>OY726518.1:39756614-40229114 GCA_963383655.1 Bathymodiolus septemdierum
TAGTATTATAATATTATCCTTCATCTTTACAATAGAAATAAGGGTATAGTATTATAATATTATCTTCATCTTACAACTAGGAATAATGGTATAGTATTATAATATTATCTTCATCTTACAACAGGAAATAATGGTATAGTATTATAATATTATCTTCATCTTACAATAGGAAATAATGGTATAGTATTATAATATTATCTTCATCTTACAATAGAAATAATGGTATAGTATTATAATATTATCTTCATCTTACAACAGAAATAATGGTATAGTATTATAATATTATCTTCATCTTACAACAGGAATAATGGTATAGTATTATAATATTATCTTCATCTTACAACAGGAATAATGGTATAGTATTATAATATTATCTTCATCTTACAATAGGAATAATGGTATAGTATTATAATATTATCTTCATCTTACAACAGGAATAATGGTATAGTATTATAATATTATCTTCATCTTACAACAGGAATAATGGTATAGTATTATAATATTATCTTCATCTTACAACAGGAATAATGGTATAGTATTATAATATTATCTTCATCTTACAACAGGAATAATGGTATAGTATTATAATATTATCTTCATCTTACAATAGAAATAATGGTATAGTATTATAATATTATCTTCATCTTACAATAGAAATAATGGTATAGTATTATAATATTATCTTCATCTTACAACAGGAATAATGGTATAGTATTATAATATTATCTTCATCTTACAATAGAATAATGGTATAGTATTATAATATTATCTTCATCTTACAATAGGAAATAATGGTATAGTATTATAATATTATCTTCATCTTACAATAGGAATAATGGTATAGTATTATAATATTATCTTCATCTTACAATAGAAATAATGGTATAGTATTATAATATTATCTTCATCTTACAATAGGAATAATGGTATAGTATTATAATATTATCTTCATCTTACAATAGGAATAATGGTATAGTATTATAATATTATCTTCATCTTACAATAGGAATAATGGTATAGTATTATAATATTATCTTCATCTTACAATAGGAATAATGGTATAGTATTATAATATTATCTTCATCTTACAATAGGAATAATGGTATAGTATTATAATATTATCTTCATCTTACAACAGGAATAATGGTATAGTATTATAATATTATCTTCATCTTACAACAGGAATAATGGTATAGTATTATAATATTATCTTAATCTTACAATAGGAATAATGGTATAGTATTATAATATTATCTTCATCTTACAACAGGAATAATGGTATCGTATTATAATATTATCTTCATCTTACAACAGGAATAATGGTATCGTATTATAATATTATCTTCATCTTACAACAGTAATAATGGTATAGTATTATAATATTATCTTCATCTTACAACAGGAATAATGGTATAGTATTATAATATTATCTTCATCTTACAACAGGAATAATGGTATAGTATTATAATATTATCTTCATCTTACAACAGGAATAATGGTATAGTATTATAATATTATCTTCATCTTACAACAGGAATAATGGTATAGTATTATAATATTATCTTCATCTTACAATAGGAATAATGGTATAGTATTATAATATTATCTTCATCTTACAATAGGAATAATGGTATAGTATTATAATATTATCTTCATCTTACAATAGGAATAATGGTATAGTATTATAATATTATCTTCATCTTACAATAGGAATAATGGTATAGTATTATAATATTATCTTCATCTTACAATAGGAATAATGGTATAGCATTATAATATTATCTCCATCTTACAACAGGAATAATGGTATCGTATTATAATATTATCTTCATCTTACAACAGGAATAATGGTATAGCATTATAATATTATCTCCATCTTACAATAGGAATAATGGTATAGTATTATAATATTATCTTCATTTTACAATAGGAATAATGGTATAGTATTATAATATTATTTTCATCTTACAACAGGAATAATGGTATAGTATTATAATATTATCTTCATCTTACAATAGAAATAATGGTATAGTATTATAATATTATCTTCATCTTACAACAGGAATAATGGTATAGTATTATAATATTATCTTCATCTTACAACAGGAATAATGGTATAGTATTATAATATTATCTTCATCTTACAATAGGAATAATGGTATAGTATTATAATATTATCTTCATCTTACAATAGGAATAATGGTATAGTATTATAATATTATCTTCATCTTACAATAGGAATAATGGTATAGTATTATAATATTATCTTCATCTTACAATAGGAATAATGGTATAGTATTATAATATTATCTTCATCTTACAATAGGAATAATGGTATAGTATTATAATATTATCTTCATCTTACAATAGGAATAATGGTATAGTATTATAATATTATCTTCATCTTACAATAGGAATAATGGTATAGCATTATAATATTATCTTCATCTTACAATAGAAATAATGGTATAGCATTATAATATTATCTTCATCTTACAATAGAAATAATGGTATAGTATTATAATATTATCTTCATCTTACAACAGGAATAATGGTATAGTATTATAATATTATCTTCATCTTACAACAGGAATAATGGTATAGTATTATAATATTATCTTCATCTTACAATAGGAATAATGGTATAGTATTATAATATTATCTTCATCTTACAACAGGAATAATGGTATCGTATTATAATATTATCTTCATCTTACAACAGGAATAATGGTATCGTATTATAATATTATCTTCATCTTACAACAGGAATAATGGTATAGTATTATAATATTATCTTCATCTTACAACAGGAATAATGGTATAGTATTATAATATTATCTTCATCTTACAACAGGAATAATGGTATAGTATTATAATATTATCTTCATCTTACAACAGGAATAATGGTATAGTATTATAATATTATCTTCATCTTACAACAGGAATAATGGTATAGTATTATAATATTATCTTCATCTTACAATAGGAATAATGGTATAGTATTATAATATTATCTTCATCTTACAATAAGAATAATGGTATAGTATTATAATATTATCTTCATCTTACAATAGGAATAATGGTATAGTATTATAATATTATCTTCATCTTACAATAGGAATAATGGTATAGTATTATAATATTATCTTCATCTTACAATAGGAATAATGGTATAGCATTATAATATTATCTCCATCTTACAACAGGAATAATGGTATCGTATTATAATATTATCTCCATCTTACAACAGGAATAATGGTATAGCATTATAATATTATCTCCATCTTACAATAGGAATAATGGTATAGTATTATAATATTATCTTCATCTTACAATAGGAATAATGGTATAGTATTATAATATTATTTTCATCTTACAACAGGAATAATGGTATAGTATTATAATATTATCTTCATCTTACAATAGAAATAATGGTATAGTATTATAATATTATCTTCATCTTACAATAGAAATAATGGTATAGTATTATAATATTATCTTCATCTTACAATAGGAATAATGGTATAGTATTATAATATTATCTTCATCTTACAACAGGAATAATGGTATAGTATTATAATATTATCTTCATCTTACAACAGGAATAATGGTATAGTATTATAATATTATCTTCATCTTACAATAGGAATAATGGTATAGTATTATAATAGTATCTTCATCTTACAATAGGAATAATGGTATAGTATTATAATAGTATCTTCATCTTACAATAGGAATAATGGTGTAGTATTATAATATTATCTTCATCTTACAATAGGAATAATGGTATAGTATTATAATATTATCTTCATCTTACAATAGGAATAATGGTATAGTATTATAATATTATCTTCATCTTACAACAGGAATAATGGTATAGTATTATAATATTATCTTCATCTTACAACAGGAATAATGGTATAGTATTATAATATTATCTTCATCTTACAATAGGAATAATGGTATAGTATTATAATATTGAATATTTTACCACATAAACATCATTGTAAATTTTGAAAAAAGGATATAGGGACATTGTTGCCACTACAAAGTTTTTTCCCCGCTCATATTCATACTTTTCCAGTCAAATGTCGTTGTCTAAGTTGTCTCCTCCCTCCCACATGTTTGTATAGTTTTTAGATATTTTTGTTGAACTAGTTATTCTTAAAATAGTCTGAATATGCATGATAAATTTGCCACTGGATGCTAAGTAACAATCAATCATGACCATTATTGGAACTGATCAACTTATTATTGAAATAAATACATACTGCTAAAGCTGTTCCTCCAATTCCACCAGCAAAAGCACATGTTCCAAACATACCAAATACACTGTTTCTTACATTGTCTGGAAACCAGGCTCCTAATGACTTCATGCAGTTTGGCCAGCACTGGGCCTACAAAGTAAACAATAAATTCTATAAATATAATTATTTCATGCAGCTTTGTCATTATTGGGGTTAAAGTTATTGGAGCTTATCATCAATTTCACCAATTTATCATTTATATCCTGGCTACCAGATTCATTAGGTGGGGTTTATGTGCATGGAAATCTCAACACTTTGCAATGGCCAACAGGGCTTGAACCTGCTTCAGTGGTGTAAGGATTGTAGTCAGAAGTCAATGACCTTAACATTCCCACCATCCATGAACCTGTAATCATTAGGCCTATAACATTAGATTATGTATAAGATACAGTACTATTGAAACAAAAGAAGTGGCCCGTATTGGATATAACGGGTTTCCTTTTCCGCATGAATATTCGGGAGAAGGTCGAGGTGCGTAGCACCAAGGCCGTCACCTGAGTACGAATGCGGAAAAAGAAACCCGTTATATCCAATACGGGCAAGTTCTTTTGTTTCAATAGTACTGTATCTAACTTGCACAATAATAGTGTTGTTGAAAAAACAAATGATATGGCATTTAAATCAACTACAACTTTAAAATTGATAGATTGATTTATACATCACCAATCGATTGTGCATTTAAAAAAAATGTCAAGTATTATATATCCCTATGTACCTATAAACCCGATATATTTTGTTAATTGTTATAGTAAAATATAATACAGTAATTTATAAGAATAATGTTATTATTATCTTAAATGAATAAAAAAAATCAATTTAATAAATTACTTATAATCATAGATGGTGTGCACCTTTATAAAAATCGTTCGACTGTTCAAGGTATTACAATTACAATTACAAGATATTACATTCAAGGTATTACAATTACAATTAGTGTGCCTTTATAAAAATCGTTCGACCGTTCAAGGTATTACAATTACAATTACAAGGTATTACAATTACAATTAGTGCGCCTTTATAAAAATCGTTTGACCGTTCAAGGTTGTCCAAATGTAATTGGATGAACACAGTGATGACTGACACATATTTGATGTGGAAACCGATTTCGCTCGTCAATTTAATTTGCAAAGTTTTTGTCAGTGATGGAAAGACTGGTCATTTAAGAAAGGTATATAATAATTACAAATATATTTTTGTAGGCATTCATATGCCGATAGACAAACACATTTTGCATAATCTCGTTTCTTTTTTTACACTCTTTTCATTTTTTTTATGTAATACTTTGGGTTAATATACAACTAAATGTGCATTTCTATATATTTTTTTCAGATCACTATATACAGCGATGGATAACATTTTATAAAAGAACGAACAGGGCCTCTAGAGAAAATATCAAATATGGATTACAAGTTTTTTTTATTTTGTCATTTGAATTGGTCAGTTGTAAACACAGATCAAGAATCTACGCATGAGTGTAATTTTTTTGCTGACGATCCAGGGAAATTGTAACTGTTTTGTTTGAAAGCGAGTTAAAATAATTTCCCCATTTATTATGACCAGGTGAACGATATTAACCTTGTCACAAATATGGGTCAAATTATTAAAGTACAGCGGCCTGTATCATCCGCCTCTATTAGCGGCTTGTAAGTGATATTAGAGGCCGCATTTACAATAGCTTTGCTGGGGGTATTATTGTACAAATAAATTAAACAACTTAAAAATTTTGGTCCACATCTGGCCAACAAAGACATTAAATTATATTCACATGATGGTTTCATACAATTAGTTAACATGAGCACTACAAAGTCTACAAAAAAGTAAATATGCTATCATTTTGTTTCTTGTCCAGGTGACATATGCTTACTGAAAAAATAAATGATAAAAAAATTAAAACTGGTAAAAGTTATGATATCTTCATTCCTCTTTATATACTAAAACAACAAATATATATCTTTCTATCATATAATTACCTATTGATTACTAATATTACCTGTGCCGTTCCATTGAGGAAAAGAAGGAAGAATAAACCATAAAATCCCTGATTCCATCCAAAAGTTACCTGAGAAAATATAAAGGAAATTTGTTTGATCTTTTACTAGTAGAAATAGAACAATTTTATAAGAGTTTAAAATTGTTCATACTTTGGTGTGGTATATCATTTTTACATAAAAATAATCAACAATAACTCTACAAAAATGATATTGTCAAATTATACTGACATATTTTTACTAGCATGCACTATCTGTGGATAAATATATTTGGCTGCAGCAATATTTACTTCAGGTCAAAATAATTTAATTCACTTTTGGTCTCAAGAAGCTATCCTACTTAAGATGGGATCTCACAAATCCTGAAGTCTATGGAAGTTGTCCTCTTTTTTTTTTTGGACACTTTCACATTTTTTTCATGTTTTTTTGTACATTTACATGACATTA
Source organism: Bathymodiolus septemdierum (assembly GCA_963383655.1). Lineage (NCBI taxonomy): Eukaryota > Metazoa > Mollusca > Bivalvia > Mytilida > Modiolidae > Bathymodiolus > Bathymodiolus septemdierum. The sequence goes on from OY726518.1 coordinate 39,763,357, forward strand.
TTCATAGATATGACATAAACAATACACAATTTCACCAAGTTATCAACTGAACTCATTATTTCAAAATGAATGAATGGGTGCATGACTTTGGATGAAAACATGAAAAAAAAAAATTACATTAGCAAAAACAACTGAATAGAGTGTGTGTTAATTAAAATGGTTACCATAGATAAACCTGAAAAAATAAGACAACAGCTAAATGTTCTCCTGGCTCCAAACTTGTCTCCTAGTGGTCCTAATAACATCTGAAAAATACAAAGAAGTAAAAATCATTAAAACGAAATATTTATCCTTCCAAAATTTCAAAACCTGTGAAATCAGTGCCTATCAACATTAAAGTTGTGAGTTTGAATCATGCTCATGACCAGGTGTACTCGATACAACTTTATGTGAAAAAGTTTGTCAGTGACTTGTGGCAGATATGTGGGTTTCTCTAACAATAAAACTGACCGCCACGATATAACTGAAATATTGTTGAAAGTGGTGATAAACACCATAACCCCTAACCATCAGAATCAAGAGACATTACTCTCTGAAAAACCTTGAACTAGACCAATCAGGTATGTTCATGGAAAAACTGACAAACAGTCAGATCAGTAATACAATAAAAATACAATCCCAGATATTTCCCAATAAGCCATACATCAAAGATATTTACCAACAAACCATAAAAATACATCTATCATGCTAAAAAGATATATTTTGAAAAAAATGTACACTCAAACATGCTTTTTTTTTTTGGTGGACTATAGCCACCTTTTCATCCATTCTTTTCTTCTTTTTTATTGTGAAATCTATCACTTCAGTTTATTTATGTGTTATATATTTATACAATTAATCAGAATAGTTTTCTTTAATTAGTTCAGGTCATCATAATATCAAATATTTTCTAAGAACAAAAATGTCTGTACAGAATAATCGGTGCTTTATCTTTTCAATGTAACAACACAAATAATTTGTTTTTCATGTCTTATTCTTCTGTTCATTGCACATGTGCTCTCCTCATGGATAGACTGTAATGGTTGTCTTATATATCCTACCGTGACATCTGCTCGGTCATGCAATAAAGTCGGTCACTTGTTTTGATTTACAATTCTCGCGCAGCACGAGACCAATGATGTCATTCTGTATATTCATGGCATACATAAACACAGAGGGAATTCTTTTCAACGTCAAAATTATAAGATGAGATTAAAACAGAGAAGTTTGAATTGAATAAATTCCATGCAAGTAAAAAAGATCCTTTTTACTAATGTCTTTTTTTCCTGATCATTATGCTTGTTAAATATGTTTCCATCGATGGTATTTCCCAAGTATTTGTATTTTTCCGGTTTGTTGACATAATCGTCATCACAGTTCATGACCGTTTCTGGAATGTAGGCCAAGCAAATTGTATTTTAAAATACTTTGAAAATATGATGACTGATCATTCAGATTCCACCATTTTCTAGAAAATGGCTGATTTTACCGGGAAAATACATGCAAGTGCTCTCCATTAGTCACAAAATGGCAGATTATTTTCTATTTCTACTGCTGCTTTAATAACAAATATGCCCCTTACTTCTTGGGGTAATGAAATGAAATTCACAGAGAAGATAGAAAAAGAATTAATTTACAGCAATAATCAAAATTTATAGCATAAATTGAACAGAGAATTAAATTAAACCAGACAGAAAAATGAGATTGTCTGGGTTAAAAAAAAACTGTCATTATTACAAATAGCATCAACAAAACTGTATTGTTGCCACTCTGTAATAATAAATGTGATTAAAATAAATTGAAATCAGTCATTAATGTTTTACAAAAATATGACAGAATGTAGTCAGTCTAATAGATTGTATTGACAAAAGCAAAAACACCAAATTCACTGGATTAATTACTTTATTATATGTGTAAGCAAGTTTAATATTTGCATCAAATAATTAATTTTTAATACTTCAATTTCAAACTATTTAAAAAAAACATCCTTTGAAATTTTTCAGACAAAACAATTACACTGAAAAAGCTAAAATACTGTACTTTCTTAATCTGATTTACTTTTTAAGTTTGGTTGGCTTATGACAAAATCATGTGCTTTATTGACCTTTGACCGATTTTATGTGACGTAATAGGACGCCATTTGGAAAAAGGGTAGTAAACAAATATGGGTCAGTGTGTTATTATTATCGATCTTTTTTCAATGGAACTTTACACATGTGAGCAAGAATAGATGAGGAACATAATTAAAAAGAAAAAAATGTTTACTTTTCAAACATGAAAAAAATAATCAAACATTATCCAATGACTGACCAACTTATTGTCAGACGAGGATACTTGAGTCGTCTCTATGTCCAGACTGTTTATCTATTAAATACAATTTATTATTAGTGTGTATGTTGTGACTGGTTTTGGTCATCTGTTGATTGCGATTGTTTTTTCTATTTATCTGCAGACTGAAAATAAATGATTCACCTGCATAATAGCATAGGGAAATAATAAAGCTGTATCAAGCCATCCTAATTCAGTCTTTGTCAAATGAAGATTAGTCTCAAGATCGGTTTTAATCTGAAAGACAGAAACAGAAATAATTCATGTGACAATCATTAATTTACAAAATATACATATAAAAATGTCATACACTTGTAATCAACATATTGCAAGTCAACATTTTCTACTTTATTTTTTCCTTTGGCAATCGTAACTAAAGCACGAAGGTCTGTCAGACTCTCAGCACCACTTTTTTCCAATGATACTTGACATTAAACAACAATCAATCAACGACTAGGTATAGTGTAGGACGATGTTATACGGTAAAACAGACAAGCTGTATCTTTATTTGACATGTAACAATGACTGCACAACAAATAACTATGGATGTGAAACTACAAAATAAATGTTATAGCTTTTAATTTACAGAGGACATACTCCTTTATTACTACTTACAACACCCAATGGTTTTCGTAAGAAATACGTTGAGGCATATGCCAGCCAGCCCAAAACAAATATTAATGCCTGCCTTCTCTTTAAGGCAGTGTCCAACATTTTTGCTAAAAAAGAAAGAGAAAATAAATATAAAAATTAAGCTGATTAATCAAATTTTAACATGACAATATCAATATGGTAATTCTAATTTTATGAAAAGAAAGTTTCTATATTTTTTTAAATTTATTTAGAAATCTTTCACTTTTGATTTACTATCTAGATTAAGAAACAAACACCAGTTTTTATTGTTTGGTTTATGAATGCTTTATATTATGACTTTCAGTCAGATATCCTGACTACTAAAATTTTCAGGTGACGAACTGATCAGTGAAACCTGCTTTGAATAGCTATTAAACTTTTCAGGGGATGACTTGACTTTTAATTATAAAAAAAAATATTAAAATTTTGTTTGTAGTTTTTAATCAATGAACAGCCTTATATTAGTATTTGTTATCAATAATGTTTGATTTATGGTTTCTGATACCTAATTTGGTATCTTCAAACTTTTCTTTCACAATTAATATTTCTACTGATCTCTAAATTGCTGATTGCTACAAATCTAAAAATAGATGCCAGGGTTGTCCATCAGTAAACACATGAATCATACACTAATTGATAATAATAATCCAATTGTTCAACCAATATAATCTGTCAACATTAAATGTTGTAACCATTAGAGTTTGCAAATTGAATTCTTTCCAGATTGTTTTCTCCATTAAACACTTTGATATTTACACTCGTAAGTTGCTGGATTTTTCCCTTTGCATCCATCTGTGCAATGCATACACTACATGGAATGTCACACATCTCCATGGTCCGGTTTGTCGGACTAAGCTATGATCCTCGACGTCCAATGTACAAAATCAATAATGAATAAAATAATCTCTAGGTATGGTCCAAGTTGTCTTTGATTAAGAAATGGTCCAAGATGACCTATGTACAGCACGCACAGCACGATTTAGCAAGAAATCACTCGGGTCAGACGTCGGTGAAATCAAGAAAATGTCGGAGAAATTTTTAAAAAAGTCGGTGTTAACACCGCGAAATGTCCGAGAAAAATCGAATACAGTGATTTACTATAAAACGCCGACAAAACACTGACATTGACGATTAGACGCCGTGAAATAAAGAAATGGGATATTAACCTTTATTTGTACATTTGTATGTTCTTGAGACTGTCATTTTTGATAATATGAATGATTCATAGCAAATACTTATTTTCTTTTTCAGGTGTACAAGCTATGTGATAATTTTTCATTCTTTAATTCTGATATTTGCTTTTGTTTTAATCTATTATGTTAAGAAAACAATGCCAGTACAAACGTTTAGTATTATGTGATCATTACCATTTATAAGCTTGTGTTGTATTATTTTGTTAATTAAAATAAACTTGATCTTTTGAATGCAAGCTTGGTATTCCAAGTTAATTTGCTTTCGGGTGTTCAATTAATGTCGACTTGGCACGTGACTTAAGTTCACCTGTTACAAAAGTTTCTAGATCCCCAAAAGCATGCTTTGATCGATAGCATGTGGAAACTTTCTAGATTCTCATTCACCTGAAAAATATGTGTACAAATCAGAAATGGAACTTTTATTAAAGGTAAAATGACACGTGGCTTGCAAGGGGATTAACGACATACAAATACGAAAAAGCACGTTTGCTTTAGATAAAAAATTACATCGATTTTTTTTTTTTCAATCATTCTCGGTGTGTTTTTAAATCAATCCCTCAGCCTCAGGTAACTGTGTATTTGACCTGTTAGTGACCGAGTTCAATGTGTGCACTACATAAAAATAGACACATCCGTACATTGATAAAACACATGTGATTATCAACTCGTGAGAAAAAGAAAAAAAAACACCGATATAAACCAATCGAAATGTTGGGATTAGACAAGGATTTATATAGTAGGACTACTATATAAATCCTTGGATTAGATAATATATGCAAAACAAGATGCGTGCTCAGCCTCATATATCCTATAAATAAAATGTATGCCATGCTGGCATCCCTGAAAAAAACCTGGTATCAAATTGAAATATAGAGTACGAATTAGTAAAAAAACAAAACTAAGCAACAAAAAACAAAAGAACACATGAAGTGCAGTTACATGTATACATGTATGATTTTCGCCGCGGTGTTGTCACCAACAATTAAAATATTTCACCGACCTTTAGGTCCTAATTTGTAAATTTTCGCGGTGAAAGTTTCACCGTGATTTCACCAACATTTTACGGTGATTTTATGACATATCACCGACATTTCACTGCGAAAAATCACCGACCAAGGTGATTTCTTGCTAAAACGCGCTGTGCATGCTGTACATAGTACAAGAAGTTGATATATCATAAAAGTAGACCATATTTTTTCTCAGAAAAATGCATCGTCTCTCATGGGATTCAATCCTGGACCATATCGCGTTTCGTGGCTATTTGATTTTATTTTCTATCAGAAACCCTTAAATAAATCGCTTCACCAATCATTTTTCTATTCATTCATAACCATCTTGCCCTCAGAAAGTGTTGTTACACTCCATTACAGCACAATTTTCCCTTAGACCCTATGATTTCGTCTTTTCACATCCATTTTGGAACATTTGTCACATGACTTCGAGAAAACTACGATTACCGCAATGTATCATGGGAGATGATTTGCATATAAACAAACAAACAAATATTTTTATTGCCAATCATAGGTGCCTGTTAAGGCAGATGAACTAACATAAAATTTAATACAGTTGATTATATTGATTGGTAATGATTTTAACAGCAATAGTAAATTACAGATAACCATAAGAAAAAAAATATATGATGTAGTACCTTGTCCAAAAAGGGGGGACGTAACACATGCTCTTTCCGAAGCCCGTTGGTAACACTCTGCCATTGAATCTTTTCTTTCCAACACATTCTGTATTATTTCCTTCTGTTCTGCTTTGATCTGTAGATGGAACTGTTTGTCCTGCAGAATACGCTTAAATGTATCGTCTTCCATGTGATTTAAATGTTGTTTACGTTTGCAAATAATGCTCCAAATAAATTGGCATGCTGCATTAATTAGCTCCCATCATGCAATGCGTTGCTGTCATCACCTTTGTAGATTCGAAAATGGAAGTCAAATGGCGGAATAATAGGATCTAAGGCAAAATCGCGCTGTAATGGAGTGGAACACCACTTTCTGAGGGTAAGATGGTTATGAATGAATAGAAAAATGATTGGTGAAGCGATTTATATAAGGGTTTCTGATAGAAAATAAAATCCGATAGCCACGAAACGTGGAAATGTGCCGACCAAGAATTGGAGAGGCAAATCCACTGTTTTCCATATGTAGAGCTCTCTGACGTTCCCACGGCTACAGCAAGTCGAAAAAAGCCATCGGACGGCAGAGGAATCTCGGACTAACTTATAAAGGATGAAGTCCTTTTAACGGTAGGCTGTCCGATTTTTCCTCCTTTCTATATTGATAGTCAAATATCTGTTCAACGGAAGTTTAAAAAAATAGATCAATTGATATTTAGAAACGCAAAAGAAATATATTTCAATGAAAAATTCCCAATCCTTTAATTATTTACTCTATGCAAAATCGAATTAAACTTGAAATAATTTTTCTATTTTTTTTTAATTTTTAATTCTCAACTGCAAAATACATCAATACAGAATAGAGTACAATAATATAATAACATATAAAACATCATACAATCTATATAGTAAAGTACAATTAAATCTTCTTACAATCTTTTCCAATATATAATAATCATATGTATATTGCAGTGGAGGTTTTTTTTTTTTTTAGAAAAAAAAGATGAGAAAAGGGGTATTTTGCAGAGTTTAAAATTGTTTACTATTGATATATGTGATAAATATTTTTTTTGTATAATTAGGAAAAAAAGTAGATAAGAATTTTAGTGTATTTAAAAAAAAAAGACATTGAGAAGATGAGATTGTACTTTATATTGGCGTTTATATGTAAAACTTTTATGGTCTAGCCTGGTGCAAACAATCAATTGGACTATAACACTGTACCAGATATACAAAAGTATTATTTGGATGGATCAAACATTCATATTGTTTTAATTATCCCGTAATGAGTATACTATAAAGTATACTATAGTATAGTAAATATAAACAAGAAAAGTATATTTAGATAGACTATATCAGTTAGTATTTAGTGGAATCTCTATGGAAAGGGAATTTACATAAGAATAAAAACTATGTCAACAATCCTCAAACAGTTTTTCAAAAATACTCCAATGTAATTGAAATTCTGCAATTCTTTGATTTCGGACAGCAATCATTTTTTCAGTTTTATATAAATTTATCAAACAGGCTTTAAGCGAATGAAAGGATAATTTTTTCTTCAGACATCTGTTTGTATATATATAGTATTTTATGTTTAGTAAAATGGCATTGTATACATCATCTTTATATACTTTATCAACATCCCCAAAAATTAGAGTCTTCTTTAAAAATGCTCGGTTTATGTCTTTGTCACCGAACCAAGAATTTACTTGCCCTAGAAGATTTTGTACATTTTCATAGCCCCAAAAAATGTGTTCAATGGTTTCATTTTCCTTTTGGCAAAAATTACAATTTGCATCAATAATTTTAATTTTTTTCAGGAAATAATTAGTAGCCAGAATATTGTGGTTTATTTTAAATTGAAACCAATGTAATTTTGTACATGCTGTAGCTTTAAAAGGGAGTATATAAATTTGTTTCCACTCATTTGAATTAATATCGAAAACTGTATTCCATTTTCTTTGAGCTGTAGGAACACTACTGTTTTTATTTAGAATTGTGTACATATCTTTTGAACTTTTAGAACTTCGAAAAATATTTTGTAGAGATGATGGGACAAAATAAAATTATAATAAAAAAATCTCTTTCTACAAAACTCTCGACGGAAGAGCAGCGTAGGTAAAATGAACGGAACAGCCATAACAAATCGGCTACAAAATTCATTCAAAATAAAAGATAATAACGTGTACGGATCATCGTATTATTGAAATTTTAGGACTTCGTCCTTCAAACAGGTTGCCTGCCCGTCTCATATTATGTTGTATAACTTGATATAATTATATCATATTTTGTCCTACTTATTGTGTAACAATATTAGCATCGTGTTATCAGTTTTCGTGCTATTATCGATTTTCAGATATAGCGATTAACAGTGTTAACCCTTCATTCATATAACGATTGGAATTTTCAAAGAATGGCTAGTTAAATATTTCTTTGTACATAAGATTGTTTTTAAAGCCATTCTTGTATTTTAATATACTCTCGATTATCTGGCAACTTTTGTTGTCAGTAAAATGGCGTCATCTGTTTTCATGTGAAGTAAAAACAAGGCCGATATACGGGATGGAAACGAATATATAATCCGGAAATGGCTGGTTTTAAAATTTCATGGTTCTGGCCATCTACCAAATCATACTACATCTAAATAAAATAACAGAATGTTTGAAAATTACCACTTTCAAAATTGTGTTTACTTTTGATGTTTTTTTTAGTGCTGAAACCACAATGCACTGCAAAGTGACATGTATTTTATATAAGAAACAGGCACATTTCAGTCAGCTCTTTTGTTTACAAGTACGATCAGTGACCCCATGACAGTTACATGACAGGAAGAGCCGGTGTCTGAGAGGCAGATAACATAGTTAAATTTTATATAGCCCTTCTGGATTTTTTTCCAGCTACTTTATAAATGAAGTAAATTTTTAGCATTACAAAAAGTATGGTTCAGTAGGTAGGTTCACTGTTCTTGGTACTTACGTCTTTAAAAGCAAACTTTAACTTCTTTTACAGATGTCACGCTGTAGTCTTGTTTATGTTCCATAAATAGAAACCGGAAGACACGTCAAAAATAATGCGTGCGCTGTGGAAATCAAAATAAAATGGATAAAACGAAAACAGATGACGCACGAAAACACATACCGTGACGATATTTCATGTGTTTTGTCAATATACAACCTTTCAGTTTAAAATTGATTTAATAATTAGTAGGTCTACAAGGTATCCAATTTACGCAGTTACTTTTACTGAAGGATTACCATTATTTTACATAACAACGGATAGATTCTATACCTTGGATCGAAATTCTATCCAAAAAGGGGCGTCCTGACATGTGCACCTGTGTCTACACGGCTGTGGTTACTATGCACGCTTATCATTCTAGACTATGTTCTTGATTTACAGACATTTAAACTTTTGAAAACTGAGGTTAAATATTTATCGATGGAAACGTGTGATTATTAATGCTGTAAAGTATGAAAGAGTTGTAATGAAGAATATACCATGCAAAATATAAAATTTTCAGGTGCGTGTCAAAAAAAGTATCCCCTGTTCACCTACGGCAATAATGGCGTAAATTTATATCGAGTCAAATTGATAAATAAAGAAAAATGTAATTAAATTTCCAATTCTCTAGATGAAGCGCATGCTAAGAATCTAACACATCAATACTTTTATTAAAGAAAATGACATTTGTGACCAGATCTATATGTAAATTAGACTGGTTTAGTAGCTGAAAGTGTATATTAAGTACTACGATATATGGACAGCGAACCAGTCTATTTGTAAATGCGACTTGCCACAAATAAATAACCGGAAGTGAAGGAAAGATCAACAAACCAAAATTACAGAAAAATAAGAGTTTTGTTTTGAAAATCAAAGTAATACAAGTTGTAGTACATTTTCTGCAATCTGTTCATGCTCACCAACATATTTCCTTTATTTGAATTAGATGATATATCGGTAGAAGTCGAAAGAATAATGTAAAGAAATAAGGCCATTAAGGCAATAAGGGTACCTCGAAATGAAGAATCCTAGACATCTCGATACCTGGACAACTCGGTATCTTATCCCTTTTGGGATTCGAAGCCAGAGTTGTTTTCTGATATTGTCTGCCTCCGAATCCCTGATCAACCATCACAGGCACTTGTTTCTGGTAATTTTTTTTTACCTAGATACTATATATATATACTACAAGGTACGTAACCGTTCATTTGTAAAAAAATCTAGGTCATCGCGATTTTCGCGTTTTTTCAACTCGACGGACGCCAGCATGGAGGAATGGCCTACATCATCTGAAACTACGATAATTTATCTACAAAATGATGTATAAAACACCTACCTTTGCTGAACCTCAACAATGCAACAGACCTTTTTCCACGGGTCAGTTATCAGCTTTCATCATCCAGTTGGTCACCTGGCAAGTTCTAACCCGCAGTGAAAGAAAAAATAAGATAAGTTGTAATAAAAATGCTATAAAAAATACTGAGATGTTAGAAAATTATATATATTGCATTCCAATAAAAAAAAATAATAAAAGTGTTTTAATTTCTTAGAATAAAAGTGTAGTTTGAATGCAAATCTGTGGCTATTTTTAGAATTCAAAAATTTGTGAACTTTCTATACAACCTCAGGATTTTTCCCTGAAGTATATCAACAGGACTGAAAGTCTTATAGGCGGGGAAATTAATACAGCATCACATGTTTCTTTTTGCATCTTCTCCATTTTGATGAAAAATTATAAAAATAAACTTCAGAATTCCAGCTTGCTAAATGTAATGAGAAACTTCGACCAATCAAATACTTTACCTGAGTTCGACCTTGAACTTTTCATTCATTGCGGGTTAGAACTTGCCAGGTGACCAACTGGATGATGAAAGCTGATAACTGACCCGTATAAAAAGGTCTGTTGCATTGTTGAGGTTCAGCAAAGGTAGGTGTTTTATACATCATTTTGTAGATAAATTATCGTAGTTTCAGATGATGTAGGCCATTCCTCCATGCTGGCGTCCGTCGAGTTGAAAAAACGCGAAAATCGCGATGACCTAGATTTTTTACAAATGAACGGTTACATACCTTGTAGTATATATATAGTATCTAGATAAAAAAAAAATACCAGAAACAAGTGCCTGTGTCAACCATGCATAGTTCTATTCAGAATTTTTTTTTCAGGTACCCCTGCCTCGAACCGGCGTGAATGTGAATTACGCCTGCACCTCATTGTTGTGCCAACCGGCGCTGGAGTATTCAAGAGTAGACATATTTTGCTGCATAAATATGTAAATAGAATCATGATCACCTACCTATGATGCCAGATACAGCTCTTTTTTAATTTCTTTTCGTGTCCCCTTGTTCTTGTATTCTCATCTAATTCAAGCATGCCATCAGTTACTTCCTTGTCATAAATTCCAGACATGATCTTGAAAGTCTCAATCATTTCTCCTCTGTGTCGCATGTATTTTAGTGTTGGCATTTTTAGTTTCCTTAATCTATCTGCGTACTCCAAATTTTTCAGTGATGGAATTAATTTGGTTGCTCTTCTTTGCACATTTTCTATATTCTCAATGTCGCTGGATTTATATGGAGACCATACTGCAGCTGCATATTCTAGGTGTGGTCTTACCAGGGCTTGAAATAGATACTTGAAACTCTGTTCGTCTAAATATGTGTATGTTCTCCTTATCACTATCAGACCCATGATACTGTTAGCTTTATTAATTTGTTGCTGCATATGTTTAGAGAAGCTTAGTTGTTGAAATTGAAGGAAAGAGACGTCAAGAAGCATATGTTTTGCATTATATGCATTTAAATGCATATACATTGTATACTGTACTAGCATGTTGGTTTTAATGTATTTTACCTTCCAAAAATGTTTTATGTGATTTTGTGAAGAGTTATGGATGAATTATGCAAGATCGGTAAACTGCTGAAAACTCGAAATGAAGACAAGAGATGACATGGAAGTCAAGAAGCAGATTTTTTGCATTATATGCATTGAAATGCTTATTATAATGTTGGTTTTGATGTATTTTACCTCCCAAAAAACGTTTTATATTATTTTTTTAAGAGTTATGGATGAAATACGTAAGATCGGTAAAATGCTAAAAAAACTTGAAATGAAGACAAGAGATGACATGGACCCCAAGAAGCTGTGTTTTTTTTGCATTATATGCCCGCGTTCAAATTCTTATTATAATGTTGGTTTTTATGTATTTTACCTCAAAAAAAGTTATGGATGACAATTTAGCATGTTTAGGTAATCGTGATATTCTCGCCATCTCTTGACTTCATTTTCCAATTTGACGATCGTTTTGAATATCACCATTTTTGTTGTAAATAATTGGATTACAGTAATTTTTTTTGCAACAATACATTATAAACATCACACATGTATAATATATAAGGCATAAAATGCATTTATTGCACATAATATATTTCTTTCCTTCAATTTCCTTCTTTTGACTTTTCTTGTCTTCATTTCGAGTCACTGAAGAAATAATGCCGTACAGGACATCATCACATTACGGTTTAGACCAAATTCTTCTTCCTCTATACAGGGCATATATTAACTAGTTTTCTTCGTTAATTTTCATTTATATCTTCTTTTTAGTGTTATTAAGTCTCCCAAACAAAGTTTGGGGGACTTATTGTTTTTGCTCCGTTTCTTATTAAGTCTCCCAAACAACGTTTGGAGACTTATTGTTTTTGCTCCGTTTCTTATTATTATTCTTATTCTTCTTATTCTTCTTCTTTCTTTCCGTGCACCATGAACTTGTCCACGGCAGATCTCAGGAACTACAGGACAGAATTTCATGAAACTTGGTGGAGTTATAGATATATGTTTCTAGTTGACCCTAAAGTTTTCAGATTTGTGGTAAAGGGGGTCAAAGCCATATTTTTGGGGGTTCAAAGGGGGTGGGGGTTACTATAGAATCCTATGGGAAACTTGAAATTTCGTACATTAATGTAGATAACTTCTAACTGGATAATGATAGAGACATAAAATTTGACATAGTGATAGGTCACCATTAGAGGAGCAATTCTGCATTTTCAAAATTTTCAAGATGTCTGCTATTTTCAAAATGGCTGCCAAAACACGGCATAAAAATGGGGGGGTAAAAATTCAACATTATCCGATATCATCAAAATTTGATATGTGGGTAGATAGTGTCAGTGGCCGGTTTGGGAGACTTCATAATCGTTAGATTATAATCATATCTTGTTTTTTATGTTTTACTTTTACCCCATAGAGACAGAAAGAGGTTATGTTGGTATGAGCTGGTAAAAACTCTTCTTACAAACAATACTTTTGTATTTTGTCCCTATCTATATTTAATTAATTTTGAGCAAAAATGATGAATATCATGTCACCTCCAGAGCATGTCTGAATTTATTATTTAAGGTGCCTTCAGTTCATCAATGCACCTCAAGCGATGATGTACAAGGAGCTGTAATGGGGGGAAAGGCCAGTAGTTTGATCTGGTGTGAATACAACCCATCAACATTTTCCACACAGAGCAAGCCATCAAACTATCTGTACTGTTACAAGTTACCTCCCCCTAGCTACAACTACAACTGGACTGATTTACACTATGCAGCAAGCCATGGAAATGTCCGAAGGATTCAAGAAATTATCCATAAATCTGGTACTATACAGTTATATGTTACATATATTTCAATACAGTCAAACCTGCCTTAAAGGGCACCTCTATATAAGAAATCCCTGTCTATAAAGTGTGACCTCATTTTCCCATTGATGAATAGCGCATATAATTTGAACCTGTATATAAAGGGCAACTGCTCATAAAGGACACTGCCACATTTTCAGGTTCCCTTGAGTGACCTTTAAACACAGGTTTGACTGTATATACAAATGTACCTATTTAAATTATTTATTTTTTAAATTTTCACTCTTCATGTTTTTTCTTTATTTATGATTAGTAATTAAGTATTTGTTATAGTCACTGTAGTATACAGTAATTCATTCATTCTTTTTTATACTTAATTTTTTTAATGCATAGGTTCAGAAATGTCCTAAAAATGTCAGACATAATAAAAATCTGGACATGTAAATGTAAAGGAACTGAGAACAAAGAAACCAGTCGTCAAGTGAAATTTTTGTACTGTATTTTTATCATTAGAATTTTTTTTACCTAGAACTCTTTCAGATAATGAAAATAAAAATTGACAATTCCTCCAATATCAACAAAACCAAAAACAAAATTCACCTCAAAGCATTGAACACAAACGAAACTAAGACATATTACTTTTTATCTTCAACAGTGATACAGATTTAAACAAACAATAAAAAAAAACCTGCACAGATTCATGGTATATTTATAAAAAATACTTTTTATTTATTCTAGGTACTATTAATTTAAATAAAAAAGATTACTATGGGAAGACACCTTTATATTGGGCAGCCTACAAGGGTCATAAAGCCTGTCTGGACGAATTATTAAAATTTGGTGCCTCGGTGAATACTAAGTGTCGGCATGGTGGATCTCCTCTTCATGCAGTAGTCAGTTTGTATCCAGAATGTGCCTTACTACTGATCAAGGTGGGTAGTAGATCTTACAACAACAATGATTGCTAAGTAAACAATTGTGTCTAATTTTATTGTTCTGATAATAAGGTGATTCTCTGATTTAAAGGAATTTCAACCTGCAACAGGTTTTTTCAGACAAAATATGTCAGAAAGTAGACATGCATTTATCACAAGTCAAAAAAATCAAGACTGCTTTGGGGCCCTGGGGACAGGCTGAGACTACTCTCAAAATTGAGGATTTGAGGTCCAATAAAACCACTGATGACCTCCCTGGTTACAATGTAAATGTGAGTGTTGATCAACAACCAGAATTCAGAAGTCTAAGTGAATTTTACATAATTATATTTCTAAATAAACTAAAAATAGTTACAAAATACCACCAAAAATGAAAAAAATCAAATAAAGCATCTATGGCTAAGACTATGGGGCCCTTCAGAGATTCACAGGCCCTTTCTTGACTATGGGCCCCAGACCGATGTACCAGCTGAACCCCCCTCTCATAGACCTTTTTAACAGTAACCCTTGCAGGAATACAAGTAGTAATTTAATTTGATGAGTTCAGAAGACATTTCTGAAAATTTTTGTGAGTTCCACCACTATAAGAATCTAAATTGTGGAAATGAGGAGTCCATGACTCATCTAAATGAGTTACAAGGATATACCCTGAGTTGATTATGCTTGTTCCTGCACCATCACCTGTAAGTCAATTTATATGAAAAGTGTTTCTTATTTGTTCAATAACTGATCTGTATATATTAGTTTCCATAGTAACAAAATGGATGAGGAACAATCTTAATAAAAACATGTGTTAAAGATCATGTATTACAGGTAGATGACTAGTTCAACTGATACACTTTGTTAGTACTGAATTGTCAATGTACATAGTCTATGATACTTCAGCAATCTGTGCCTATCACCTATAAAGTTGCTAGTTTGATTTTCACCTGTGGCAAGGTGTATTTCATATTACTTTTTGTGATAAGATTTGTGAGTGGCTTGTGGCAGGTCTGTTTTCTCCTGGTACTCCAATTTCTTTCATCAAATTGATAAAACTGTCTGCCACAATAGAGCTAAAATATTATTGAAAGTGGCATTGAAGACCCACAGGCAATGTTATGACCCTACAGTACAGTCAGGGACATACCATGATAAATCACTGTAATAGACGTATCACTCTTCTTAGTGATACTGATATAACTTTTGGTCTGTTTAATCTATTTACTTATTTTGATATGCCTTTTGGGTGATAGTAACTACATTTGTAACTCTAAATGTAAAAGAAATTTTGAAAATATATTTAATACAACAAAAGATATATCCAAATCACTAAGATGAGTGATACGTCTATCACAGTGATTTATCATGCTATGTCTCTGACTGTACTTTATCTAGAATATTTAGACATAATTTATCTACATGTACTAATATATTTTAGCATGGTGCACATGTAAATCAAGCAGATAATTGGGGTGTGACCCCAATGTACCTAGCAGCTACAAGTGGACAGATTGATGTTATTATGTATCTGTTAGCTTCTGGTGCTACACCTGATGCTAGAAACAAGGTTTGTACATCATAACTATTTCTAACATGATTATCAGAATTAATATGTTACCTTTCACTAGTAAGTTTACATTAAAGGCACACAGGCCGTTATTTTAATAAAAAAAAATGTTTCCCAATATAAGACTTAAACTTTGATTTAAAAAACCATAAAGATATATTGCAGTTGAAATTTTTCATAATATCATACGTAAATAGCCTAGAATGAAGGAAATACGTCGCTGTTTGATTTTCTTCCATCCAGGAAAGAATTCAACGTTGACCCGCCCAATGCTAAACATTCGAATTCTTTTCACTAATTACGACATTATAACAGATTTTTTAAACCTGGCTTTTTGTTCAGAACATTTTATTAGTATAAAACATCGATTATTGGCAACTTTTAATATAAACAAAAAATTCCGTTCTGACAGCCTGTGTGCCTTTAAACTCATCATGTGCTACACCTGATGCTAGAAACAAGGTTTATACATCATAGCTACTTCTGACATGATAATCAGTATTATAATTAATATGTTATCTTTCACTCATAAGTTTACATTAAAGTCATTGTCACGGCCACCAATCTCTCTAACTCATATTCAAATGATATGCTAATGATAAAGTTATCGGGATTTCCGGATATGCATTGGCAGGATCTTTTCACGTCTACAAGGAGGTAAGTTGCACATTATTATCTTGTATTCAAGCAATTTTTACAAAAAGGGCCATGTAATTCGATGCAATTTAAAAATTCCTACTGCCAGAGTAAGCCGTTTCATTGACTGATGTGCCGTAATGACGCTAGAATCTTTCTCCTGCGTGTTTTGTCAATCAAAAGAGTTCGATCGTGTAACTGATTGATTTTCAAGGTCAAAGGTCAATGTCACTGGGTCAAATTTTTACTGCGTAACATCCTTGTGAACACTCTAGAATCAACATCCTTTAATGGATTTTGACCAAACTTGGTACATACATAGTCGTCAAGAAAATCTGGAACCCTAATGATTTTCAAGGTCAAAGGTCAAGGGGTCAAATTTTTACCGCATAACATCCTTGTGAACACTCTAGAATCAACATCCTTCAATGGATTTTGACCAATCTTGGTACATACTTAGTCCTTATGATAGTCTGGAACCCTATTGATTTTCAAGGTCACCAGGTCAAGGTCACCAGGTCAAATTTTTACCGCATAACATCCTTGTGAACACTCTAGAATTAAGATCCTTCAATGGATTTTGACCAAACTTGGTACATGCTTAGTCCTTAGGAGAGTCTAGAACCCTATTGATTTTCAAGGTCATAGGTCAAAGGTCAATGTCACCGGTTCAAATTTTTACTGTGTAACATGCTTGTGAACACTCTAGAATCAACATCCTTCAATGGATTTTGACCAAGCTTGGTACATACTTAGACCTTAAGAGAATCTGGAACCCTATTGATTTTCAAGGTCAAAGGTCAAGGTCACAGGGTCTAATTTTTAGGCGAGGGGATATGCCACGCTTTGCATTGTCCTTGTTTATCTTGTATTACCAATAAATGTAAATGTAGTTGGTTGGACTATTGCTCATTACCACTATCATTTCAGATAGACAGTCATTGACATCTACTGGAAATAGGTTATACTCATAGTGACCTTGCAATTGTCCTAAACATTTATGTGATAAAGTTTGTCAATGACTTGTGGCAGTTGGTGATTTTATTTGAGTACTCCCATTTCCTCTACAAATAAAACAGATTCCATGATATTATGGACAAATAAAACAGATTCCATGATTTTATGGACAAATAAAACAGATTCCACGATATTATGGACAAATAAAACAGATTCCACGATATTATGGACAAATAAAACAGATTCCACGATATGGACAAATAAAACAGATTCCACGATATTATGGACAAATAAAACAGATTCCACGATATTATGGTAACTACAATATTTTTGAAAGTAGCAATAAACACCCAAAACACTAACCCTATAATTATTTACATGCACAGAGATAAGTGGAACTCGTCTGGACAGATCATAGATACTTTGTATCCTTATGATCAAACTGTATATTTCAAACTAGTGAGTGCATTTGTATGCTTGGAAATTTAGTGGTCATTTTGAAAGGTATTGCTATTAATTATTTTCTACTAGGTTAATCTAAAAAAATATAATATAAGAAAAAATATTTTCAGAAAACAGGTGAGATTCCTCGTCAGCTTAATAGCCATAAAGATTTCTGCAACTATTTGACCACTCTTTCCAAGAATCCTTCTTCCTTGCAACAGTTGTGCAGAGTAAACATACGACAAAGAATGAGAGAGCATCCCAATCTAAAAATAGGATCATTGGCAGTCCCGAGGAAAATGAAAGATTATTTATCATTGGCTGAATTTGAACATCAGCCAACCAAACAGTCTAGCAATTCCAGCTTTAATGTCCTTTGTCAAACTTAGTATTGTTATGAATTCTTATTATTTTGTTGGTGAATTTGTTATTATAAGTACTGCTCTTGTTGTTGGTGATTTTTATTTACAAAGAGTTGGGAATAATTGGGTTATAATAATGTTTTAATTGATGGGTATTTTATAGTAGTAGTAAAGCTTTATTATCATTAATTTCTGATTGAATATAATGAGTCAGATGTTAGGTATTTATGAAGAAGTAGGGGTGGTGACCATTTTTCTGTGGATCATTAACAGTATAACAAATATGTATTGATTGATGACACAGATTTTAATTAATATAGAATTATGGCATTTGTGAATGTCGAGAAAGACATTATCGCGATATCACAGTGAGTACTATTGCCAGAGTTGTGATTCTAATCATAATGTTTGTCGAGACCTTCAAAACTGACGTCATTGTTTTTATAGATACTGTCATAATAATTTTCAGTATCATGGTCAGTCTGTTGATACTAATTATTATTATTCCTCTGTGATATCAATAGAAATATGTATAAATTAGTGATAATTGATTATACAGAATAATTTGGAATTTTTGTCAGATTGTTACAACAATGAATGTGACGTGAACTCTACGTACTGATAGATTGACATGTACTGATGTGTATTTATTATGAAAATGATAAACTATGTAACACAATGCATATTAATTTGCATTTTTAAAAGATTGTAAAACATATTGATATTCACATTTCAACCTGTAATATAAAATATGGAGTTGATTTTGAACATATAATTAATATTGATATCTACACAAAACTTTTGGTGCTACAGTAGCAACATTTTGAGAAGATCTAGACTATCTTCAATAGTTTAGTTATCAACATTCACAGTTAATAGTAAGGATTTGTCTATGGTTAGTATACTATATTATATCAGTTCTATGTTAAAATGTGTAAACGTTTTCTCAGACAATTTTTATCTGTGGTTAAGCATACTATTAGTTATATAGGCTTTAGACAGGTAATACGGGCTCATATAACCTGTCTGTGTTTTATATTTCCTGAGCCTGTATTACCTGTCTAAAGTCTATATAACGAATTTGTCATACTGCAATACCATGGGTCCATATTACCTGTGTAAAGCCAAAATAAAGTACATGACTACTATACATGTATTGTCTCGTGAACATTTAACCCCAGATATGATTGCTTTAAAGAAGAAATTAATTCTTCAACATATTTAATAAACAACTTAACAATTTTAACAGAAAAATAACAAATGATTTAGAACCTGGGGGTCGCCATCTTGATTATGTATGATTTCAAAATGAGTTATCTTTCTTGGCACATGCTTTCATATTACCGGCTAGAGCCATATAATATGGATTAGTAAAATCAAGTAAATAACCAATCGGATCACTTAGATTTTCTATTGCAGTATAACAAATGTATTTGTAATCAATGTTATTGTAATATTAGATTTCAGCATAAGAAATCAGTTTTAGTCAGGGATCAACATTTCATTTTATAGGTGAAATGATAAGTAAAATGTGTAGAAAGTCAGAAAACTTAATTACTTAATTGAACTTTTACATAATTTATAGTTGTCATGATTGACTTTCATCTGCACTAATGTTTTATTTTTAGAGAACGATTCCATGATATACTAATAAAGGTAATCTTATCAGTTATTGGAAATACTTGTTAATGTACAAAACTGATTTTTTTTAATATCTGTTGGTCTGCAGCTTTGTGTTTCTTAATAATCCTTCCTGTACCCAGGTATTCACATTTCTCCTCTTCAAAATATTAAGATAAATGTTTGATACATTTATTTGTATGACTTTAGATAATGCTGAAATTGCTAAATTTATAATTTTGTTTTCTCAGTTTTTGCAGAATTAACCCCACATGAACAGTTTGACTGAAAAAAATGCAGAATTACCCCCTCCCCCTCATAGATAAAAAAAAATTATATTCACAATTTGATGATTTTATTTACCGTAATTACATTCCAGTTTTGTGTCATCATGTCACCAGCGTTAATGGAAAGCAAAACTATTTTTAATGTATTTCAAAAAATGTTTAAATGGTTTAAAAAAAAAATCAACACAGAAAGGAAGAAGTATAGCTCTGAACTCTTACATTTTGTTTACTCTGTCAAATGAGATTTTTGTTGTTTCTACATATTTCTGCTATTTTCTGAAATTGATGAATAAGATAGATTAGAAATTTATGTTGATAACAAGAAAAATATATTGAATTGAGATAAATATCTCAAGCATGTTGTCTAGATAGTGACTCTTGGAATACAAAACAAAATGTAATAATTTTGAATGGTAATGTATTCCAAAGGAAGTATTTTGTTTTTGTTTGTTTTTATTTTTGACATAGAAGATGTGTTTATTATATGTTGCCATTTGAAGAATAAGCCTGGTGAATTCAGCATATCTAGTCCTATGTTTTTTGTTATAAATTATAGACTAATTTGACTTTTGAAAATATTATTTATTAATTTGATCTTAATATTGAATGTTAAAGCCATATTAATCCCCATGGGTAGTATTTTGTTGTTTTTATTGTTGATGTAGAATGTGTCAACTATATTTTGACATTTGAAAAACATTAGCCTGGTGGATTGAGCTTGTCTTGTGTTATGTTTTAACATTTGAAGAACATTAGTGGGTGTCTTCCCATTTATCCAACTTTTGAAAATCAGGTATTCCCATTTATCCAACTTTTAATTTCTTACCTGTAGGATTGTTTATTTAACATTAATTAGGTGTTTATTTGATCAAAATACCTGATAATTTGTTCCAGTACATGTATATGTATAAGAATACGTCTGTCATCTCACAATCTTTTTATTGAAACTGGACGATATACAGGTATTGTTAGAAATGAAAGAAAATGTATTTTATGTAACTTGAATGTACTGGAGGACAAATTCCATTTTGTTTTGCAATGTACAAAGTATAATGATCTGAGCAAAAAATACATAAAGAAATGTTATTGGTCCAGACCATCAAACTGGTTCAGCTATTGTCAGTGGAAAACAGGAAAGAAGTTTATCCATCTCGCATGTAAAGCTAGAAATAATTTGGTATGATTAACATGTGTTATTTATAATTTTCTGACCTACTTATGCTATTTCTTAATATGTCACATATATATGCTGTACACTCATGTTATTATAGCATGCCACATTGTATACTGATGAACTGTTATGTTCAAAGTTAATAAAGAATTTTAATTTGAATAAATGAAAAGGGAAAAAAGTTATAATTTGTATGTAGACAAATGTCAAGTTTTGAAAACTTTCTATTTATGCAAAGTGGGTTTTAGGATAAATTTAAAGTGCAATGTACAAAAATATTTTTAATTTCAATTTTACATGTACATTGTAATAATTAGCTTATAATATATATCATTATAAAAGAAAAGGGGGAAACATTATAATTTGTATGTAAATAAATGTCAAGTTTTGAAAACTTTCTATTTATGCAAAGTGAGTTTTAGGATAAATTTAAAGTGCAATGTTCATAATATTTTTAATTTCAATTTTACATGCACATTGTAGTAATTAGCTTATATAATATATCATTAAACCTTATTTATTGATGTAAAGATTGCTAATCATGCAACAAAAGTGATGACAATCAATAAAATCCCCAAAGCTTGCCTCTGTTATTTCTCAATAATTTAATTAAACAGTGATCAATTAAATTTTGAAAATGAACTTAGCTTCCCCAAGCTTATCTCTTTTTTTAAGTGGTCTTTTTAAGGACTTACCCTATTTATTGTCATGGTCAGAAGAGAAAAATGATGCATGTAGTTAATTCCTCTCCTAAGTTGCACACTTGGCTCATTTAACTTTGCACACTTTTTTTGACCATTTCAAAATAATGATACGAGTTGTAAAAGGCAGGAGGAAAAAGATAAAATCCTGTTAATAAAGGTACATTATAATATAGAATTTCAGTATGAATTTTCATAAAGTTATTCTAGAGAAAGATGTGATTGACTCATAAAGAAAAATAAAGAAATATCACATTCAATTAAATTTTGATTTCAGTCAAAAATAATAATAATATTTGTTATTTGTTTTCATTTTTAAATGAAATATATGGAAATGAATATTAACTGTTGTACATAGACATGTATACATTGTCCTGGTCCAAATTTTAGTCCACTTATTCACCCGTCACACAACCCAAGCTTTAATTAAGTGTCCTTTGTTCTTGATTACCTTTGATCTCATTTATCCCACTTTTATTTTTTACCAGTACTACCTATTTTTCAAAAAGTTGGATAAATGGGAATGAACCGTGGATTTAGCTTGTCTAGTGTTATGTTTTAATAGTAAATTATAGATTAACTTGAATTTTGAAAATATGTTTTTAAATGCTTTGTTTGTTTGTTTAAGTAAATATTTGAAGGTTTGATCCATGTTAATTATGGTACACTTTTACTTGTTTGTTACTGTAACTATGTATTATTACTATATGAAGGTTTTTGTACAAGAGATGCACCTTTCTATGGTTATGTCTACTTTCTTAAGTCATTTACTATGACCATCTTAGTACAATGTAATACAATTACATGTAATCAGTCTGTTTAAAATATGATACAGTACTAGCAAGGTGTATTTGTCAGAAATCACTGGATCTGTGAACCATAGTGGAACATTATGATTGCTGGTGCTATGAGACATGAAACTCCATCAATATTTTTATAATAATATATAGGATTCTATTTGCTGGTACTTCACCTACGTTGATAATAATCCAGTGTAAAAATCATAGTGATTTTCAACAGAAACACCTTGCCAGTACTGTAGATGGTATATAAAGTTTCTATCTCTTTTATTTTCCTAAAGCTTGATATTTTGATTTGTGAAAGTAATATGTATCTAGGTTACTATGTAGAACAGGTAAACAGGTAAACATGTTGAAATATTTAATATTTAATTATTGAGAATGATTATAAATAAGTGGGGTATGTCTAGTCTTCATATATATGTTGTCCATATTCATTTAGTTAAGAAATCTTACAAGGTTAAAATTTTTGCATGTACATGTACGTTTGAATTGGAAAATATTTCTAAAAGAAGTTCCAGTTTTCCATTAGTTTTTTTTATACTTTTGTATTCTTCTCTGAAATGACAACTTGAAATCTAAATTGGTATGAATGTTCCTTGAATGGTTCTGTTCTTTGTTTTGTGTCATTCGCAAATCCAAGATGGCCACTGCAACACAACATACTTGAACATGGAAAACATCTTCTTGGAAATTACAAATTGATTCAATACATACCATAAAATGGTTCTATATATAATTTATCATGTCAAATATAAATCTAAGTTTGCCACCACTGGTCCTATATATAATTTATCATATCAATCCTAAGTTTGCCACCACTGGTCCTATATATAATTTATCATATCAATCCTAAGTTTGCCACCACTGGTCCTATGTATAATTTATCATATCAATCCTAAGTTTGCCACCACCGTGGGACATTGAAAGATAAAGCCTTCAACCAATATAGATTTGTGCTAGCCATTTACTTAATTTCATTAATTTTGGATTTTTTAAAACATGAAGAAAACTCTTTATGACTTAAAAGTTCCTTTACTTATCCCTGAAATATTGGAATTGGAAGCTTAAAGAAATGATGTACCATCACTACATTTCCCATGCAAAAGAACCAACTATACTATTGTTTTTTTCTAGTTATACATGTATTGCTGCAGTTTAATTTTTCTGTGCTAGTATCATTTATTGTGGATTAATGGACAATTATATGTTCACTGATATTTGAATTTTGTAATTAAATATTTGATTACTTCTCTCGCTATGTATGCCTTTCGTTGTGCAATACATTTTGTGGTTTATATCTGTAAGCCATAAGGAACAGAGAATTTAACACTTAGAACCAGGGCCGGATTATGACCTTTTTGGGCTCCAAGGCTAATGAAATTATGGGCCCCCCTCAGACGGAGCCACCCTCTAACTCGCCCACATCTATCTTGAATACTTTTTACTCACGATATATTTTAGCGACATTTACATATATTGAAGTAAACTTATTGCAAATTCTTTAAATAAACTAGAATAGCTATCTTTTGATTGTCAATAAAAATATTCTTTTAGAAATACAAAAATGTACTACTAAATTACTAATTATTGCTAATTAATTCTAGCCGGGGAGGGGCTATGTTTTTCTTGTGAGCCAGAATTTTTTTCTCATGGAACAAATAATCAGATTATTTCTTTTTTGGACATGAAGAATAAAAAAAATTTTCTCAAAAGGTATAAAAATTTCTTGGTTTGAAAACTGCAGGGTCAGATTATATATACATTTGTATTTCGGGTAAAATTTATTTTATTTCTATAAAATTTTGAGACATAATTTTTTTTCCTAAATGGCTATTATAGTCAATCCCATCAATTTAACATATGCCTGTCCTCAGCCATAATAAAAGTCACAACCTTCAATGTGATTTTAAGATGATCCGGTATCTATCCTCCAGCCATAACAGTCACAATCATAATTTCATTAAGCTTCTGTTGTTTTATTTTTTTTGTGTTTTTGAATTTGAAGTTAGCCAGAGGAGTGGTTTGTGTTGTTAAAGTTGGTTATATTGTCAACGATCATTGTTTAAAGTTTGTAAAAGGAGTGGTTATGGTTGGCTATGTGGTCAACCATTACTTTTCAAGGTTTGCCAGAGGAGTGGTTAAAGTTGTTGCAGTTTGAAATATTGTCTACCTTTACTCTTTAAATTCTTGTTTTAATAGTGATTGTGAGATAAAGAATGACAATAAAGGACTGTTCTTTTACCATATTCTGTGGACTATTAATATATGTAGACTATAGGTCTAATTGAAATATTTTTTTGCATAAAATATGGTACATGTACTTTAATTTGTAATCTTACTTTTTTAAAGTTTAAAACCACAAAGCTTTTAATGTTACTCTATTATTTTATTAGTGATCATGTAGTCTATTTTTAGAAGCAGAAATTTGAAAAAAAAAAAAAAAAAATCTAAAATCAGATTATAAATAACAAATTGTTTAAGTTTGTCATGTGGCTATTTTTAAAAAGCAGAATTGCTATAAAAAAAGAACCACCAAAAAAACCATACATTTTATATTTTAAATTGTGATTATAAAATCGTTGGTTTTTAATGACATTCATTTGTCATAATACTACTTTTGAATTTTACAAACATTCCATGAACTTTTGTTATAGTTATTTCTATGTTTCAAGACTTAATGAGGTTTCACAGGAGTTTGTTTGTTGTGGTTGTGGGTATTGTTTCATTATTTATTTGCATTAAATTTTAGCCCAAAATGGATTCAAAATAAATATATGTACATATTGTCTGATTTTCAGTATGTAGATATGATCAATACTAATGCAGTTAACTATGTGATGCCTTTCCTTATTGGACGACTTCAAATATTAGCTGTCATTAATTTCATGATTATGCCGTCTATCAGTTTGCACATGTGAAAACAATACAATGTACTAGTATATCTGGCTAATTAAAAATGCAAATTATATTTGCCAGAAATTGCATATTAGCATTGAGATAATTGTAATGTATTTGAAGAATCTCCACCCATCAATTGTTACTCTATTAGAGGCTGATAATAATTGATCTATGAAGCCCAAATAAATGAACCCAATTCAAACAATCATAATAAACTGACTAAGGGTCTTATTTAAAAGAAGTTTTGTTGTCCGATGTCTTGTCACTGTTCCAGACATTTATGCCCACAATACCCAGATTTCAGCAAGGTCCCAGATATTTTGTCATTTTAAACTAGAGATCCAATCTCTATTCTCAATTAATAATACACAATTTTTTTCAATGATATAAATCATGATATAATTTATATAATCAATTTCTATTTTTATTGTTGAATTTAATTCAGTTAAAAAAATAATTTAAAAGTAATTAATTAGAATAGTAGTGTTTATACATAACATTGCTTTATACCAGTATACCTTGTGTCATATATCTAGTATATATAGTTATCTGTTTAACAGTTTGGTGTTATATTTGCATCTTTTGATTGAATGTTCGTCTTTAAACAGTGTCCGAAAATTATGATCAGTGTGTGTTTATGGGTGTTGTGAAGTTAAATATATATTAAATTTTATATATAATGCTGTACATCATTTCATTTGTTAATTATAAATAAATGTCAAAATTTGTTGAAGCTTTGTATCTTTACTTATAGGCAATTAGTAAGACAGGATATGGATGTAAATTAACATGAGAGACTATATAACTTTGTATCTTTACTTATAGGTAATTAGTAAGACAGGATATGGATGTAAATTAACATGAGAGACTATATAACTTTGTATCTTTACTTATAGGTAATTAGTAAGACAGGATATAGATGTAAATTAACATGTGAGACTATATAACTTTGTATCTTTACTTATAGGTAATTAGTAAGACAGGATATAGATGTAAATTAACATGAGAGACTATCTAACTTTGTATCTTTACTTATAGGTAATTAGTAAGACAGGATATGGATGTAAATTAACATGACATACTATATAACTTTGTATCTTTACTTATAGGTAATTAGTAAGACAGGATATGGATGTAAATTAACATGAGAGACTATATAACTTTGTATCTTTACTTATAGGTAATTAGTGAGACAGGATATAGATGTAAATTAACATGAGAGACTATATAACTTTGTATCTTTACTTATAGGTAATTAGTAAGACAGGATATAGATGTAAATTAACATGAGAGACTATATAGCTTTGTATCTTTACTTATAGGTAATTAGTAAGACAGGATATGGATGTAAATTAACATGAGAGACTATATAACTTTGTATCTTTACTTATAGGTAATTAGTAAGACAGGATATAGATGTAAATTAACATGAGAGACTATATAACTCTGTATCTTTACTTATAGGTAATTAGTAAGACAGGATATGGATGTAAATTAACATGAGAGACTATATAACTTTGTATCTTTACTTATAGGTAATTAGTAAGACAGGATATGGATGTAAATTAACATGAGAGACTATATAACTTTGTATCTTTACTTATAGGTAATTAGTAAGACAGGATATAGATGTAAATTAACATGAGAGACTATATAACTTTGTATCTTTACTTATAGGTAATTAGTAAGACAGGATATGGATGTAAATTAACATGAGAGACTATATAACTTTGTATCTTTACTTATAGGTAATTAGTAAGACAGGATATGGATGTAAATTAACATGAGACTATATAACTTTGTATCTTTACTTATAGGTAATTAGTAAGACAGGATATAGATGTAAATTAACATGAGAGACTATATAACTTTGTATCTTTTCTTATAGGTAATTAGTAAGACAGGATATGGATGTAAATTAACATGAGAGACTATATAACTTTGTATCTTTACTTATAGGTAATTAGTAAGACAGGATATAGATGTAAATTAACATGAGAGACTATATAACTTTGTATCTTTTCTTATAGGTAATTAGTAAGACAGGATATGGATGTAAATTAACATGAGAGACTATATAACTTTGTATCTTTACTTATAGGTAATTAGTAAGACAGGATATGGATGTAAATTAACATGAGAGACTATATAACTTTGTATCTTTACTTATAGGTAATTAGTAAGACAGGATATGATGGATGTAAATTAACATGAGAGACTATATAACTTTGTATCTTTACTTATAGGTAATTAGTAAGACAGGATATGGATGTAAATTAACATGAGAGACTATATAACTCTGTATCTTTACTTATAGGTAATTAGTAAGACAGGATATGGATGTAAATTAACATGAGAGACTATATAACTCTGTATCTTTACTTATAGGCAATTAGTAAGACAGGATATGGATGTAAATTAACATGAGAGACTATATAACTTTGTATCTTTACTTATAGGCAATTAGTAAGACAGGATATGGATATAAATTAACATGAGAGACTATATAACTTTGTATCTTTACTTATAGGTAATTAGTAAGACAGGATATGGATGTAAATTAACATGAGAGACTATATAACTTTGTATCTTTACTTATAGGTAATTAGTAAGACAGGATATGGATGTAAATTAACATGAGAGACTATATAACTCTGTATCTTTACTTATAGGCAATTAGTAAGACAGGATATGGATGTAAATTAACATGAGAGACTATATAACTCTGTATCTTTACTTATAGGCAATTAGTAAGACAGGATATAGATGTAAATTAACATGAGAGACTATATAACTTTGTATCTTTACTTATAGGTAATTAGTAAGACAGGATATAGATGTAAATTAACATGAGAGACTATATAACTTTGTATCTTTACTTATAGGCAATTAGTAAGACAGGATATGGATGTAAATTAACATGAGAGACTATATAACTCTGTATCTTTACTTATAGGCAATTAGTAAGACAGGATATGGATGTAAATTAACATGAGAGACTATATAACTTTGTATCTTTACTTATAGGCAATTAGTAAGACAGGATATGGATATAAATTAACATGAGAGACTATATAACTTTGTATCTTTACTTATAGGTAATTAGTAAGACAGGATATGGATGTAAATTAACATGAGAGACTATATAACTTTGTATCTTTACTTATAGGTAATTAGTAAGACAGGATATGGATGTAAATTAACATGAGAGACTATATAACTCTGTATCTTTACTTATAGGCAATTAGTAAGACAGGATATGGATGTAAATTAACATGAGAGACTATATAACTTTGTATCTTTACTTATAGGTAATTAGTAAAACAGGATATGGATGTAAATTAACATGAGAGACTATATAACTTTGTATCTTTACTTATAGGTAATTAGTAAGACAGGATATGGATGTAAATTAACATGAGAGACTATATAACTCTGTATCTTTACTTATAGGCAATTAGTAAGACAGGATATGGATGTAAATTAACATGAGAGACTATATAACTTTGTATCTTTTCTTATAGGTAATTAGTAAGACAGGATATGGATGTAAATTAACATGAGAGACTATATAACTTTGTATCTTTACTTATAGGTAATTAGTAAGACAGGATATGGATGTAAATTAACATGAGAGACTATATAGCTTTGTATCTTTACTTATAGGTAATTAGTAAGACAGGATATAGATGTAAATTAACATGAGAGACTATATAACTTTGTATCTTTACTTATAGGTAATTAGTAAGACAGGATATAGATGTAAATTAACATGAGAGACTATATAACTTTGTATCTTTACTTATAGGTAATTAGTAAGACAGGATATAGATGTAAATTAACATGAGAGACTATATAACTTTGTATCTTTACATATAGGTAATTAGTAAGACAGGATAAAGATGTAAATTAACATGAGAGACTATATAACTTTGTATCTTTACTTATAGGTAATTAGTAAGACAGGATATAGATGTAAATTAACATGAGAGACTATATAACTCTGTATCTTTACTTATAGGTAATTAGTAAGACAGGATATGGATGTAAATTAACATGAGAGACTATATAACTTTGTATCTTTACTTATAGGTAATTAGTAAGACAGGATATGGATGTAAATTAACATGAGAGACTATATAGCTTTGTATCTTTACTTATAGGTAATTAGTAAGACAGGATATGGATGTAAATTAACATGAGAGACTATATAACTTTGTATCTTTACTTATAGGTAATTAGTAAGACAGGATATGGATGTAAATTAACATGAGAGACTATATAACTTTGTATCTTTACTTATAGGTAATTAGTAAGACAGGATATAGATGTAAATTAACATGAGAGACTATATAACTTTTAGAAACAAATTAAGATAAAGAAACAACACTTTTATAGCTGTTCTACATTTCAGTCATAGTAGGGTCTTCAAAAATAAGCAAAACTCATACTCTAAAATGAGTGCGAAACAGCCACCAGCCTGTCGTTGAGTGGTACTCTTTACTTGTGAAACAGCCACCAGCCTACAGTTGAGTGGTACTCTTTACTTGTGAAACAGCCACCAGCCAACAGTTGAGTGGTACTCTTTACTTGTGAAACAGCCACCAGCATACAGTTGAGTGGTACTCTTTACTTGTGAAACAGCCACCAGCCTGCCGTTGAGAGGTACTCTTTACTTGTTAAACAGCCACCAGGCTAAAGTTGAGTGGTACTCTTTACGTGTGAAACAGCCACCAGCCTACAGTTGAGTGGTACTCTTTACTTGTGAAACAGCCACCAGCCTACAGTTGAGTGGTACTCTTTACTTGTGAAACAGCCACCAGCATACAGTTGAGTGGTACTCTTTACTTGTGAAACAGCCACCAGCCTACAGTTGAGTGGTACTCTTTACTTGTGAAACAGCCACCAGCCTACAGTTGAGTGGTACTCTTTACTTGTGAAACAGCCACCAGCCTACAGTTGAGTGGTACTCTTTACTTGTGAAACAGCCACCAGCCTGCCGTTGAGTGGTACTCTTTACTTGTGAAACAGCCACCAGCCTGCCATTGAGTGGTACTCTTTACTTGTGAAACAGCCACCAGCCTGCCATTGAGTGGTACTCTTTACTTGTGAAACAGCCACCAGCCTGTAGTTGAGTGGTACTCTTTACTTGTTAAACAGCCACCAGGCTACAGTTGTGTGGTACTCTTTACTTGTGAAACAGCCACCAGTCTGCCGTTGTGTGGTACTCTTTACTTGTGAAACAGCCACCAGCCTACAGTTGAGTGGTACTCTTTACTTGTTAAACAGCCACCAGTCTACAGTTGAGTGGTACTCTTTACGTGTGAAACAGCCACCAGCCTACAGTTGAGTGGTACTCTTTACTTGTTAAACAGCCACCAGCCTACAGTTGAGTGGTACTCTTTACTTGTGAAACGGACCCTAGCCTACAGTTGAGTGGTACTCTTTATGTGTGAAACAGCCACCAGCCTACAGTTGAGTGGTACTCTTTATGAGTGAAACAGCCACCAGCCTACAGTTGAGTGGTACTCTTTACTTGTTAAGCAGCCGCCAGCCTACCGTTGAGTGGTATTCTTTACGTGTGAAACAGCCACCAGCCTACAGTTGAGTGGTACTCTTTACTTGTGAAACAACCACCAGCCTGTCGTTGAGTGGTACTCTTTATTTGTGAAACAGCCACCAGCCTGTGGTTGAGTGGTACTCTTTACTTGTTAAACAGCCACCAGCCTACAGTTGAGTGGTACTCTTTACTTGTGAAACAGCCATCAATCTGCTGTTGAGTGGTACTCTTTACTTGTGAAACAGCCACCAGCCTGTAGTTGAGTGGTACTCTATACGTGTGAAACAGCCACCAGCCTACAGTTGAGTGATACTCTACTTGTTAAACAGCCACCAACCTGCAGTTGAGTGGTACTCTTTACTTGTTAAACAGCCACCAGCCTACAGTTGAGTGGTACTCTTTACTTGTGAAACGGCCCCTAGGCTACAGTTGAGTGGTACTCTACGTGTGAAACAGCCACCAGCCTACAGTTGAGTGGTACTCTTTACTTGTTAAACAGACACCAGCCTACAGTTGAGTGGTACTCTTTACTTGCTAAAAAGCCACCAGCCTACAGTTGAGTGGTACTCTACTTGTTAAACAGCCACCAGCCTACAGTTGAGTGGTACTCTTTGCTTGGTTAAACAGCCACCAGCCTACAGTTGAGTGGTACTCTTTTCTTGGTTAAACAGCCACCAGCCTAGAGTTGAGTGGTACTCTTTACTTGGTTAAACAGCCACCAGCCTACAGTTGAGTGGTACTCTTTACTTGTTAAACAGCCACCAGCCTACAGTTGAGTGGTACTCTTTACTTGTTAAACAGCCACCAGCCTACAGTTGAATGGTACTCTTTGCTTGTTAAACAGTCACCAGCCTACAGTTGAGTGGTACTCTTTACTTGTTAAACAGTCACCAACCTACAGTTGAGTGGTACTCTTTACTTGTTAAACAGCCACCAGCCTACAGTTGAGTGGTACTCTTTACTTGTTAAACAGCCACCAGCCTACAGTTTAGTGGTACTCTTTACTTGTTAAACAGTCACCAGCCTACAGTTGAGTGGTACTCTTTACTTGTTAAACAGCCACCAGCCTACAGTTGAATGGTACTCTTTGCTTGTTAAACAGTCACCAACCTGCAGTTGAGTGGTACTCTTTACTTGTGAAACAGCCACCAGCCTACAGTTGAGTGGTACTCTTTACTTGTTAAACAGCCACCAGTCTACAGTTGAGTGGTACTCTTTATGTGTGAAACAGCCACCAGCCTACAGTTGAGTGGTACTCTTTACTTGTTAAACAGCCACCAGCCTACAGTTGAGTGGTACTCTTTACTTGTGAAACGGACCCTAGCCTACAGTTGAGTGGTACTCTTTATGTGTGAAACAGCCACCAGCCTACAGTTGAGTGGTACTCTTTATGAGTGAAACAGCCACCAGCCTACAGTTGAGTGGTACTCTTTACTTGTTAAGCAGCCGCCAGCCTACCGTTGAGTGGTATTCTTTACGTGTGAAACAGCCACCAGCCTACAGTTGAGTGGTACTCTTTACTTGTGAAACAACCACCAGCCTGTCGTTGAGTGGTACTCTTTATTTGTGAAACAGCCACCAGCCTGTGGTTGAGTGGTACTCTTTACTTGTTAAACAGCCACCAGCCTACAGTTGAGTGGTACTCTTTACTTGTGAAACAGCCATCAATCTGCTGTTGAGTGGTACTCTTTACTTGTGAAACAGCCACCAGCCTGTAGTTGAGTGGTACTCTATACGTGTGAAACAGCCACCAGCCTACAGTTGAGTGGTACTCTTTACTTGTTAAACAGCCACCAGCCTACAGTTTAGTGGTACTCTTTACGTGTGAAACAGCCACCAGCCTACAGTTGAGTGATACTCTACTTGTTAAACAGCCACCAACCTGCAGTTGAGTGGTACTCTTTACTTGTTAAACAGCCACCAGCCTACAGTTGAGTGGTACTCTTTACTTGTGAAACGGCCCCTAGGCTACAGTTGAGTGGTACTCTACGTGTGAAACAGCCACCAGCCTACAGTTGAGTGGTACTCTTTACTTGTTAAACAGCCACCAGCCTACAGTTGAGTGGTACTCTTTACTTGCTAAAAAGCCACCAGCCTACAGTTGAGTGGTACTCTACTTGTTAAACAGCCACCAGCCTACAGTTGAGTGGTACTCTTTGCTTGGTTAAACAGCCACCAGCCTACAGTTGAGTGGTACTCTTTACTTGGTTAAACAGCCACCAGCCTAGAGTTGAGTGGTACTCTTTACTTGGTTAAACAGCCACCAGCCTACAGTTGAGTGGTACTCTTTACTTGTTAAACAGCCACCAGCCTACAGTTGAGTGGTACTCTTTACTTGTTAAACAGCCACCAGCCTACAGTTGAATGGTACTCTTTGCTTGTTAAACAGTCACCAGCCTACAGTTGAGTGGTACTCTTTACTTGTTAAACAGTCACCAACCTACAGTTGAGTGGTACTCTTTACTTGTTAAACAGCCACCAGCCTACAGTTGAGTGGTACTCTTTACTTGTTAAACAGCCACCAGCCTTCAGTTGAGTGGTACTCTTTACTTGTTAAACAGTCACCAGCCTACAGTTGAGTGGTACTCTTTACTTGTTAAACAGCCACCAGCCTACAGTTGAATGGTACTCTTTGCTTGTTAAACAGTCACCAGCCTGCAGTTGAGTGGTACTCTCTACTTGTTAAACAGCCACCAGCCTACAGTTGAGTGCTACTCTTTACTTGTTAAACAGCCACCAGCCTACAGTTGAGTGGTACTCTTTGCTTGTTAAACAGTCACCCGCCTACAGTTGAGTGGTACTCTTTGCTTGTTAAACAGTCACCAGCCTACAGTTGAGTGGTACTCTTTGCTTGTTAAACAGTCACCAGCCTACAGTTGAGTGGTACTCTTTACTTGTTAAACAGTCACCAACCTACAGTTGAGTGGTACTCTTTACTTGTTAAACAGTCAGCAGCCTGCAGTTGAGTGGTACTCTTTACTTGTTAAACAGCCACCAGCCTACAGTTGAGTGGTACTCTTTGCTTGTTAAACAGTCACCAGCCTATAGTTGAGTGGTACTCTTTGCTTGTTAAACAGCCACCAGCCTAGAGTTGAGTGGTACTCTTTACTTGTTAAACAGTCACAAGCCTACAGTTGAGTGGTACTCTTTACTTGTTAAACAGCCACCAGCCTACAGTTGAGTGGTACTCTTTGCTTGTTAAACAGCCACCAACCTACAGTTGAGTGGTACTCTTTACTTGTTAAACAGCCACAAGCTTACAGTTGAGTGGTACTCTTTACTTGTTAAACAGCCACCAGCCTACAGTTGAGTGGTACTCTTTACTTGTTAAACAGCCACCAGCCTACAGTTGAGTGGTACTCTTTACTTGTTAAACAGCCACCAGTCTACAGTTGAGTGGTACTCTTTACTTGTTAAACAGCCACCAGCCTACAGTTGAGTGGTACTCTTTACTTGTGAAACAGCCATCAATCTGCCGTTGAGTGGTACTCTTTACTTGTGAAACAGCCACCAGCCTGTAGTTGAGTGGTACTCTATACGTGTGAAACAGCCACCAGCCTACAGTTGAGTGGTACTCTTTACTTGTTAAACAGCCACCAGCCTACAGTTTAGTGGTACTCTTTACGTGTGAAACAGCCACCAGCCTACAGTTGAGTGATACTCTACTTGTTAAACAGCCACCAACCTGCAGTTGAGTGGTACTCTTTACTTGTTAAACAGCCACCAGCCTACAGTTGAGTGGTACTCTTTACTTGTGAAACGGCCCCTAGGCTACAGTTGAGTGGTACTCTTTACGTGTGAAACAGCCACCAGCCTACAGTTGAGTGGTACTCTTTACTTGTTAAACAGACACCAGCCTACAGTTGAGTGGTACTCTTTACTTGCTAAAAAGCCACCAGCCTACAGTTGAGTGGTACTCTACTTGTTAAACAGCCACCAGCCTACAGTTGAGTTAGTACCTACTTGCTAAACAGCCACCAGCCTACAGTTGAGTGGTACTCTACTTGTTAAACAGCCACCAGCCTACAGATGAGTGGTACTCTTTACTTCTGTCCATGTGTTTTATTTGAGTGTAAAAAGTGTACCAGGAAATTTTGAACCATCTACGATAGGAAACAAATTTTTCAAGATTGCCATCTCTTTCTGATATCTATGGTAACACCTATTGCAAAATTCTTGATTGTGAAAACAAAAGAAAACTTGATTGAAGAAAGTGATGTTAGAATTTGAATCGATCCACATTCAGAAGTAAAACGTGAAGTCAAGTTTAAAAAACAATTTATTTTCTCAAATAATAGAATGAACTTTGCCTTTGTGGTAAAACTAAAATAATACCATACATACTTAATATTGTGCCCAAGAGTGATTCTAACTGCAGATGATTGATAGTCTCAATAAACAGCCCAATATGCAAATATTTTAAAAGGTAACTGGATAATCACTGATAATTGATCATCATTCAATATTGTCTGTTGCCTGTATATTTTTGTCCTCTGATGCTCCCCCAACAGAGGGACATAATAATGATCTCTGTTTGTCCGTGACACTTTGTGAACGCAACTCCTCTGAAGCCATATAAAGGAATTTGTTCATATTTAATTTGATTTGACAAAATTTGTAGTTGTGTAACTTTAAAACTATATACAGTGTAATATAGTAAGATCTTGTGAACGCAACTCCTCTGAAACCATACGACAGAATGTGTTCATATTTGGTAGAATTGTGTCACGACATGTAGTTGAGCCTGCTGTGGTGCCATTGTAATTTGACATAATTTGGAATTATGGGACTCACTATTTTAGACATAGTGTAACATCTTGTGAACACAACTCCTCTTAGATCAAATGCAAAAGCTTTTCGGTCTCCTTCCAGGGCTGATATACTCACTTTTGAATTTTGAAAACAGAGTAGAGGGGTATATCTTTACTGATATAAATATATCACATGGATAACATACTCACATTACACCTCTTTTCATAGCAGTGGGGGACATATGGCTATATGTAGCAATCTTGTATTATTTTGTGTATCTAATTGAAAAAATATGGTGCATTTTTTTTTTTTTTATCAATTACCAGCTAGCATAAAATAGCATTTTCAGAGAGTACATAACCTCTATTTTGGCAAAGGACATATTTAGTGGGGAAAAACTTTACAAAAACTACTTGACAAAATAAATTCAACCAATAATGAAACATGGGAAACCTTGAAATAGTTTTGACTGCTCAATACAATTTACATTCAAATATAGAACCTAGAAGAACTGACTGGGAAGTTCTATTTGACCAATAGGACAACAGTAGTTGAGCTTTAATACAATTATTCATGTACATAAAGGACCCATGAAACATATCAAACATGTATTTTGTTGTTTAGTATGAAATCATATCTTTGACGTTTTGATTCTTCTGGTTCTAGAAATATACGATTGCTGGACAATTTTCCCTCCAAAAAATTATATGTCTTAGTCTTCTACAATATAAACCAAAGTTGAGTGAGCGAGTGAGAAATTTTTCTCACTGAAACAACAGTTCACAGGTAGACATATCGCTCCACTCGGACACATTATTCTGATTCCGAGCCAACCAGTCTTTGCTCTTTCTCCTTAATGCTGCCTGCTTAGCGAAGAAGCAACAAATACCAATTTTATTATAGTCTTTGGTTTGACCAGACTGGGGCTCGAACACACAATCTACCGCACTCGAGGCGAGCACGCTAACCATTACGTTACCGATGTGGTATTAAACCAAAGTGAAATTAAAATATATTGAAATCCTATTGTTCCATATCACAGGAGTCTTTGGCATGCAAAGTCATAGATAACATTTGTAAATGTCTGTACTGACACTTCTGTGATTGTATTTGTCACAGCATCATCTATAATAAATGTATAAAAATACACCCTTGACCAGCAAACTATATCTGGTGAAAACAAGTCATTTCTATAAGATGATGATGATGTCTGTTTTGTACTAGATTTTTATAGGACTAGCTTACTGAAATGGTCCATGGGTAGACATGTTGCTCCATTCGGACACATTATCCTGATTTGCTTACTCCTTAATGCTACATGGTGGAGAATCAGCAAATAACAATTTTATAGTCTTTAGTTTAACCTGCTTGGGGCTCGAACCCGCAATCTACCAAACTCTGGCCAATTAACAATTACATCACTGATGACATCATTGTTATACAAGACTAGAACAAATACAATTTGTTTTGTATTTTACTATGATAACAAAAACAACAAATATAAAACAGACTACAAAAAAACCCCTACAAAATAAATGTACAAATGTACATACTAGAATGTTTTGAAGATTCAATTTTTTGACAATTTCAAATGTATTAATAAATTTTACACTTTTATCAAAATATAAATGGTTGCAAAGACATATTTTGTCACATTTCAAAAGGACAGGATGTGATCAACTATTCTGCATTTCTTGTCTTTAAATGTTCTTTGATGAACAAAGTACAGATTAATGACTATTAAAAGTAGATAAAAAACTAGAACCTCACATAAAGTCTGCATCTCTCATCTGGTAAAGAATTTCCCCTCTTTTAGGTCCTCTAATAGTCCCTCTCCATGAAAGATCATCTTCATTGTACAAATCTAAATCCGCTTTTCCCATGGACAAATCCCTGCCAAATTTGGTTCTAATTGATTGAACAAATTTTAGAAACGACGGACACCAAGTGATATAAAAGGGGTGGCTGGTTTTTAGCCAGATGAGCTACAAATCTATATGTTATATACATAACAAGAAAATAAAGAAACAAAATACTGTAATGTATACTCAATGATAGTATAATAACACAATAGTATAAAATACTGTAATGTCTACTCAATGATAGTATAATAACACAATAGTATCAGACATCACTGAATTAAGCTTAACATAAGCAACTTACATTACAAAACAATGTTTAACAAGATTACAACTAGAGGCTCAGTGGGCTGAGCCTGTGTCGCTCACCTTTCATTCTGCTTTGAGGAAATTTAATACAGAACCTTCCATAGGTGCTTCCCACCAAATATCGGTTCATTTTGGCAAAGCAGTTTCAGATAAGAAGATTTTTAGAAATTGACCAATCTAAAACAGGAATTGCCTGTGGCAGACATTTTGTAAATGGATCAAATCGAAATGAGTAATCTCTATAGAGGATCTTCCATAGATGCTTCTTACCAAGTTTCATATCATTTGGCCAAGAGGCTTCAGAGGAAAAGCTGTTTTAGAAATTGACCAATAAGAAACAAGACTTGCCTGTGGCAGCCATATTTGTTAATTGATAGGGACGAAATGAGTAATCTTTATAGAGGACCTCCATAGATGTATTCTACCAAGTTTCGGTTCATTTGGCCAAGCGGTTTCCGAGAAGATTTTTAGAAATCGACCAATCAGAAACAAGAATTGCCTGTGGCAGCCATGTTTGTTAACGGATCAGAACGACATAAGCAATCGCAACAGAGGACTTTCCATAGATGCTTCTTACCAACTTTCGGTACATTTGGCCAAACAGTTTCAGAGGAGAAGAATTTTTAAAATCAGCCAATCAGAAACAAGAATCGTCTGTGGTGGCCATGTTTGTTAATGGATCGGGACGGAATGAGCAATCTTTATAGAGGACCTTCCATAGATGCTTCCTGCCAAGTTTCGGTTCATTTGGCCAAACAGTTACAGAAGAGAAGAATTTTTAAAATCAGCCAATCAGAAACAAGAGTCGCCTATGGCGGCCATGTTTGTTAACGGATCGGGACGAAATGAGCAATGAGGGCCTTCCGTAGATGCTTCATACCAAGTTTCAGTTCATTTGGTTGAGGGGTTTTAGAGGCATATTTATCTAATTCAATTCATAGTATCTATATTTAAATTAGAGTTATCTCCTTTCCACAGAAAAACAGTTTTTTTCAGAAAGCATACAATCATAAACATGAATTGCCTGTGGTGGCCATGTTTGTTAATGGATCGGAACGAAATGAGTAATCTTTATAGAGGACCTTCCATAGATGCTTCCTACCAAGTTTCAGTTCATTTGGCCCAGTGGTTTCAGAGGAGAAGATTAAAAAAAAATAGGCCAATCAGAAACAAGAATTGCCTGTGGCGGCCATGTTTGTAAATGGATTGGGACGAAATTAGCAATCTTTATAGAGGACCTTCCATAGATGCTTCCTACCAAGTTTCGGTTCATTTGGCTGAGGGATTTCAGAGGAGAAGATTAAAAGGTGAAAAGTTAACGGATGACAGAAGACGGACGCCAAGTGATGGCAAAAGCTCACATTGCCTTTGGCAAGGTGAGCTAAAAAGGAGATTTCTATGACTAAGTTATCAACATTTAGTCTTGTTTGCTTCAATCTTCTACTTGACCAATAATAAAAGTGTCGTATAGCAAAATACAATTCTTAAATTCAACTAAATCTCAATCCATTTCATATGATATCAACATCTGGATTGAAGTAAATAACATCTTTATGCAAAAAAAAAATCATTTTCCCTCTGGAGTCTGGAGTAACATACATTGTTGATATACGTAACAATTTTAGTCAATGATCCTTGCTGATATGAATAACAAACTTATCCAATCAATAGTGTTGAGATAAGTAAAAACCGTAGCCAATCACCATTGTTGATATGGTGCACATTTACCATGATATATTTTAAATGAACCATCATCAACGTCGCCCAGTATTTCAGCCCAGAAAAATGCTTTGACGCCCATAAATCCTTCTGTTTTTATACATCTGCTCAGTTTATTATATCCTGAAAACAATAAATATGATTAATATAATACACAAACACATTAGCCATCAGGGGTTAAAAAATCTGCTGGTCCGAGACCGACGATTTGTGGGTTCAGACCTAACATTTTCTAATCCTGTAAAGACCGACGGACCAGTTGAAACTGTCCAATTACTGACTTGAATTAAATAGGAGGTTAAAAGTCTGAGTGACAGATGTACTGCATAATATTAATCCAACATTCATTGCATCTTTTAATATTGTTAACATTGGATTACGTAATCTGAAATAATTCAAGATCGTTTTAGTGCTAAATACCAAGTGTGTTTTGTTCCGTATGAACCTCTGATAATTAACGGAGCACACACACATGGGATGGTTATTACAGAATAACTCAAGATCAGTTTTGCGCTTTATGGAAATGGTAATTCTTTCGATAATACTTAAAGGTATTAGTGAAGCAGTTCAAACATAAAAATGGCCCGAGTCATTGACCAGTTTTTTTTTAGGTTGACGGAGCGGCTTGTGATACTGACAACAATAAATTACATAATGAAAAAACACAACTAACAAAAGGTCAAAGATATGATAGGCTTAAGCAGAAGAGTACATTTCAAACATCGCGGAAGGAAAAATTCCTTGGGTTGAGGCAAGTGGTAGGCTGATAACCACGGCAATCTAATTTCGTTGAAATTAAACTTCCGAAGACATTTTCTGCTCTGTGTCTTTGGAAGTCTAATCTCAACGAGATTACCGGTGATCATGCTAATGAGAATAATGAGGTAAATATGTGGCTTGTGGGGTAAATACTGTAAAATATATCCAGAATTTGCACACACAAAAAAACAGTGCTTTATTTAAAGTACCGTACAACCAATATACGAACATTGACTGTTTGATAGCCCAGACAAAATGAAAAGCAGGTTTTATAAAATTAAGTGCATAGCAGCATCTGATCAGGTATTAAATTGCCAACCTAAAATAGTCATTTTAAATAATATATGTCACTCAGTTACTACTACAGGGGTAAGTTAATTTTGTGTTCAACAAATTTTATTTCTTCCATTCCGATATTCAGGACCAGTAGATTCCTGGTGCTCACTGGTCCACTGGTCCTGGACCAGTGAACTTTTGGGAAATTCTTTAAACCCTGAGCCATTTAAAAAAATGATGCAACACTTTTTTTTTTTTTATCAAAATCTGAAGTGATGCTACACCATTGGTCAGTTGATATTTTTGTTTTTGACAAGAAACATGTCTTGTTTGTATATAATATGGGCTGTCATGGTCACCAGCGCATGGTAGTTGGATTTACAACTACCTATGCAATCAGTGCCTATCATCACTGAAGTTGTGAGTTCGAATCCTGCTCAGGCTAGGTGTACACAATACAACTCTATGTGCTAAAGTTTGTCAGTGTCTTGTGACAGGTCGTGGTGTTCTCCGGTTTCCTCCACCAATAAAACTGACTGCCACGATATTACTGAAAAATTGTTGAAAGTGGCGTTAAACACGATAGCCCTAGCCCCCTCATATAGAATTCACAGAATACACCATTTCTTAAATGACAAACTAAGATTAGATGTACATTCTTATAAGTCTAATACATTTGAACATGTTTGTCAAATAAAAAAAATCAGATTAAAACAGATTTATGGAAGATATCACATTGAATTGATGTTTGTTGTTTAATAAGATAGCTATCTATACTAGACAACCTCTCTAGGCAAGCTCTCAAAAATAATGGTGGTAAGGTAGTGTCACAAATGATACTAGACACACATGCAGTCATTAAGCTTGCAGGACCTGTAATATTGGAAATTCCTTCCCTATATTTATTTGTATCAATATAAAAACATGACATCTCTACCTTTTTCTGTTGGGTATATGTAACCTTCCACACTACGGTCTGCATTATAAACCATCATTTCTCCTGAAGAAGCACCTGTTAATAATATTCAAATATAAAATCATTTAAAAAGTGATTCAAACAAGTTAATTCTGCAACTAAAAATCATGACAATATCTAGAGAAGTATTTGATAGGTCAGGGTCATTAAGGGTAAAAAGTTGTGTCATGTTTTTATTGAATTGAAAGAACTAAATAAGATTGTTTTTTAGTTTATAATTAAAAGTTCAAAACTTGCATTATGCATGAAAAACCTTTTTTAATTGAATCTTTCAAAGAACCTAATATTAATATTAAGATCATATACATACATGTATTAACCATATAAAAATCACTTTTTTAACAAAAACTATGTTTGCCACACTTCGTTTGGGAGACTTAATTATGGTACACTATGATTTTCATTAAAATTAGGAAGATGATTTACCTATTGGAACTTGTACTTTAACAACAAATTGCCTGTTCTGAAGAAATGCCATTTTCTGTGAAGCTTCACCTGCATTCCTTACATATACTTTCACATCCGATTTGGAAGATCCCATTACTCTGTAAAAGGAGGTGTGAAACCCTTCACCTGGATTTTCTCCAAAATGGTATGGTCTGGCAATCACATATCCTTAAAATAATTTTTT
Source organism: Bathymodiolus septemdierum (assembly GCA_963383655.1). Taxonomy (NCBI): domain Eukaryota; kingdom Metazoa; phylum Mollusca; class Bivalvia; order Mytilida; family Modiolidae; genus Bathymodiolus; species Bathymodiolus septemdierum. The sequence continues at coordinate 39,805,940 of OY726518.1, forward strand.
ATTCAAAATCATATTAATTATATGCACATAACTGATAAAGATTTCTAAACATCAAAGGAACAGAATATTGGTTATATTCATGACGAGTACAGTTTACAAACTATATTATCAAGTACTGTTATCATGTGTACAATGCACTGTCGTTTACTCTGAACATGCTTTTGTACATAAAATGTAGAATGTACATGTCAGTAGTCATCCAAGACATATTTTTAAGGATTCTATAAGAACAGTTGTCAAGCATAAACAGATTTATTGAAACCAGCGGTAATATCTGCTTCTTTGTAGCCCTTTACAAAGAAAATATGACATCATGATTTATGATATATATAATGCTAAAATAGCCAATTGAATTAAATCTATATACAGTGCTCCCTCGGTCTATCGCCCCCCGTTTTATCGCCAACCTTGCCTATCGCCAAAATTCTCGTCTGTCCCAATTTCCCCCATTGAAAATACCCCGTTGTACTGCCAAACTCAGCTACCGCCATCCGCCACAGGTTTTCAGACACAAAAGTCGTAAAACCAATTTAAATTCCCTCATTAGTACCGCCCACAACCAACTTTTGACAGCTGTGTATTGATCAGTAATAATGGAATGTCAAAACTGGTCATCGGACACGGTCATTGATCTCATAGTTGAGGGTCGGAACAGGTGATCAGTTGTTTTGATTAGAATAATTACCTGTATTTACTTTTCTAGTGATTACATTTGTACTTTTAATCCTGAGTAAAATTTGTAATTTAATTAGTTGTCATAAAAATGTCGTGCTTGAAGAGAAAGCGTAATTAATTAGACGACAAACAAAAACGTGCAATTATAAGCTATGCAAAGGAAAATCCAAAATTAACATAACAAATTGCCGATAATTTGACAATTAAATGGGATCTTCCAATAATCCCACAAATGAAGATGAACTGTTGCTGTCACGTGTTTATAATAACCTTGATATCTCGAGCTACAAATGACGGTTCAAGAATTTGTCAACATTGACAAAGATCTGCAAACTGTACAGGACATTTCCTATGTGAATATAATTATTCTAATTTATTTATATATTAAATATGTATTATTTAAACTTATGTATTTGTACAAGTGCAAAATGCATGTCAGTCGAGTTGAAAGTTTATCTTTTCATATGATCACATAACTTCCGGTTTTCAATATCCCTCAGTTTATCGCCAAACTCGTTATACCGCCAAACTACCGACTGCACAGAAGGTGGTGATTTAACGAGGGAGCACTGTATGTACCTTGGTGTTCAGTATTCTCATGTCATTTTTTAACTGCTTGATCTTAAGAAAGGGCTGGTGTAGGGTGTTATCACTACAGCAAGTTGACAATAGCTATCACATGCAGCAATGTTTAATAACAACACAATGAAAAAAACTACAAAAAACTGCACAATCCATTCAAATAAAAATGACCACATCAAGTGAGCATATTCTTGAAAGTCGTATTCAAATCAGTCACATCTCGGATCCACATCTAAATATAGTGAAACCTGTCTAAACACCAAATCTCCTTGGGATCAGCTATTGTGTTCAGAATAGATAGGTGTTTGGTTTGTACAGATGAACAAAGATTTCCTAAAGGTTAATGCAGGATGTCATTCAGGGTTCAGTTTACACAGACTTCTTTGTAGTTCATACTATTTTAATACAACAAGTAGTTTTCTACTATATTTAAAATTAAAGGTTATTTTTGACAAAAAAAAACAAATGTCTCACACCTCTGCAATTACTCTTATGTTCCATTTTCCAGTGCTTAAGCTGACATTCTCTGCTACAATATAATGTCACATGACACTGACCACACCTCTTTATGCCATCTTTTGGAATCAGCTTACACTGTGCACAAACTGAATCTGTAAGTAGAAGTTTTAAGATGATTAATAGAATATGTGATTAAATCTTTGTTATCTCAAATATGCGATTAAAAACTTTGCTATCTCAAATATGTGATTAAAAACTTTGTTACCTCAAATATGTGATTAAAAACTTTATCTCAAATATGTGCATAAAAACTTTGTTATCTCAAATACCGGTATGTGATTTTTATTTTATATTTTTGGTGTTTTAACGCCACTTTCAGCTATATCGTGGCGACCAGTTTTCGTGGTGGAAGAAGCCAGAGTACCTGGAAAGAACCACCAACCATAGGCAAGCAACTGGTAAACTTTATCACTTGCGACTGCGAGTCGAGAGCACCCCTTTTTGTAACTTACAAAGTCGGGTGGAAACCCACGCCGTATTGGTGATAGGCTTGTATGTCTATGAGGTGTTAGGTAATCCAACTACCTAACTCATTGAGCCACCCGGGCCCTTCAAATATGTGATTTACAGTCTAACTTTGTTATCTAAAACATGGATAAGTAGATTCTTTTGGATATCTTAAAGTAAAAATTGAGTTCATTCGTAGTAGACTAGGTTACAGCTTACATTGTAGTGTATAAGATTGATAGTTGATACAACATACCAACAGAATCTCTCTTAGAGTCGGCATCTATCATTGCATCATGAAGTAAAGTTCTAATCATATCATCCTTGGCCAGTTCTAATGGCGTTGTCCCACACTCATCCTCTACACGAGGGTCAGCATGTTTTTCTAGTAGTAACTTTATACAATCTAAAAAATAAACACATTTACCCAATTATTAATCATAACACTTTCTTGATTATTAAAAAAACATATATGGCTTCACGAATCATCGAAATGCTGGTTATTGTTAAAGATGTGGAACTAAATGCTTCCTATATCCTGACATAGATAAACTGGCTAACAGTGAGTAATTGATTGATTGATTGACTTTTGGTGTTTAATGCCACTTTCAACAATATTTCAGCTATATCATGGCGGCCAGTTTTAGTGATTGAAGAAGACAGAGTACCCGGAGAGAACCACCGACCATGGGCAAGCAACTGGTAAACTTTATCACTTGCGACTGCGAGTCGAGTGCACCCTTTTTTGTGATTTACAAAGCCGGTCACGAACCCACGCCGTATTGGTGATAGGCTTGTATGAGTTGTTAGGTAATCCAACTACCTAACTCATTGAGCCACCCGCGCCCCTAACAGTGAGTATCATTTGACTGTTAAATAAATATAGAATAATGGCAGTTACAAAGATCAGGACAGACATTATCGATAGTACTCTAGCGAGTCTGATAGGACAAGCTGTGATAATGTTTGTCAAGACATTCAAAATTGTCGTTATTGTTTTAATCTGTAACTTCATTATTTTTAGTATCATAGTCAGTCTGTTGATACTGAAAATATATGTGAGAACAAAGGACAAATATATCAATTATCAATGAAGTAGTTTATCTGTAATTAGGACATCAATGAAGTAGTTTATCAGTAATTAGGACATCAATGAAGTAGTTTATCTGTAATTAGGACATCAATGAAGTAGTTTATCTGTAATTAGGACATCAATGAAGTAGTTTATCTGTAATTAGGACATCAATGAAGTAGTTTATCTGTAATTAGGACATCAATGAAGTAGTTTATCTGTAATTAGGACATCAATGAAGTAGTTTATCTGTAATTAGGACATCAATGAAGTAGTTTATCTGTAATTAGGACATCAATGAAGTAGTTTATCAGTAATTAGGACATCAATGAAGTAGTTTATCTGTAATTAGGACATCAATGAAGTAGTTTATCTGTAATTAGGACATCAATGAAGTAGTTTATCTGTAATTAGGACATCAATGAAGTAGTTTATCTGTAATTAGGACATCAATGAAGTAGTTTATCTGTAATTAGGACATCAATGAAGTAGTTTATCTGTAATTAGGACATCAATGAAGTAGTTTATCAGTAATTAGGACATCAATGAAGTAGTTTATCAGTAATTAGGACATCAATGAAGTAGTTTATCTGTAATTAGGACATCAATGAAGTAGTTTATCTGTAGTTAGGACATCAATGAAGTAGTTTATCTGTAATTAGGACATCAATGAAGTAGTTTATCAGTAATTAGGACATCAATGAAGTAGTTTATCTGTAATTAGGACATCAATGAAGTAGTTTATCTGTAATTAGGACATCAATGAAGTAGTTTATCTGTAATTAGGACATCAATGAAGTAGTTTATCTGTAATTAGGACATCAATGAAGTAGTTTATCTGTAATTAGGACATCAATGAAGTAGTTTATCTGTAATTAGGACATCAATGAAGTAGTTTATCAGTAATTAGGACATCAATGAAGTAGTTTATCTGTAATTAGGACATCAATGAAGTAGTTTATCTGTAATTAGGACATCAATGAAGTAGTTTATCTGTAATTAGGACATCAATGAAGTAGTTTATCTGTAATTAGGACATCAATGAAGTAGTTTATCTGTAATTAGGACATCAATGAAGTAGTTTATCTGTAATTAGGACATCAATGAAGTAGTTTATCTGTAATTAGGACATCAATGAAGTAGTTTATCTGTAATTAGGACATCAATGAAGTAGTTTATCTGTAATTAAGACATCAATGAAGTAGTTTATCTGTAATTAGGACATCAATGAAGTAGTTTATCTGTAATTAGGACATTAATGAAGTAGTTTATCTGTAATTAGGACATCAATGAAGTAGTTTATCTGTAATTAGGACATCAATGAAGTAGTTTATCTGTAATTAGGACATCAATGAAGTAGTTTATCTGTAATTAGGACATCAATGAAGTAGTTTATCAGTAATTAGGACATCAATGAAGTAGTTTATCTGTAATTAGGACATCAATGAAGTAGTTTATCTGTAATTAGGACATCAATGAAGTAGTTTATCTGTAATTAGGACATCAATGAAGTAGTTTATCTGTAATTAGGACATCAATGAAGTAGTTTATCTGTAATTAGGACATCAATGAAGTAGTTTATCTGTAATTAGGACATCAATGAAGTAGTTTATCTGTAATTAAGACATCAATGAAGTAGTTTATCTGTAATTAGGACATCAATGAAGTAGTTTATCTGTAATTAGGACATTAATGAAGTAGTTTATCTGTAATTAGGACATCAATGAAGTAGTTTATCTGTAATTAGGACATCAATGAAGTAGTTTATCTGTAATTAGGACATCAATGAAGTAGTTTATCTGTAATTAGGACATCAATGAAGTAGTTTATCAGTAATTAGGACATCAATGAAGTAGTTTATCTGTAATTAGGACATCAATGAAGTAGTTTATCTGTAATTAGGACATCAATGAAGTAGTTTATCTGTAATTAGGACATCAATGAAGTAGTTTATCTGTAATTAAGACATCAATGAAGTAGTTTATCTGTAATTAGGACATCAATGAAGTAGTTTATCTGTAATTAGGACATCAATGAAGTAGTTTATCTGTAATTAGGACATCAATGAAGTAGTTTATCTGTAATTAGGACATCAATGAAGTAGTTTATCTGTAATTAGGACATCAATGAAGTAGTTTATCTGTAATTAGGACATCAATGAAGTAGTTTATCTGTAATTAGGACATCAATGAAGTAGTTTATCTGTAATTAGGACATCAATGAAGTAGTTTATCTGTAATTAGGACATCAATGAAGTAGTTTATCTGTAATTAGGACATCAATGAAGTAGTTTATCTGTAATTAGGACATCAATGAAGTAGTTTATCTGTAATTAGGACATCAATGAAGTAGTTTATCTGTAAATAAGACATCAATGAAGTAGTTTATCTGTAATTAGGACATCAATGAAGTAGTTTATCTGTAATTAGGACATCAATGAAGTAGTTTATCTGTAATTAGGACATCAATGAAGTAGTTTATCTGTAATTAGGACATCAATGAAGTAGTTTATCTGTAATTAGGACATCAATGAAGTAGTTTATCTGTAATTAGGACATCAATGAAGTAGTTTATCTGTAATTAGGACATCAATGAAGTAGTTTATCTGTAATTAGGACATTATTTCTTTGATCTCACAGAGTGATATTGTCAGTATCAACAAACTGACACTGATACTGAAAGTTATCAGTCAGTGTGAGGTCAAACACATAATGATGTTACCAATAAAAACAAAAACAAAACAATTTTGAAGGTTTCGACATATATTATCACTAGTATCAGAGCTCATCAAACTGAACTTGAAGCGGTCTGTTTTGACCTTCATAACTGCAATCATTTTACGGTATATTTATTTTGTGCTGTAGACAAAAAGGGATTTTTCACATGACAGTAAAGAAAAAGAAAAGGAAAACTTTTATAATATCATGACCACTTTACTTTACCTGTATTTCCTTGAAGTGCTGCTCCATGTAAAAGAGGTAGCCCCTGTAATTGTTTACCTGTATTTCCTTGAAGTGCTGCACCATGTAAAGAAGTAGCCCCTGTAATTGTTTACCTGTATTTCCTTTAAGTGCTGCACCATGTAAAGAAGTAGCCCCTGTAATTGTTTACCTGTATTTCCTTTAAGTGCTGCTCCATGTAAAGAAGTAGCCCCTGTAATTGTTTACCTGTATTTCCTTGAAGTGCTGCTCCATGTAAAGGGGTAGCCCCTGTAATTGTTTTAAGATTTATATCAGCTTTGCCATGCTCTATCAAATATTTAGAAATTTCAACACTTGGATAACGACCTACAAAATAAAAATTATTTCAATGTCTCATCAAGAGTTTTGTGACTGCCGTCTGTGGCAAGGTATACTCAAGACAACCTTTAAATTAAGTGATAAAGTTTGAAAGAGATTTTAATAACATCAGTAGTTTTTGTCAGGATTCTCTGATTTCCATCGACAAAGAAAATTCACCTCCACAATATAACTGAAATATTGTTGAAATTGACATTAAATACCAAAAACTAATGACCTACCAAATGTAGAAAGTTTTGTAGTAAATGAGTAATTTTTCAGATATATCATGACAAGAACAAGTTATATTTCAATAAGATGACAATGATACCTGTTTTGCACTAGACCAATATGCCTTGTTGTATTTTAATAGTGCTAGTTCACTGAAACATCAGTCAATGGTTAGATATATCACTTTACTGGGAAACTTTTCCTCATTTCAATCCAGTCTTTGCCCTTACTACTTACTGCTGCATGCTTAGCGGAGAATTAGCAAATAACAATATTATAGTTTTTGCTTTGATCCAACCAGGGCTTGAATCCACAATCGAGGCGAGCATGCTAACCATTACACCAAGATGCAGTTCAGAGTGTGATGTACATATATGTTTTCATTCATAGAAGAATTTTAATGAGGAAATAATAAAAAATTGCATAAAAGTGGATTCAAATAAAATTATATTTATATAAGATGACATGAGTATGAAAATTAGGGCAACTTATATCAAGAGAAGTAAGATCTATATATACAGTAAACCAGAGAATTTAGACAATGTTTTTAACCATTTTCCTTTGGTGTTTACAAATTATTTGAACATTCATGGTATTGGTCTCCAAAAACATTTTTGTAGTCATGTTATGTTTTAGTATTAGTAATCTCATTATTGATTGTTCTATTTTTAGCTTTTGCAATTAAATCTTAAATATCAAAACAAACATTACAAAATAAAACAATTAAATACTATAATTCCTAGAATGCAATAGTACATGTACATACATATCTATATGTACATATTACAGACGCTGATGAAGCTTGTCGGTCAAGCAAAATATCCATCAACTTGATTATAATTATAGTCTTTTTGTAGACTTATAGTTATTTTTGTTATATTTTAACATCTTTTTTTGGTGTTGTTGTGCTACATTTTAGACATTTATACATTGTTGACTTTTTAATATATATACATATATATAAACGTCTAAAATGGTTTGTAAAACAACACCAAGTACACAAAACAAAGTGATAAAGAATTAAACACTTCGTGTCATTCTACGAAGTGCTTAATTCTTTATCACTTTGTTTTGTGTACTTGGTGTTGTTTTACAAACCATTTTAGACGTTTATAATTGTTTTACTTGTATAGTATCGTTATACCGTAACGATCCAACACCCCGTAAGACTGATCGTTAACTGGTTTTTCAGACGTTGTATATATATATATATATATATATATAAAGGTGACAAATATCTACAATAAAATTCCATGGTGATCAGTTTTAACCTTGATTTAAAAACAAATGTTATTGAGTATTAGCAGTAATATACTATTAAAATCAACTTGGAGATTACCTGTCAGTTTTGACAGTTCCACAGGAATATTACATGCACTAATCTAATTATAAATATATGTGTTTTGGATCTTAGCTATAAACTGACATTTAAAGACATTCCCTATAGGGTCACAAAAGGAGTAAAATTTTCAACCGACCAATCTGCAACCAGCCTACCAAATCAAAATCCCAGCACATGCTGAAACTGATGTCTTTTATTCAATATATTGTTATTTGTCAACAACAAAAATATTCTCATGAACAAAATAATATATCCTATTTATTATATGAGCAGGTTTTGCATATGACTGGACGGTCAGAGATGAAAGAAAGGTCACCTGACATGACCCCATAGAAGATGCTTAGTGTAAAAAAAAAATCAATTTTAATTTAGATTGAACATGTGCACACCCTGACCAATCAGTAATATGAGCATAGTATTAAGTTTCTTTAACTTTTATTTTTTTTTATTTTTTTTTTCTGATAATTGAAGTGTATTAATTATAAATTATTTCTCTGATAACCATGTATCAAATAAACCTATTTTGAGAATTAAAAAAATTTCAGTACACTTATAAATTGCTGAAATATTACAAATAACTATACATGTATCTGATATATAAGTCTTTTTTTTACATTTAAGGCAAAATGTCTGATCTTAGAAAAACAAACACTTAACTCTTGAAACAACTGTGAGTAAACAACTGTTAGTAAACAACTGTTAGTCAACAAAACAATATCTTATAAATATTCATTTTTCAAACCTAAAATTTTGATTATTTACGTCATGTACCCAGAAATAATTTTTCACACTTTGTTCAGTTATGAGATACACAAAAACAGTTGTACTCAAAACACCTACATAAATTATGAGCCTTCAATTTTGAACTTCTAATTCCATCTGTTTTTTTTGCCTCCTTGCTAAAAAAAAGGGGTAGGTCAGAAATACCCAATTAAAACTTGACCTGTATTGCATTATAGTTTTCAATGTATTAAAATATTGTGAAAATTGGAAGAATAAAATCTAAGCATGAAAACAGATACAGTCACAGACAACATTGAAGGATGACAGTGCCATACAAAAATATGACAAATCTTTACAATTATATACAAATTAGAAGAAGAATTTTTGTATGTACAGTGAATTGTAATGAATGAAATAATTAAAATGAATATTCATAAAATATAAATTTAAACAAAAATTATCAACGATTTTAGAAAATTGTAATTATTGAACTGTAGAACATTTACCGACCCGTAGCTAGAAACAAGGGTGTGAAACCTAAAGTATCCTGAATATGTACTGATGCTAAACCTCCGTACGTCAACAGTAACTTAACTGCAGCAAGCTGTTAGTACACCAACAGAAAAGTTTATAAATTACATATACATTTTTTGTACACAAAATATGCAAAGATCTTCTAAGGAAAAACAACTTTGTGATGAATGTCATTAATGCAAATACTGTGCTGAAATTTGTAAATACAAGATCAATGGCAAATATATGAGGTCAAATTGTTGTGATTATCTTCACAAAAAATCAGAGGCTCTCCATGGCTAATAACAGCTTAAAATTAGGCTATTTTTGCCATTTAAAGAAATTTCTATTTTTCGTAATGATTACTATCTTGGAAGAAGGATTGGGCTGTCACACACAATTTTGATAGATCATCTCAGCCCAATTTGATTTAATTTGGCAACAAAGATTTTAATGTGATTTATTATCAAGGTAAGCATAATTTGCTTAACCAGTACAAGTTGACAGAACAAAACTTTACACAAAACTAGTCATTGTCATGCAGCTGCAGTTTAAATTTAAATTTACTTTATAAAACTAGAGGCTCCCAGGAGCCTGTATAGCTCACCTGGGTATAATAACATCAGTCAATAAAACTTTATAACTTCGGTAAAAAAAATTAACAAATGTAGCCTTCGTCATTGCAGACCCCTTCTACAAAAAAATTTGGGCAGGGGTTCCCCCTTTAATGTAATTATATAATAAGTTATCAAAATTGCTGTAAAAAAAACATACATGTCAATGATTCTCAAAATTTAGCTTTTCCTACTTCACATTTTGTAATAGAGTTGCTTCCCTTTGATTATTTGAGTAACCAAAAGCAGCGAGTCAACAAAAAAATGCATTTCAAGAGGAATAATTTCATCCCCCCTTTTTCTATTTTTAGCTTGGCGGCCATCTTGGTTGGAAGTCAGGATCACCGGACACAATTTTGGATCATTCCACAAAAGTTTGATTGCAATTGGCCCAGTGGTTTCTGAGGAGAAGATTTTTATGTGAATTTCCCATAGGGTCCTATGTTAAGTTAAGTTCGGCTGTGGGGGCCATCTTGATCGAAGGGCCGAACCGTCGGACACATTTTTGGAAGAGAACCATTCAATGACTATTTCATCAAAATTTTGTTCTTATTGAGCAAATGGTTTCAGACAAGAAGATTTTTATGGGAATTTCCCAGAGGGTTCTATGTTAAATTAAGTTCGGCTGTGGCGGCCATCTTGGTTGGTGTTCTGAAATGCCGGAAACAATTTTGGAAGAGAACCACCCAAGAATCATTTCAACAAAGTTTGGTTCAGAGGAGAAGATTTTTTTTTAATTTCATCCCCCCTTTTTTCTAATTTGCATAATCGGTCAAAATCGGCAAAAGTTCAAAGTTCATAAAAAATCCTGTAATATATGTTAAAAAGCGGATCATTATGCTTATACAGTTCAAATTTGGGCACTTTCTGGCTTAAAATAGAACAATTTTGACCATTTGAAGAAATTTCTATTTTTAGTAATGGTGGTCATCTTGGATACAGGACGGCGCTGACGGACACAATTTTGCAAGGGGACCACCTAAGGATCATTTCAGCAAAGTTTGGTTGAAATTGGCTCAGTAGTTTCAGAGGAGAAGATTTTTTTTTAATTTCATCCCCCCTTTTTTCTAATTTGCATAATCAGTCAAAATGGGTAATGGGATTTACTTCAAAATTGCAGGGTATGTAGATCTTGACATGCTGCACATTTTTTCAATTTAAACTTAACATCTATCTCTAAATAGTTTTTGAAATATAAGACGAAAAGTATTAAAATAAAAAAATAAAAAAATGATGAAAAAAGGGCAATAACTCCAAGATGGGTAATCAAATTTACTTCAAAATTACAGGGTAGGTAGATCTTGACATGCTGAACATGTTTGCAGTTTCAACTTACCATCTGTCTCTTATAGTTTTTGAAATAAAGGACGATAAGTATTAAAATTTAGAAAATTTGATGAAAAAAGGGAAATAACTCCAAAATGGGTAATGGGATTTACTTCAAAATTGCAGAGTGGGTAGATCTTGATATGCCGCACATTTTTGCAATTTAAAGTTAACGTTTATCTCTTATAGTTTTTGAAATATAAGATGAAATGTATTAAAATTTTACAAATTTGATGAAAAAAGGGCAATAACTCCAAGATGGGTAATCAGATTTACTTCAAAATTGCAGGGTAAGTAGATCTTGATGTGCTGATCATTTTTACCCCATGTCAGATTTTTGATATTATTAACGGTTTTTGAGTTATTACCCAAAACCTGCAATTTTACCATATGTTCTATTTTTAGTAACAGCGGCCATGTTGATTGGTGCACTGCATCACCGGACACCATTTTGAAACTAGACACCCTAGTGATGATTCAGACCAAGTTTGGTTTCCATTGGTCTAGTGCTTTCAGAGGAGAAGATTTTTGAAAAAGTTTACGACGTACGACGGACGCGAAGTGATGGCAATAGCTCACATGACCCTTTGGGTCAGGTGAGCTAAAAAACCAGCAATGGTTTATTAATGAAATTTCTATTCTTAGTAACAGATCTTTGATGGAACTTGTGGCTGTTGGACATAATATCCAAATCAATTTTTGCTCCATTTGAATCAAAGGTTTCCAAGTAGAAGATTTTTAATTTGCATAATCAGCTTATATGGGCTGAACGATATATTGAACAGAACATCCTGAAATATGTGTTGAACAAGGCAGTAATGTAGTTAGTTTAAATTTGAGCTCATTTGGAGATACAATAACGCAGTTATTCATCAAATAAAAGAAATTAGTTTTAGTAACGATGGCAAATGTGGATGGAGGACAGAGCTGTCAAACACAATTTTAAAGTTGGACCACTCAAAGACCATTTCAATTCAATTTGGTTTCATTTCAATCAATGGTTTGTGAGTAGTATATTTGAATGTAATTTTTTATGTAAATAAAGCTTATTTGTATAATTGGTATATTTGCCTCTACTTACATTTTGGCAGGAAACAGCAAAATGAAGAGCGGTCATACCAGCTTTATCTGTCATATTTACTCTTTGTGGATCTGCATCCCATAATATCTATAAGTACACATATCTAATTTCTATAAATTATATCTTTTGAAATTACGTCATGCAAAAATAAAGTCAATTGTTCCATATTATATTTGTTGAAACAGATCTTGTACATGCATTCCCAGATGAAACCATTATATTTGTGGACCAATCATGTAGTCAATACAATCTGTAGTGTAATACAACAAATGTCTTTAGTATGCTTGTCTAGAGTATGGGTCATTGGTGCTTAATGCCACTTTCATCAACATTTGAAGTATATTGAGGTGACAAGTTTTATTGGATAGGAAACCCAAGAACCCATAGAATAAAACCACCGACAAACTTGATCACAAAAAAGCTAGATCAAGAAAACCATGCCATAAGCAGTAATCAAACTAGTGGTAATAGGCACCGACTGCATTGGTTGATCACTACCATGACTGTCTTTCTGGTGTGTGGGGAATTTGGGTTAAAGACAGAGCATGGAGTGTCTAAAATAATGTGTTCTAATGACAACTTAAAAATCATTCTAGCAACAGACGTTTACTAAAGTTCTCATCTTCCAAGTCCCTCCAATAAATTTACACTTGTACAATACTTATGATAACAATTACAAATATACCCTTAAATAATCTTTAAGTAGGTCAAAATTGCCACTTTCACATCCCTGGCAAACCAAGGCAGACAACTCTGTTTCAGGACTATGTTTGTACTGCTCCAATTCTGTCATGGTCATTTCCGACACAAGTTTTTCAGATCCCATCTTTTCATCCAGGAACTTCAAAAATATAATTACGGTATAATTAAATACATATATTTTGTTAAAGGCATATTATCTAAGATTTTATTTAAAAAATGGAAGTATTTTTTCAGTCCCAAAAAGTGATTAAAATAGTGATTAATTGAGATAATTTCTCAGAAGTTCCAAACTTAAGCTGAATTGATTTAACTTTAAAATCATCTTTGCTTTTTTGAATTGATAGTCAAGGACTGGCTAAAAAGAAATTTGACAAACATGTAATAATAATCTTATTTAAAATAACAATATATGATCAAAAATGGAGAAAAAAAAAAAGATAAAAATATGGCACACTCAAAAAAATGGATGTCTGATTTCCAAATCTCAGTTCTGGACATACATGTATATAGGTCAAGATTTAAGTCTTAACCAACATTTATGTCCAGATTTTAGTCATGACTAATATTTAGGTCAGGTTTTAGTCATGTCCAACATTTAGGTCTAGATTTAAATATGACCAAAAATTAGATCTAGATTTTAGCCTTGACCTTTTGGTACATATCTTAGTCATGATTACAATTTCTGTTCAGATTTTAGTCATGACCAACATTTAGTAGTTATGATCAACATTTAGGTCTAGATTTTAGTCATGGCCAACATTTAGGTCTAGATTTTAGTCATGGCCAACATTTAGGTCTAGATTTTAGTCATGACCAGCATTTAGGTCCAGGTTTTAGTAATCATTCCCAAAGTCCGTCAGACATGTGGCAATGTCCAGTAAAAATTGGCTTGGTCATTACTGGACCAAATGACCAGTAGGAATCTGAGCACCTCCTCTATGGAGTATGTGAATGTCCTTTATGCTGGGTCCATGAATTCTTACTCCTTTACTAGACCGAATATCCATTCAACTTCAATTAACCTTGGGAAACACTAGTCATGTCTCATGATTAATATTTAGATCCAGACTTTAGTCCTGACCAACACTATTAGGTACCGATTTTAGTCCTGACCAACATTTAGGTCCAGATTTTAGTCATGACCAACATTTACTGATTCAGGCCCAGATTTTAGTACTAGTAGAAGAAGAATACTTTATTGACCAATTAAGGACCCACAAGGGGCATAGCAATTGCAATAATTGACAATATGGAATACAAACATACAATGTACATAATAACAACAAGGAAATATTGATAATGTCATATAATTATATAAGCCACCAGACTGACCAGTGCAATTTGTTTGAAATAGTTTTATTTCCAGTAAAATAAACTTTTAACAACTGTCAGTAGACCAGAGATGTGCAATCAATAATGATATTATTAATAAATAAGGGGAACAAAATATATATATAGGCCTATAATATATATCACATAGGCCTACACACTATATTTAACCTTTACCAACAATACAGGCACAGCATGGCTGTCCCTTCCGTTGCACAAGTATCAGTTATTCAAATGCAGTGGTCACCAGAGGCAGGTGCTAAAGGGACCTTTGACCAAGCTGACCATACTTCATAGTACATTTTAGCATTATTAAAAAAAAAACAAAAACAAAAAAAAATAGGTGAGTAGCGACATAAAAGGTGTAAACTAAAATGTGTTTTTCATCATTATATTTTTTGCAGAAAGAAAACAACAGTCGATCTTCAAGTGTTAATCAGGGTGTCATTAACATGCGGAAATCTAGAAGCGACAAAAACAGCCAATCACAATTTTACACTAACAATTAATTCACACCTTGCTGCACGTGTGGAGAAAACCGGTGTCCTATAATTATTAGCTACCATGAAAATTAGCTACTTTTTGACGTTCGGAACGAAATTTCGGTAAACCACAAAGGTGTTCCAAATGATAGCCATGAAAATTCAATCGTAACTACTCCGGCCATTCTCGCTACCCTGCAAATAACCTCGTACGTACATAGTAGAAATTCTTCTTAAATTGTTTGCCGGAAGTTAAATTAAGTTAAGCCGCACAAAAATATAGTCCACGAAAATCCGATATGGAAGACATTCTAAGTAAAATCTAATCATGCAAAACTAATTAAAACTTTAATTGAAATATAGAAAATTGTTTAAAATATAACTTTATCAAACTTTCATGTAACTGACGTGTGAAAAGTAGTGCGATTTATACGCCTAATGCATACGAGGTTATTTCCAGGGCAGCGAGAATGGCCGAGTAGTTACGATTGCATGAAAATTTACTACCTTAATATAACCCGAATAATCCAGTCGTTATATTGCGCTTTGCTACAGCGATGGCGGATAGAGGGCGCTAAATTATTCGAGTTAACCTTAATAATACGTTAAAAATACTATTTCAGTTATTCCCATTTTACCAAGTTTTGATACGCTCGCTTGAAAATTAGTATTTTGGAACGAAAAAAGGGGGATGGGTGTAGGCTGTAGGCGACGAGATCTAATATTAATTAGATAGATTTATCCACAGGCACTTATTTCATTCAAAAAATATATGCCCCCCCCCCCCCCTCCTCTTCCTTACTCAATATTTTTCGCTTATATGTGATCCTTTCGCTGACCCAATTATATCGTTACACTCCCGAGATATTTCTTTTTCGACTGCCACATTTGAATTTAAACCGGACCGGAAGTGGCTGTATCCGTTTCAACGACTGAAATTTTCACTAAGCCACGTTCGCTGTCTATTCTTGTCCAATTCGTCTGAGGGGGGCCCGGTAGCTATATTTAAATGTGGCGGTCGAAAAGAGAAATATCTCGGGAGTGTAACGATATAATTGGGTCAGCGAAAGGATCACAAATAAACGAAAAATATTGAGGCGAAGTGGGGAAGGGGAAAAGGGTAGATGTTTACCTTGAAGTAAGGAAGAGGAGGCGGCATATATTTTTTGAATGAAACAAGTGCCTGTGTAACCATGCCATGTGAACGACCTTTTTCTGCTTTGAGGCGTTTAAAGCAACGGAACAGAACAACAATGGTCGAGGACAGACTAAACGGAGTAGCATTATTGCACATTTACCGAGAAGTAAATGTTGGCAGGATCAAAATACTAGACAAATTCGACACGGGTAATAGAAGAATTGGCGCTTTGCGCTTGTAAATTACTTTGCAGACATTTATAGTATTATGTACCGACATAAACATTTCAAACATGGTTTTAAAGTTTGATTAGTGTATTTTGTTAGATATTGCTCGTTAGTGTGACCTTTGAAGAGTAATATTTTTGAGTATGTGAAGACAAAGCAAGTAACGATTTTGTTTTAAAGTTTGCTTTCTTTTTCCATTAACAGGTTTTGAGATAATGAATACTCGATCGTCTGTACATCCGTCGTAGTTTCTATTCATTCTGTCGTCAATGTAACCGGCTCTCTCTATCAACTATCAATCTGTCTGAATAAGGGTTATGTTTTAGCCATATATCTTATAAATATGATTAAAGATCCCCTGGTGTGTCAATCAACTCTTAAATCATGTAGGAGTGTAAGGAATGTACTGACCATTTTACGAGGATGAACGCATAGCTTCATGCATGTATTCTAATGTTTATAATTAAAAAAAACCAACCTACTTGTAGCTAATTTGCCAAATTAGGATAATTACTACTACCAAAACGTCAAAATTTTAACCCCCAAAAAAGTCGATAGTTTCTGGGGAACTGCACCTCCCCACTACCCCTTGCCTCGGTAAAATTCCAACCCAAGCTACGCCCATGTTCTGTGATTTAGGGTTCTATATTTACAAAATCCAAATAAGAAATTGACATCAAGAGTGTGCAAATAGTTTCAGTTTCGAATTGGTCCTTGAAAATCCTATAGTTATTACCTAGTGAAGATGAAATACATTTTTTTCTATTAGTATGCCAAAAATATGAATCTAATAGCGACCAGTTCTTTAATATTGTAATAAATAAAGTTCCCAACTTTCAAGATTAAATATGGAACACAATTTCATTTATTTATTGAATTCAGAAGACGGTGTCAATAAGTAAGTAAATGAGTTAATTTCTTTATTTCAAGAGGGTAACACGGTTAGCAATGTTAAAAGTGTGATTAATAATAAATATGTAAAATAAGCATAGTACAATTCAAATACGTTTTTTCATGAAATTTGAATTCGGACTTGGAACAAATGAATTTTCATTATCAGATGTGATCTTAAAGAATAATTTGTATAGCTTGAGCATCAAATAAATATCAAATTCTACCATAAATAGTCCACCAATCTGTTTTTAATGCTGTAAAAATAATACATCGTGTTTAACTCTGTTGGTAAATTGAAAAAAAGATAGTTTGTAACGTAATCACATGCTATATAGGTAGCATCTTGTTGCCCAACTATGAACACCACTCATGAGGCCCTGATTTGGTTAATAAACTTATTTCATTTCATTTTCATTTCATTTCTATTGTTTAATTATTCTATTTCATTTCATTTCATTTCTATTGTTTATTTTATTCTATATTGTGTAGATCTATATCTCTCTCTTTGTCGATCAGCAACTCTTTTCCTGTCTGATTTATGTACATGCAGTTTTTCATTTTGTCCCTCCATTGGAAATACAGAATTTGTATTTTGGTAAACATTATAAGGGAGATAAATCCTATAAGTTTATGATACAAAGTAGCTTATTTTCATAGGTAGTTAATTTTTATAGCTCCGCCGTATGAAAATTAGCTACCGCCAACTTCCGGTAGTTAATTTTCATAGGGTAGCTAAAAATTGTCGACACCGGATATGTAGAAATATTTTTTATGTTTAAGGTTTAATTAATATTTGAAGAATTTTATCATTAAATCCTGATACGAACTACAGCATGTCTAAATTCTAAAATAATAGTATAATTAGATATTCAATCTATAATTCCATTCGAAATAACGGAACATTATCAAAGTAAATATCGTTAGACAGAGGACACTGTTCGTCAAAAAAATTATTCTAAAAATAAATTTGACTATACAGGGAAATCCCCTTTATAGAACAAAACTTCCTGTTCAATATGGCTACTTCAAAATTGAAAGAAAAGATGCACGAAAAACAAAATCGCTATATTTACCATCTACCATACAGTATCACAAGACAAATAGCTCAAAATTTAGACATCGACAATTCATGGCAACAGTTAGGTTTGTGTCATGTTTTAATTTAATCCCAGATTTGTGTATACTGTAAATGTCATCCATTCCATCGTGGTGGTGGATTGTTAATCTCGTTGAGATTAGGATTCCGAAGAAATTTTCTGTCTGTTCCTAGGATGAAGAACAGACAGAAAAGGATTCCGAAGAAATTTTCTGTCTGTTCCTAGGATGAAGAACAGACAGGAAATTTCTTCGGAATCCTAATCTCAACGAGATTAGTGGATTGTATATTCATTACGTGGTGGTGGAGGATAGTCCATAAGATTCTTCCTGTTAACAGGAGGTGTGCCTTGACTGGCAGAACGGCAATTACAGAATACATCGAAACGGAAGCCAAATCTCGACGAGATTAGATTTTGTAATGATCACTTTCCCATCACTAATGATCTAGGTATATTTTTTTTTACCAGAAACAAGTCCCTTAGACATTAATTTTATCAAAATCCATCCATTCTTCAAACACTTCAATACAAATTACCCCATTTTCAACAGAGAAACATGAGAAAAGTGGCTAATATAGCACGCCGGGTATTTGGAAATTCGGTGCAAGCTAGTTATTTTGAACATTTTCATTGGTCAATTTTGAATTTTTGGACATTACAGACCGCGGAGCATGCTGTTCCGTGTTCCGTTGCCGTCATGCTCCATGGTCTGTAGTGTCAAAAAATTCAAAATTGGCCAATGGAAACGTTCAAAATAACTAGCTTGCACCGAGTTCAAAGTGTCCGCACCTGTTCCGAGTATACGAATACCCGGCGTGATAAGGAAATCAGGGGAGTCATAGCTCCAGATAGATAATTTCAAGTGACATCTCCCTTTAATTTATACTCACTGCTTAGAAACTATTTGAAACTTTTTGGAGAAGATTCATGCGTTTTAATACACTTCATCACATTCACAAAATGCTTCAAAATTGTTGACGGAAAAGCTTCCTAAATGCTCAAAACCCAGGAGCTTCCGGGGGGACTTCACCCCCACGGGGAAGCCCCCGGGAACCGCTGCAAACCTTAAGCGGTCCCCAGACCCCTCGCCGAATTTCGTCCACCCTAACACAAAATCCTGGATCCGCCCCTGAAATTGGTATTAGTGTGTAAATATTATATTTACTTCATTTCTATCTTCATAATTAAACCTAGTACGAGATTCCTCTGCCGTCCGACATCTTTTTTTTTCTTTTTGCTAGAGCCGTGGGACCGCTCTAGCAAAAAAAAAGAAGACGTCGGACGGCAGAAGAATCTCGGACTAAATTAAACCCTGAACAAAGATACAAATAAAAAGATGGAAAGTTATGTCCTATAGGGTGTTGTCTCATTTCTACCATATATATTTTTTTATTACCAGTATGCAATATGCATGCGCACCTTAATGGGTATTGGCAGTAACTCACGGCTAATCATGCTCCGATACTTTCCACCAATCACCCGTGGGTCAACTGACAAAAATCCTCATACATGAAGTCATTGTTTACTCGTGAGTCATTTTAAAACACTTTGTCCGGACCCACTGTTTCACAGTTAATCACATGACAGTTTTAAAAAGAAAAGGATTTCCCTGCATATTAAAATGAGGAAATGAAAGGGTCACAATTACCTGTGGGTTATCTGAGATAAATGCTATATCGACTAGTTAGATAATATGTTTCATGATCTCTTCAATCGTCTAATAGAAAAATTTGAGTGATGTAATGTTGGTATAGAAACTACTAAATACAGATCAGTTACAGAACAAGCGTGAAACGATGGTTTTCATATGAATTGACTCACAGGTGATTAGTGAATAATGAAGCGTGGTTAGCTGTAAGTTACCAACAATGCTTAAATGAGCAACAGCGAAACTCTACACATCTGTTTGTGGTTTTCAATTTATCCTAAAACAGTCATCACTGTCCTTGTTTACTTATAAATGATTGTTCTATAAATGTTCTATAAATATTTGCTATAGACATGTCAATCACTTTGCATTTTTTAATCAAAATGAAGGGCACCCATATGCCGAATAATCCATTTATTATATACTGCCCCCCTCACTTAGCTAACCGAATAGAAACTGTTATGGAAATAGATTTATAAAGATTGTATTTTCAATTTTCAACTGTTGGATATTTTGATCAATATTTATGAAGAGGACACCCTTTTTTTAAATCATATGATAGTTTCGTGTACATGTGGATAGATTGAAATGATCGACATATTTGTTGTAGAAACTGATCGATAGGACAGTTATTTATTAAAGACAGACAGTGATGGCTATTTTTTCATATTAAAACCTAAAATGCGAGCAGATGTGTAGAGTTTCGTTGTTACCCTTTATATTTATGGTAGAAGATTTATAAGTCCTTGTGTTATGTCCTACCTAATTTTACATTTGGAAGGTGTTGGTTTACTTATTTACTTTCAATAAACAATGTACTGTACTTGTACTTATTTCCACATATACTTAATATCACGATTTTGGTAATTACTTTTTAAATTCATAATAATTTCTGTTCCTGAAAACGGTCATTTTCTACATTAAATTATACCGTATATGGGAAAGACTATGGCAGTAACAGTAGTAGTGAATATGATCACATCAAATATAAATAACAATATATTAGTAATTGGTCAAAGACAGACATGTTCCTATTTTAATTTTTGTTTAAAATTCTGACTGAGTTTGTTAGTCGATATGTAAATAAGTTCACAAGCAAGGAATCAACCCTCAGAATGTGAGATTTGAAACTTTAATTCGCTGCCATGGCCAATAATGTGTTCTGATATTTCAAAAATATTCTTCTCAGAAACCACAAAGTTGGATTTTTTTCTATATGGATAGGAAAACCAAGATGTCACCACAGTATTTATTATAAGACACTATGGGAAAAAAAGAATAAATGCTTTTCCTTAGCAACTAAAAAAGTATTAATGATAATCAGGTGATCCATACAGACTCTCTGAGCTTATGGTTGTATGTGGATTGTTTATCTGTTTTTTTTTTAATGAAACCTTAAAAAAAAACCTTTTCGGAAAAATGGTTAATGGTTGGTTGGTTGGTTTTATGGTGCTTAATGCCACTTTCAACAATATTTCAGTTATATCGTGGCGGTCAATTTTTTTGATGGAGGAAACCGGAGTACCTGGAAAAAACCACAGACCTGTCGCAAGTCACTGCCATGTTATAATGAAATATTGTTGAAAGTGGCATTAAACACCATAACCCAAACCTACAGCTCAAGTATTAAGGTTTCCAAATATCTAATCCAGGTCACTACATTATATCTGTGCAGTCTCTTCCCATCACTCACCCTACCCTAGAGCTCTCTTAAAGTGTGCTAAAAGTAGATCATGATGTCCTGAATGTGACCTAATTTCTTCTTTCCTCAGAGGTGAGACTAGGCCAATATGTCTAATTCTAGACATGTTACATATTTGAAGTAGAAACGAGAGTTATGTTATAAAAATGTCTGCATGTTTATCTCCCACACTAAGTTATAATGTTTTTTTTGGACACATGCATGTCATTCCATACTTCAATCAATTTTTTGGTAAAAATGATTGGTATTTTATGGTACTTTTTCATGAAATGTAATAATTAATATTGTGTTATTTAACGAAGTAGAATTGCAAATGCTGCTTAAATAAGATCATATAACCTGACCTAATTATTAGCTGACCTGGCCAAAGGCCAAACATTCCTTTGTTTTACTTGTCATTTATGTATTATCTCTGTGAAATTCACAAATCATATTTGAATTGTCTCCTCAAAAGACATATTCAACTGTTCGAAAAAGCTGTTTTAAGAGTGAATGCCCTTTAATGTCAAGCTTCAAATACCTTTTTAGCTCACCTTGCCAAAGGCAATGTGAGTTTTTGCCATCACTTGGCGTCCGTCGTCTGTCGTCCGTTAACTTTTCACATTTTAATCTTCTCCTCTGAAACCCCTCAACCATACGAACTGAAACTTGGTACAATGTGGGAAGCATATATGGAAGGTCCTCTATAAAGATTGCTCATTTTGTCCCGTTCCATTTAGCAAGCATGGCTGCCACTGGCAATTCTTGTTTCTGATTGGCCTATTTTTAAAAATCTTCTCCTCTGAAACCACTTAGCCAAATGAACCGAAACTTGGTAGGAAGCATCTATGGAAGTCCTCTATAAAGATTGCTAATTTCATCTTGATCTGTTAACAAACATGGCCACCACAGACGATTCTTGTTTCTGATTGAGTGATATCTAAAAAATCATTTTTTCTGTGGAAAGGGAGATAACTCTAGTTTAAATTAGATAAATTTTGTATCTATTCAAAATGCAGTTTTCTCTGAATTGAATTACAGATAAATATGCCTCTAAAACCCCTCAACCAAATGAACTGAAACTTGGTAGGAACCATCAATGGAAGGTCCTCTATAAAGATTGCTCATTTCGTCCCGATCCATTAACGAACATGGCTGCCACAGGCGATGCTTGTTTCTGATTGGCTGATTTAAAAAATTCTTCTCTTCTGAAACCGCTTGGCTAAATGAACCGAAACTTGGTAGGAAGCATCTATGAGCGGTCCTCTATAAAGAGTGCTCATTTCGTTCCGATCTATTAACAAACATGGCCACCACAGGCAATTATTATTTCTGATTGGTCGATTTCTAAAATTCTTCTCCTCTGAAACCGCTTGGCCAAATGATCGGAAACTTAGTAGGAAGCATCTATGGAAGGTCTTCTATAGTGATTGCTCATTCCGTCCCGATCCATTAGCAAACATGGCCACCACAGGCGATTCTTGTTTCTGATTGGCTGATTTTAAAAATTATTCTCCTCTGAAACCGCTTGGCCAAATGATCTGAAACTTGGTAGGAAGCATCTATGGGTGGTCCTCTATAAAGAGTACTCATTTCGTTCCAATTCCATTAACAAACATGGCCACCACAGGCGATTCTTGTTTCTGATTGGTCTATTTCTAAAAATCTTCTCCTCTGAAACCACATGGCCAAATGAACCAAAACTTGGTAGGAAGCATCTATGGAAGGTCCTCTATAAAGATTGCTCATTTTGTCCCAATTCCATTAACAAACATGGCCACCACAGACGAGTCTTGTTTCTGATTGGTCTATTTCTAAAAATCTTCTCCTCTGAAACCGCATGGCCAAATGATCCAAAACTTGGTAGGAAGCATCTATGGAAAGTCCTCTCATAAAGATTGCTCATTTTGTCCCAATCTGTTAACAAACATGGCCACCACAGACAATTCTTTTTTCTAATTGGTCAATTTCTAAAAATCTTCTTCTCTGACACAGCTAGGCCAAATAGACCGAAACTTGGTAGGAAGCATCTATGGAAGGTCCTCTATGGGAATTGCTCATTCCGTTTTAATCCGTTAACAAACATGGCAGTCATAGACAATTCTTGTTTCTTATTGTTTGATTTCTAAAACAGCTTTTCCTCTGAAACCGCTTGGCGAAATGATATGAAACTTGGTAAGAAGCATCTATGGAAGGTCCTCTATAGAGATTGCTCATTTCGTTTTGATCCATTAACAAACATGGCTGCCACAGGCAATTCTTGTTTTAGTTTTTCGGTTTCTAAGAATCTTCTTCTCTGAAAATGCTTTGCCAAAACAACCGAAATTTGGTGGGAGGCACCTATAGGCTATGGAAGGTTCTGTATTAAGTTTCCTCAGAACAAAATGAAAGGTGAGCGACACAGGCTCAGCTCAGTGCTGAGCCTCTAGTTTAACTACTGTTAGCATTATATGGATGTGAAATTTTTGTTGTGATTTCCTTAACCTGGTTTGCTGTGATATACCTAACTTGAGTTATCGATCTACTGTTAGTGTCAAATTAAAAGAAAAATGTATTTTGAGCAAACATTTTATTATAGTGAATTGTGATACCACAGGCCCCTATTCTCACCCTCTTTAAAGTAACAATATGTCTCCTTGAAGTTGATAATATTTCATTATGGATTAGATCACAGGCTACAATATTAATTTGAGTCGTATTTGAAGCTAATTATGAAATCAAATTGTTGGTTATTACAAGTGGAAGAAAGAGAGATAACACAGACATTTTAAAGCTTCAAAAAAGTTTTATTTGGTTATTGTTTTTCAGCAATTTAAGAAAACAGGCAAGTTATAATTTTTTTTTAGAACCTTTGAATTGAATGTATGGAGAAGCCTTAGCACACACATTTACTTAGTAGCGAGTATATCCACTATGCTTATGCCATATCTCCTCCGTTTGTTAATACAGCAATATTTTGACATTGTGGATTATGTTGGTTCACTTTACTACCAATAAAGTCCCATACGTGCTCAATTGGGTTCATATCAGGGGACATGGCAGGCCACTGTATTGTGTCAATTGCCTCTTGCTGCCAGAATTCTCTTACAATGAGAGCTCCGTGCTGTCTGCCATAATCACCATAAAGATCGGCCTAACAGGCAATGGATGATTATCAAAATGGGGTACAACCTGTACATTAAGCACGTTATCGCGGTATGAGCGCCATTGAGGTTACCTTGTAAGACATGTAAGTCTAACCTACAATTAAAAGAAAAGCACCCCAGATAGTTACACTGCCGCCACCAAACGCTGTTGTACCCATCATGTTCCCATCATGAAATGCAGTCTTTATATGCCACCAGAATGCAGGCATATACAGGGCGCAATAAGAATTGACTTTCGTCTGGCCAATGGGCTCTTTTCCAATTATGAATATTCCAACAGAGATGGTCATATGACCAATCGCATCGAGCTTGCAGATGACGTAATATCAGTTGTGGCTGTTTTATGGGTCGCTTTGCGCTCAGGTGCTGCTCTTTGAGCTGTCTGTTAACAGTCTTTACAGTTACAAGACCCCAAAAATTCAATTCAACTCGAATATGAGCTGATGTAGCAAAACAATTTCTGCTGGCACACCAGGCTATTAGCCTATCCTCTCTAGGTGTAGTTTTGCCGGGCTTGCCAGATCACAGACATTCATAAACCATTCCAGTCGCTTGCAAATGCTGCATTAGACGATCAATGACAGAATGGTGTACCCCCATTGTCCCTGCTACCCTTCTATTGCTAAGACCTGCCTGTGACATGCCAACAGCTTGCCACCTCTCTGCTAAAGTCAACTTTCGCCTGACCATAATTTAGAGATGAAAACACTTTATACGAAAAACTCTACAACCTCAACTTGCAAACACAGTTTGTGTAATTAGGTACATGTATAACACCAGTTGTAAACCGGTTTTAATCGAACACGGCTTTATCGATTGATGACATGTTACACATTTAATTAAAGCTTATGTGTACAGAAATCGGATTTAATAAAAAAGAAGATATTTATGAAATAAATCAAAGGCACTTAACTTTTGTCGAACTGTATACTTGGCATGTGTGAATTGTAAGATTTACAGTAAAATATGTCCAATTATAACAGTTTTTAGGGAAACATTTATTTCAGAATAGAAGTATTTTGATTAGACAGGTTGAAATTGCAAAGATTTCAGATATCAGGATTTTTAGTTGAGTTTTTCATCGACTGATTTATCAAACCTCTTCTCTCAGTTTTTGTCTTGTTCCTTCATCTATGTGTAACTTCTGCTACATTTTAAATTGAAATTCTTGATATTTTTACTTGCTTATTACTATTTGAAGAGTTGTATATCATTAAAGCGGTTATTGCCCTTTTTGACCCAGAATATTTTTCAAAAAGTTTGTATGCATAGCTCCTCCCATATTTTAAATGGGACTTCCTCATAGTTTTGTATGCTTGCTTATTACAAGCAGATTTTCATATCACTTCGAAAATTTGTGGTCGTGATTGTATGGTAGTTGGATTTACAACTACCTATGTAATCAGTGCCCATCACCACTGAAGTTGTGAGTTTGAATCCCGCTCATGTGGAGGTGTACTCGATACAACATTATGTGATAAAGTTCGTTAGTGCCTTGCGGTGGGTCAATGGTGCAGTAGATCGTGGGTTCAAGTCCATAAACTATAAAATGGAATTTGTTGTCTATCTGCGGACTGTTGTCTCAGTGAGCTAGCACAATAAAAATCCTTAGCGTGTTGGTCTAGTACAAAGCAGACCTCATCATCATCTAACTGAAAATTATATTGTTCCGGTCAATAATTCACTTACTGCAGTTTGGTCTGACCACGTTTGAAAGAGTTATTTCCCTTTTGGACTTCATTTCAGTATGTCATCAAAAAGTTTGTATGCACAACTTCTTTTTCACTTCATATGGGAATTACAAGTTATCTTTCCTAAAAGATTAAAGAATATTGGGGGGTCTATGTTTTTGTGTAAAACATAACCTTTAATTCATGCTTTAGTATAAACTGGTTCTGCTGAATTATAAATTGCATAGGAGAGTTGTTCTGGTAATTCAGCATTCTTTGAATGAGAGAGTCCCTCATTTTGGATTTTTTTCAGGAGAAATTAAATATCTCTCTTATTATATACCCTTTAATTTCTTACACAATCCATTGTGAATGAATGTCAAAATATCCCTCATGTTTTCAAGTTGACAATATTCTTAAGTATATAAAGTTAATATATCTGTATTGATACACAGTATTACTTATATGTTTTATTTTTATATTTACTAGTTGAGAATGTACTTCTGTCTAATATGTATACTATAAAGTGAACCATAAAAAGGTTAGAAAGGAAATAAATTATACTGTATTGATTGACAACATAGAAATGTACACAAGGTTTTATAAGGAGATATGTACATTCATCTAAAGGGTATGAAATGTTTTTAAAATGTTTGACATTTGAAGATGGGGGACACTAGGTAGGTCTTTCTAGATATATTCAAAAGCATAAGCTGTCCAAAGATGTAAAATATTATTGATGTTTGGGGTGGGGGACAATAGGTTGGACTTTCCTGATATATTCAAAAATGAAGGGTTTGTTTAAAAAAATAAATAAAAGTAAATTGTATCCAACTTATGTATAAGCTGTCCAAAGATGTTAAGAATATATTTGACTTTTGGGATGGGAGACAATAGGTTGGACATTTCAGATACAATGTGCATTCAAAAGCAGAGGCCTTTTTTTTAGAAAGTAAAAGAATATTGTATCCAATGCAAGTTGTCTAAACATTGTTTTTTTTTTAATCGGTCAAACTTAATTTTTTAGTTGCAACTTTCAGCTAATACCTGCATATATCTATAAAAATGATGATAAAAGTTCATAGAGTCCTTATTATCTTGAACTCAGAGAAAAGTTCATAGAGTCCTTATTATCTTGAATTCAGATAGAAGTTCATAGATTCCTTATTATCTTGAACTCAGATAGAAGTTCATAGATTCCTTATTATCTTGAACTCAGATAGAAGTTCATAGAGTCCTTATTATCTTGAACTCAGATAGAAGTTCATAGAGTCCTTATTATCTTGAACTCAGATAGAAGTTCATAGATTCCTTATTATCTTGAACTCAGATAGAAGTTCATAGATTCCTTATTATCTTGAACTCAGATAGAAGTTCATAGATTCCTTATTATCTTGAACTCGGATAGAAGTTCATAGATTCCTTATTATCTTGAACTCAGATAGAAGTTCATAGATTCCTTATTATCTTGAACTCAGATAGAAGTTCATAGAGTCCTTATTATCTTGAACTCAGATAGAAGTTCATAGATTCCTTATTATCTTGAACTCAGATAGAAGTTCATAGATTCCTTATTATCTTGAACTCAGATAGAAGTTCATAGATTCCTTATTATCTTGAACTCAGATAGAAGTTCATAGATTCCTTATTATCTTGAACTCAGATAGAAGTTCATAGATTCCTTATTATCTTGAACTCAGATAGAAGTTCATAGATTCCTTATTATCTTGAACTCAGAAAGAAATTCATAGAGTCCTTATTATCTTGGACTCAGATAAGTCATTTTTATGGATGAAGTAAGAATATGAAGTGTTTGTAGTAATCATTAGTTAGGTTTGCTGTGATAACTTGAATACTCCTCTAACTCAAACTAAAACAGTACGTTACTTCTACTTCTACATAACAAAGTGTGACTGTATACTGGAATTTATTGTGATAATATCACACTAATATCTTACTTTATCATGCCGTTGGGGAATTTGAGCGACTGAAATTCATAGACTCTATAACTGTTTGCTTCAAACAGTCACTGACTGTATATCACTTTTTGCCATGACGTCATTTTATGAAACCGTGGAATTTCATTTATGACATTAAGTGTAGCTTGTTTTCTCTTGAAATTTTACTGTTTTTCTTCATTATTGATGATTTCAATGCTAAAGGATAAACAGGATACTGGTATACATACCTTGTCTTAGAATATCAAATTTATTTGTATTTGGCACTGAACAAGTTAGAAATTACTCTGCAAGACACACATTTCTGCTTGTTTATAAGCCCCATACTGATAAATTTTATGTTACGAGACAAGGATTAAAGGAATGTATATTCTATATATGTATAAAATGGTGTGATATCATTCAGATATTACTTATTTTGAACGTCATATTTGCATCATTATAAAACTTTGTGTTTGAAAATATATCTATAACAATATGTAAAAGTACTATTAAGACCCACAGTTGAATTCTAAAGAGATAATGTTTGGTTGAATTTTGAAAAAAAATGATCTGTAGTTACATTTGTGTAGTTAATTAAAACTCTCCTTATTCTGAACCTCTGTGTTTGAAAACCAATTTTAATTAGATTGTATGTTTTAGTGGTTAAAATGATCATTTAGTGATTTATTTGAACATGGAAAACCGAAGAATTTGATAAATGTCAATCAATGAAAGTCATATTTATTAAATAATTTAATTAAATTAAATCAGCAAACTTTATAATTAATAGATGTATCACATGAACTTTTATTTGGGATACATTTGTAAGGAGTTATTTCCCTTTATGATCTATAATTACACTGTGCATATATTGTTGCTTGATGTTAATTAATTAGCAAACTTTATAAATGATAGATTATTCACATTAAAAAGAGAAAGTTTAAACAGAGATGGTCAACAATTCTACCAAATTTAACAAAACAATCACCTCTCACCTCAAGTCATTGAACATGAACTATTGAGATACATTCAAGAAAGTATAACTTGTAAGGAGTTATTTCCCATTATGGTTTGTAATTATGGTAACACTGGGATGAACACACAAGTTGGTGCTTTGATTACCACCAGTAAAAGGGGAGATAAATTAATCCGGTTGAAAATCTTGTCTTGCAATTGGCCGCTACGACTACTGATAAACTGTTGTTCAATAGAGGCTGCAGTTTTATTTGAAAGGGCAGCTAGGGCATTATTCAAACATGACATGGACAACCCTTTCAGAAGAGTTTCTTTCAATGCAAAATCTAGGTCCCATTTCTCTACCACAGATTACTGCAGAAAGGAATAAATGTAATATGTTTATAAAATAAACATTCATAGAAATGTACCAATTCACATTTGAAGTCTTGCAATGTATATGCAGGATGACCACTGATCTGAATAGTTGAGGCTCCAGAATATTGTATATTTTATTGAATAAAGACTTTTAACATCAAGCATTTTGAATAGCATCTTACGTTCTCAAAGGTATTAGAAGTTCTTTTTCAAATAAAAGTACAAGTGTACATGTTGTGACTTCTCCAAGAATCAGCTGAAAACTTACCTCTGAACTCAGAGTTCTTATATTTGAATAATGATAAATAATATAAATAGACTGATAAAGAATAAGGCAACTAGTATTCTATACTTAAGAAAATCATGGGATAGGGTAGGATTATGATGTTTAATGCCACTTTAACAATATAAGAAAATCATGGGAAATCTGTATTAACAAATAATACTGGTAACTCAGCTTGTTTTGGGAACCAGTAATTACAGGTAGCTTTTGTCTATTTTAAGTCATAAGCAAGTATCACAATGACATTATGGTCTAATAAAATTTACAATATATCCATTTCTGTTCATTAACCTCAACATTTTGATAAACAACAAGTACACAAAGGTTAAATGATATGATATTTAATTTTTATATAAAGGTATTACATTGTTCAGTCAAGTAGTATGGGGAAACATCCTCTTATAGTAACATAATTAATTTTGTTTGGCTGGCCTAATAGCCAATGAAAATAACAGAAAAAAAATGAAAGAAATTGTTACGTTTCACTTGGTTTTTGACAACATGATAAACGTCCTATGTAAATCAATCAAGTAATTACGAAGATGTAAACATTATACACCTGTGAAAATCATCGCTGATCGGCCTGGTGAGTGATATACCTCATTTTTATTTACATTCTATTTTGGTCAATTATTATTTGTTGAAAAATGAAACTTCAAGTTTTGTCCATTTAAATTTAAGTTTATTTTAAATGTTTAATTTTTTTAAATAAATTATTTAAATTAAATAGTCTAAGCATTTATAAAAAGTCTTCCATTAATATATAAGTCTGATGAAAAACTTCCAAAATTTTTATCAATTGACTTCCTGCAAGTAGTACCTTAATTACTGAAAAGTAATAAATTTGATGAGAAGAAGGAAACACTCGGAGAAAATGTGTATTTCATTAGATGACAATTAATGTACCATTGGTTCCTTATACAGCTGTAAGCATATACATGTATAGTATTATAGATATGTAGATATTTTATTTATTGGTGCTATTTTTTGCAAGTCATTTTGAGGTCATTATATTAGTTGTAACATTTTATATAGTGGGCAGTAAATTTATATAATTTGACAGCTAGATGAAATGCATATACATATATCAGACTATTTTATTTTCTAACATCATACCAGTACACCATGCCTGTGTCGTCAGTGGATCGCTTTGGCTCCTTAACATTAAGGCAGTTGTATTTTTAGTTCATGAAATATTTTGAATATTTGTTGATTTATCAATGAAATATCACATACAACTTCTAAATTAATTTGGTATTTTATGAAGGATTTTGTCCTGTCTCTACTTGGACCTACATTTTAATTTCGTAGTTGTAACTACAGTATCTTATCATAATTAGAATAACTATTAATCTCTTCTGGAATATAGGGGCTGTCCTGGTCGTGATCGTATGGTAGTTGGATTTACAACTACCTATGCAACCAATGTCTATCACCACTTAAGTTGTAAATTTGAATCGAGCTCATGGCGAGGTGTACTCGATACAACATTATGTGATAAAGTTTGTCAGTGATCAGTGATTTTCTTCAGGTACTCCAGTTTCCTCCACCAATAAAACTGACCACCATGATATAACTGATATATTGTTGAAAGTGGCGCTCAACACCATAAAGCAAACTAAACCAAACCTTTGGACTATATTAATTTTATAAGATTTTTATGACAATGAGAGTTACGAAACAATAACATGTTCTATTATAATTTGTCTAAATACAAGATATATATATCATGTATAGTTAACATTAGGTGCACAACCAAGTGAAAGGTTAATTTTATAAATATTAACTGGTACCCTTTCGTATGAAACAATCCTGATGATGGAAGACTGTTTAACCTGACTGAATCAAGGATTACACCTAAACCAACACCACCTAGCTATAAGTTACAAGGGGGATTACACCTAAACCAACACCACCTAGCTATAAGTTACAAGGGGGATTACACCTAAACCAACACCACCTAGCTATAAGTTACAAGGGGGATTACACCTAAACCAACACCACCTAGCTATAAGTTACAAGGGGGATTACACCTAAACCAACACCACCTAGCTATAAGTTACAAGGGGGATTACACCTAAGCCAACACCACCTAGCTATAAGTTACAAGGGGGATTACACCTAAACCAACACCACCTAGCTATAAGTTACAAGGGGGATTACACCTAAACCAACACCACCTAGCTATAAGTTACAAGGGGGATTACACCTAAACCAACACCACCTAGCTATAAGTTACAAGGGGGATTACACCTAAACCAACACCACCTAGCTATAAGTTACAAGGGGGATTACTTCTAAGCCAACACCACCTAGCTATAAGTTACAAGGGGGTTACACCTAAACCAACACCACCTAGCTATAAGTTACAAGGGGGATTACACCTAAACCAACACCACCTAGCTATAAGTTACAAGGGGGATTACACCTAAACCAACACCACCTAGCTATAAGTTACAAGGGGATTACACCTAAACCAACACCACCTAGCTATAAGTTACAAGGGGGATTACACCTAAGCCAACACCACCTAGCTATAAGTTACAAGGGGGATTACACCTAAACCAACATCACCTAGCTATAAGTTACAAGGGGGGTTACACCTAAGCCAACACCACCTAGCTATAAGTTACAAGGGGGATTACACCTAAGCCAACACCACCTAGCTATAAGTTACAAGGGGGATTACACCTAAACCAACACCACCTAGCTATAAGTTACAAGGGGGATTACACCTAAACCAACACCACCTAGCTATAAGTTACAAGGGGGATTACACCTAAACCAACACCACCTAGCTATAAGTTACAAGGGGGATTACACCTAAACCAACACCACCTAGCTATAAGTTACAAGGGGGATTACACCTAAGCCAACACCACCTAGCTATAAGTTACAAGGGGGTTACACCTAAACCAACACCACCTAGCTATAAGTTACAAGGGGGATTACACCTAAACCAACACCACCTAGCTATAAGTTACAAGGGGATTACACCTAAACCAACACCACCTAGCTATAAGTTACAAGGGGATTACACCTAAACCAACACCACCTAGCTATAAGTTACAAGGGGGATTACACCTAAGCCAACACCACCTAGCTATAAGTTACAAGGGGGATTACACCTAAACCAACATCACCTAGCTATAAGTTACAAGGGGGGTTACACCTAAGCCAACACCACCTAGCTATAAGTTACAAGGGGGATTACACCTAAACCAACACCACCTACCTATAAGTTACAAAGGGGATTACACCTAAACCAACACCACCTAGCTATAAGTTACAAGGGGGATTACACCTAAACCAACACCACCTAGCTATAAGTTACAAGGAGGATTACACTAAACCAACACCACCTAGCTATAAGTTACAAGGGGGTTACACCTAAACCAACACCACCTAGCTATAAGTTACAAGGGGGATTACACCTAAACCAACACCACCTAGCTATAAGTTACAAGGGGGATTACACCTAAACCAACACCACCTAGCTATAAGTTACAAGGGGGATTACACCTAAGCCAACACCACCTAGCTATAAGTTACAAGGGGGATTACACCTAAACCAACACCACCTAGCTATAAGTTACAAGGGGGATTATACCTAAACCAACACCACCTAGCTATAAGTTACAAGGGGGATTACACCTAAACCAACACCACCTAGCTATAAGTTACAAGGGGGATTACACCTAAACCAACACCACCTAGCTATAAGTTACAAGGGAGATTACACCTAAGCCAACACCACCTAGCTATAAGTTACAAGGGGGATTACACTAAACCAACACCACCTAGCTATAAGTTACAAGGGGGTTACACCTAAACCAACACCACCTAGCTATAAGTTACAAGGGGGATTACACCTAAACCAACACCACCTAGCTATAAGTTACAAGGGAGATTACACCTAAGCCAACACCACCTAGCTATAAGTTACAAGGGGGATTACACTAAACCAACACCACCTAGCTATAAGTTACAAGGGGGTTACACCTAAACCAACACCACCTAGCTATAAGTTACAAGGGGGATTACACCTAAACCAACACCACCTAGCTATAAGTTACAAGGGGGATTACACCTAAACCAACACCACCTAGCTATAAGTTACAAGGGGGATTACACCTAAGCCAACACCACCTAGCTATAAGTTACAAGGGGGATTACACCTAAACCAACACCACCTAGCTATAAGTTACAAGGGGGATTACACCTAAACCAACACCACCTAGCTATAAGTTACAAGGGGGATTACACCTAAACCAACACCACCTAGCTATAAGTTACAAGGGGGATTACACCTAAACCAACACCACCTAGCTATAAGTTACAAGGGAGATTACACCTAAGCCAACACCACCTAGCTATAAGTTACAAGGGGGATTACACTAAACCAACACCACCTAGCTATAAGTTACAAGGGGGTTACACCTAAACCAACACCACCTAGCTATAAGTTACAAGGGGGATTACACCTAAACCAACACCACCTAGCTATAAGTTACAAAGGGGATTACACCTAAACCAACACCACCTAGCTATAAGTTACAAGGGGGATTACACCTAAACCAACACCACCTAGCTATAAGTTACAAGGGGGATTACACCTAAACCAACACCACCTAGCTATAAGTTACAAGGGGGATTACACCTAAACCAACACCACCTAGCTATAAGTTACAAGGGGGATTACACTAAACCAACACCACCTAGCTATAAGTTACAAGGGGATTACACCTAAACCAACACCACCTAGCTATAAGTTACAAGGGGGATTACACCTAAGCCAACACCACCTAGCTATAAGTTACAAGGGGGATTACACCTAAACCAACACCACCTAGCTATAAGTTACAAGGGGGATTACACCTAAACCAACACCACCTAGCTATAAGTTACAAGGGGGATTACACCTAAACCAACACCACCTAGCTATAAGTTACAAGGGTTTGGGTTATGATGTTTAATGCCACTTTCATCAATATTTCAGTTATGTCGTGGCGGTTAATTTTATTAGTGTAGGAAACCAGAGTTTCTGGGGGGGAAAAACCACTGACCTGCCGCAAGTCACTGACAAACTTTATCACATAATGTTGTATCTAGTACACCTTGTCTGAGCAGGTTTCAAACTCAAAATGTTAGTGGTGATAGACACTGATTGCATTGGTAGTAATAAATCCAACTACCATACGATTTTTTGATTTGATTTTTGGTGTTTTAACGCCACTTTCAACAATATTTCAGCTATATCATGGCGACCAGTTTTAGTGGTGGAGGAAGCCGGAGTTCCCGGAGAGAACCACCGACCATGGGCAAGCAACTGGTAAACTTTATCACTTGCAGTTGCGAGTCGAGTACACCCTTTTTTGTAATTTACAAAGCCGGCTACCATACGATCATGACCATGGCAGTCCCTACAATAATTGGCAATGCTACCATGTAACATGAATATGAATAACTGTCAACATTTATATATTTGAAAATCAATTTGTGGCCTTCATAATAAAGTAAAGATCTGTAACCATGGTGATCATGAGAGGTTGGTGCATATACCTGTTTCAATGTTATTATAAGTATTTATAACTTCTATAACTTATATATATAATGTATAAGTTATATAAACACAAAACAGAAACACAAGGTGTTGAGTTTATAATGTGATTTCCTTAAAACTTCATTTAGAACTTATTTGATCATTGCTTATTATAAATAGAGAGATAATAGGATCCAATCTCTGTAACAGGGTCTACAAGAAATATACCTATTAATATATCAAAGTTGTATCCCTTTGATGTTCATGAGAGGGATTTTTCGTGCGCATTTTATGCTTTCGTTTTCTTTGGCACTGTTGATATTAGAAAAAAAAGATAATCTGAACGGTTAATTTAACCATCATATTTTTAGGCACTGTTTTTCATGGTCTTCTGAAAATAATTTTGAATAAAGATTCAAATTGTTTTAGGGATAAGTATTGGTGTTTTAAAACCATGGTGGTTAGTTTTATTAAAGAAGGTAATCAGAGTACCCAGTGAAAATGATGAACCTGACACAAGTCTCTGACAAAATTATGTGTACTTATTTAATTAAGTTATTACAACATTAGTTGTATGGATGTTAAGTGACATACATGTACATCACTAATTATTTTTTGACAAATTTATCAATTAATGCCAAAACATTTTGATTAAGCAATTCTGAAATAAATATGAGCTCTCCTACATTGAAAAATCATCCCTTGCATTACCTGGCTACATTTACCCCTCATTTCACAATACAAATTCATATATTTTAGCACCCTTTACCATATACACAAACATAAATTTAATAATTGTAATAAGCCTTTCTATATTTAGCTGCAGAAATAGGATACACGTTACAACAAGTCAGGGTATTTGAAATGGCATCACGTACACCTGGACAGAGCCCTTCACATCAACTGTTGTCTGATTGGCAAGCCAAAAATCCTACAGCACAAGACTTCCATGATAAATTACATAAGATAAACAGAAGGAGAGAGATGCAGATTTTAGAAGCTTGGTGTAAGTAATTTTTCGTTACTTAATTCTGATGACAAAATAAAACTTTTTACTTATGACTGTTTGATGAAGAACAGCAATGGAAGTAATGTTGCTTTTCTCTGAATTATTTCCAAGTGTAACACAGTGTATTTTGTATCCTGTTCAAGCCCTTTGTTTTACTTGCCCCCGATTAAATTATTAGGCTTTCCAGATGTAGTTAGATGTTAGTACAACAAAGATATCATTTTAGATTGAATTCACATCTACCTCCATTATGGTGATTTTACTGTATTATATTTAGTATGGTAGTAAGTTTGTGTCAACCTGTATGTATTAGGGCCACTATGAAGTGTGGGGGGAGGGGGTAATTATATTTACATCTAGTCATCTACCTTTTTACAATTAAGGTAACATAACAAGGAAAGATTTTAGATTAGCCATGAATCTGTTAAATTTGTTTTACAATGTAATTGATAATGAAAGGAATATTGAAGGTGTTTACTCTTAGAGTGTAGTCTT
The DNA here is from genome assembly GCA_963383655.1 of Bathymodiolus septemdierum. Classification (NCBI taxonomy): domain Eukaryota; kingdom Metazoa; phylum Mollusca; class Bivalvia; order Mytilida; family Modiolidae; genus Bathymodiolus; species Bathymodiolus septemdierum. The sequence goes on from OY726518.1 coordinate 39,842,958, forward strand.
ATTTGTAAACGATTTGAAACTTTAGAAACGAAAATAAAAAGAATCAAAGTAAAACAATTTGTATTAATATTATACATACTCCAATCTAATTAAAATTAGATCTCCGCACTTGCTCGCTATTTTCTATTGGTTGTTTTGTAGTCGTCGCCGAGCAAGTGCGGAGATCTAATTTGAATTAGATTGATCCACACTGATATAGTTAAAGTTAAATTCAGTAATTGTGAGTGACACACCATCACCATTCTTTAAATGTAGTTAGTGTATTACTTAATAACGGAAACTTAATTATGTTCAAATTAATTAATATTGTATAGAATATTAACATACAAATGGGAAACTTCACAAAATCTGTCTGAAGAAAAGGTGACAATACGTTTGGTAAAATTTGTCATAGGTGACTATACTGTCCTGGTGGTGTTATGATTAGCTTGCTCACCTCGAGTGCAGTAGATTGTAGGTTGATTCAATTCTCAGTTGGTGAAAACCTAAGACTGTAAAATTGGTATTTGCTGCTTCTCCAATAAACACACAGTATAAAGGAGTTACGACAAAGACTGCTCAGAATCAAAGTCTCCCAGTGGAGCAACATGTCTACCTGTGGACTGTTATTTCAGTGAACTCAATGTAGAAATCCAACTCAGTTTGTTGATCTAGTACAAAGCAGACATTATTATCATTTCATCAGGAAGTAACTTATTCTCTCCATTATATAAGGGCTGTAGTGGCCATTGATTGTATGGTAGTTGGATTTACAATTACCTATGCAATCAGTCCCTATCACCACTGATGTTGTGAGTTCGAATCCTGATCAGGGCGAGGTGTACAACATTATGTGATAAAGTTTGTCAGTGAATTGTGACAGGTCGGTGGTTTTTTCCGGGTTCTCCGGTTTACTCTACCAATAAAACTGACCGCCACGATATAACTGAAATATTGTTGAAAGTGGCGTTAAACACCATCAAACAAACAAACAACAACATCCATGATATGGCTGATAAATTATATACAATGACATCAAACAACAATCATTCACTTATCAGTGACTATTAAATTGTAGGAAAGGTGGGATATTAAGGTGTCAAATCACTAATTCACCAATCAGAGCTTAGAACAAAAGTAGTTCCTTTTAAAGAAAATAGTTCCTTTCGCTTTGTTGTATTGTGACAAATACTGAATGGAATGGAATAATTAAAATTGATAATTGAAGTTAAATATATGAGGATTATTTTGAGCCTAAATTTGATGCATTTAGTTGTATTTTAATACCTCTATTGAGGATTTGATGCATGACCTATAAATATTTAATTTCCCGGGGATGACCAAGCTATTTTTAGAGTAGGTGTTTTCCACAGCCTGGCATTTCACTGCAAGACTTTAAACATGCCCTGATATTTTCACAGAACGTAGAGGAATCATGTACGTTTCAGAAAATATATGGTCTTGGAAAGGTTAAACTTAAGATAAAATGGCCAGGCAGGCTCGAAAAAACACAAATTTAGTAGAAAATGTTAAAGAAATTAATTAGTGATATTACACCTTAAAGATAAAAGAAATAATTTGCATTTGTATTTTTTTTTTATTTTGTGAGTTTACTTTTTTATTTACAGTCACAAGTGAATCTGAAGATTCTAACTATTTCTGTTCATCAAAGAAATACAACAGTAATGATGATAGAACACCTTCACAGATACAGGCAGCTTTAGATAACTTTGATAGTAGTAAGTGTTTTTACCTGTATGAAGGGGTGGGGGGTCTTCAACATGATGATAGAACACCTTCACAGATACAGGCAGCTTTAGATAACTTTGATAGTAGTAAGTCTTTGTACCTGTGTAAGGTTTTCCTTTGATCAGCAGATTTCCTTTTTTTGAACAAAATAAACAGCTAGAAAATGAGGGTATTTTGGCACTGTATGGGGGGGGGGGGGGTTCAATCAATCCATCCATCCATCCATCCATCCATCCATCCATCCATCCATCCATCAATCAATCAATGTACTGATTTTAGTAAGTGTTTGACCTATGAGGGTTGATGAGAGAGTCCTTAGAAGAGATTACTCAAGCAGATGATGAAGCAGGTTTACAGATACAAGCAGCATTATTTAAATTTGATAACATCAATGGAGGGACGGAGAGAAATTAATAACATCAATGGAGGGACAGAGAGAAATTGATAACATCAATGGAGGGATGGAGAGAAATTGATAACATCAATGGAGGGACGGAGAGAAATTGATAACATCAATGGAGTTACAGAGAGAAATTGATAACATCAATGGAGGGACGGAGAGAAATTGATAACATCAATGGGGGGACGGAGAGAAATTGATAACATCAATGGAGGGACGGAGAGAAATTGATAACATCAATGGAGGGACAGAGAGAAATTGATAACATCAATGGAGGGACAGAGAGAAATTGATAACATCAATGGAGGGACGGAGAGAAATTGATAACATCAATGGAGGGATGGAGAGAAATTGATAACATCAATGGAGGAATGGAGGAACGGAGAGAAATTGATAACATCAATGGAGGGACAGAGAGAAATTGATAACATCAATGGAGGGATGGAGAGAAATTGATAACATCAATGGAGGGACAGAGAGAAATTGATAACATCAATGGAGGGATGGAGAGAAATTGATAACATCAATGGAGGGACAGAGAGAAATTGATAACATCAATGGAGGGATGGAGAGAAATTGATAACATCAATGGAGGGACAGAGAGAAATTGATAACATCAATGGAGGGATGGAGAAAGATTCAAAATAATGATGGACAAAGACACATTCAAATAGAAATTGATTTTAAAAGACTTATTATTGATCATCATTCATCCCTATGTACTACCAAAAATAAAATCTTAATTTAGACATTTCTTTAAGAATTAACAACCATGAAGTTTTATTACCATGACACCTAGTTTCTATGACAGACACTATATATAGAAACACTCAAACAGGATGTTTGTTATATAAATGATCGTTTATCTTTAAAGATCAACTTTTACACTGTACATAATAAGTCAATTTGTATTTGAATATTAAAGTAGTGCACAATTCAACCATTTAAAAATACTACTTGATAAATCTTATGGATTCTATAGAAGAAAAAATGACACTAATAATGGCCTGTACATGTATTTAGATGTAACACAAATGTAACATAATCAACCAAGAAGAAGGTGAAGAAAAAAGACTCTGAGGACAGAACGCTTCACATAAAAATATAATTAAGAATTAATTAGTTGAAGGTCACATTGGATAATTCAAACATAAAATAATAATTTTGATTAGTAATTATTATGCCCCCCCCCGCAATGAAGTTGTAGGGGGGTATACTGGTTTCACCATGTCTGTCCGTCCGTCCGTCTGTAGACAAATCCTATGTCGTACGATAACTTGAGTTGTGTTTCTTAGAATCTTTTAAAATTTTATCAGCTGCTTACTGGTGAAGAGAGGAGGATCCTTTTTTTTTTTGACGATTTTCACTTTTGCCGTTTCAGAGTTATTGGACTTGATATGACGGAAAATAGGATTTTTACCCTATGTCGTATGATAACTTGAGTAGTGTTTCTCAGAATGTTTTGAAAATTTATCAGCAGCTTACTGGTGAAGAGAGGAGGGCCCCTTTCATTTTTGATTGGAACAATCAGTAATGTTTTGGTTATGGAAATAGGTTGGACAGATGTGTGGAGCGGGGGGTATATCTTAGTGAGCTGTGCTCACAGTAATACTAGTTTTAGAATTGTTACTGCCAAAAAAAAACCAAAGTCTGATTTTTGGTAAATATATACCATGGACTTATTTTATACATTATTATTTCGGGGGCTGTCATGGTCATGATCATGATCATCATCGTATGGTAGTTGGATTTACAACTACCTATATATACAATCAGTTAGTTGTGAGTTTGAATCCCGCTCATGGCAAGGTGTACTCAATACAACATTATGTGATGAAGTTTGTCAGTGAATTGTGGCAGGTTGGTGGTTTTCTTTGAGTATTTTGGTTTCCTCCACCAATAAAACTGATCGCCACGATATAGCTGAAATATTGTTGAAAGTGGCGTTAACACCATATCCCTAACACTAATCTTACATGATAATTTCTATGATGTGACTCCACGACAATAGAAACTTTTGTCAAATTGCATTTATTGCAAAAAGTACTTCCAACTTCAAACTTGAATTAATGTACTATAAAATATATTATTAACAAAATTGAGAAGACTTTATTTTCATACACTTTACATGTACTTTTTATACCCCCCGCAAACAAAGTTTGGAGGGGTATATAGGAATCACCCTGTCCGTCCGTCCATGTACCTTGTAAGTGCAACTCCTCCTAAACCACTTATTGTATTTTTATGAAACTTTACACATTTGTAGTACGCCACCTGCAGATGTGCATGAAGGAATATGGTTGCTGTCCAAAATTTTAAAGGGGAGATAATTCAACTTATACTTTCACGAAAAGGGGGGGCATGTACCTTGTAAGCACAACTCCTACTAAAATGCTTATTGAATTTTTATGAAACTTTACAGTTGTAGTACACAGCCTGCAGATGTGCATGAAGGAATACTGTTGCTGTCTAAAATTTAGAAGGGGAGATAATTCAACTTATACTTTCACGAAAAGGGGGGTCGTGTATCTTGTAAGCGCAACTCCTCCTAAGCGGCATATTGGAGTTTTGTGAAACTTTACACAATTGTTGTACACTACCTGCAGATGTACATGAAGGAATATGGTTGCTGTCCAAAATTTAAAAGGGGAGATAATTCAACTTATACTTTCACGAAAAGGGGGGTGGGGCATGTACCTTGTAAGTGCAACTCCTACTAAACTGCTTATTGAATTTTTATGAAACTTTACACAGTTGTAGTACACAACCTGCAGATGTGCATGAAGGAATAGGGTTGCTGTCTAAAATTTAGAAGGGGAGATAATTCAACTTATACTTTCATGAAAAGGGGGGTTGTGTACTTGAGGCGACCCCTAGTTATTTTACCTGCTATCTTCTTTGGAATATTTTAAGTGAGATTTTGTTAATGTTTTTGTTTTGTTTTGTTTTGTTTTGTAGATAGCTTTAAACCACCAGTCAAAGGGTTAAACAGAAAGACATCTCCATCTAAAGTTGAAGAAGTTAATTTAAATAGATGTGATACATTTAAAGAGAAGAGGGAGATGGGAAGTAAACACCTAGATGGAGGATTAATATCCACTAAACATCTAGATGGAGGATTAATATCCACTAAACATCTAGATGGAGGATTAATATCCACTAAACCCTCTGTAAGTACAATAGAAAAGAGGGAGATGGGAAGTAAACATCTAGATGGAGGATTAATATCCACTAAACATCTAGATGGAGGATTAATATCCACTAAACCCTCTGTAAGTACAATTTCTTAATAGATAAATAGATAAATTCTAGGAAAAATAAATTTGCTTCATTGCTCCTTTAGTACTTTTTTAAAATTTGTATTCAACAGTCCCAACACTATCAACTGTTACCAAGCATTTTTTTCTTCAAATACTGGTGGCCAAAAGATTATATATTTTCACTGTAACTTGGCTGTATTGCTCAAGCTCTTTTGGAAGCAACATATTTCTATTTATTTTACAGATGAAGAAGCAATTAAGCAAAGAAACAGAAATAGAAGATAGCACTCTTATGCATGAAATAGGAATGTCAGGATCTGCAAAAAGTCTTGATAATATGGCAGGTTCCTCTAAAGCAATGACAAACGACAAAGCATCTTCTTTGTGCAATACAACTAAGAATAGTGGAATAGACTGTTCAGCAGCTTTAAATGGGATTCATTCTTTTACTTATAAAGAAATCGCCCAAGCAACCGATGGCTTTAGTGACAAGTTTCTTATTGGGAAAGGTGCCTTTGGAAAAGTCTTTAGTGCAGTTTTAAAGAATACAAAATGTGCTGTGAAGAAATTATTTTCTGTAAGTTTTAAATCTTGTGGTTGTGAAATAGCTGTACATTCTAATACATGTATATCATAATTCATTGGCTATGTAAAAAATGCCCTGATAAAATTACTAATATACATGTATTATGTTTCACACATGCTTATTGTTGGACAATCATTCCTAAGTGATTTCATGTATTTATACCAGACTGTGCTACATGCAAACATTAAAATGTTTGCATATTAATGTTTCAGAATAAAATACTAAAGATGACATCAACTTCAACTCTCATACTTTGAAGACTTACAGTGATGTCATTTCAAATGAATGCTGTTGACATTGACACATGGTTACTAATTTGTTTAACATTTTACAATCCTGCCAACCAATCAACAATGTCCTCTGTTTCTATAAATAGAACAACATTTTGGGGGAGAGAGGGGGTGTTTCTGTAAAATTTGTAGTTTTGTAGATTTTTACAGAATATGCAAATTTTGTCTCATTTCATTAATTTCATTAATTTCATTAAAAATCATTTCAAATTCCTTTTCTCTGATACCAGTGGTTGAATAGACAAAATTAAACCAAAACTTATTGGTTAAACTATGGGAATATGTATAAGAAGTGTTTACTCAGAAACTGCCAACTTGGTGAACCTAAACAGCATATGAATAACTAGATGAGTGATACAGACTCAGTTGAGCTTCTAGTTAAATTATGGAATATTCTTATCATATAATATAAGAACTAAGGTACTGTTAAACCAGTACAATATTATTTATTAATGTATGTATTACAGAGGGAAGAAGTGTCACGAGGAGACATATCAAATACATCAGAAGAGCACATTAAAAGAGAGTTGGCAACGTTAAGTAGGTAAGTGATGTGAGGTCGTGTGTAAAACAGGTGTCACATAAGACAGGTAATGTAATTATGTAAATACAGGTATTCGTGTGAGGTAGTGTGTAAAACAGGCCAGGTGTCACATAAGAAAGGTATTTATGTAAATACAGGTATTAATATATCTTTTTTTTTCTACTTTTTTTTAATTGCAGTAGTAAATATGCCTTTATACGGATGTCTCCTGTCCTTTCACAAATATAAAACATTTTTATTGACAATTATTTAGAAATAACATTTGACACTATGTAAAATCTGTTTTCCATCTTAAGAATCATTTCATATTTTTCACATTAAGCTTTCTTTTAGAGTTTATTACTAAATTAATAATAATATAGTAATCAAATGTTTTATTCAAGTGTTATCCTAAATTTATATATTTTTTTTTTTTTTTATTTTTTTTTTTTAGCAATTTTCTAAAACACAACTTTACACACAATTTAAATAATACATTACAAGTCCAGAACATGACACTCTACATGTAGGACTAACAGTTTTCATTTTATATAAAGTTACTTATGTTTAATAAAAGTGAACACTTGGTCTAAGTTCTCTTCTAATTTTGTGTTGTCAATCAATTGTTCTGATTATGGAGGAGCAATCACAACTTTGTGTCACCAAGCAAGGTTGTGTCCTTGAGTCATTAGTTGACCATCCAAAAGCCACAGGAAGATTATTTAATCATCTCTGAAGTGGACATCTGCACATAACATGACAACCTCAAGATACAGAGATATGTCTCTCATACCATAGTAACTGATACAGAGATATGTCTCACACCATAGTAACTGATACAGAGATATGTCTCTCACACCATAGTAACTGATACAGAGATATGTCTCTCACACCATAGTAACTGATACAGAGATGTGTCTCTCACACCATAGTAACTGATACAGAGATATGTCTCTCACACCATAGTAACTGATTCAGAGATATGTCTCTCACACCATAGTAACTGATTCAGAGATATGTCTCTCACACCATAGTAACTGATTCAGAGATATGTCTCTCACACCATAGTAACTGATTCAGAGATATGTCTCTCACACCATAGTAACTGATTCAGAGATATGTCTCTCACACCATAGTAACTGAAACAGAGATATGTCTCTCACACCATAGTAACTGATTCAGAGATATGTCTCTCACACCATAGTAACTGATTCAGAGATATGTCTCTCACACCATAGTAACTGATACAGAGATATGTCTCTCACACCATAGTAACTGATACAGAGATATGTCTCTCACACCATAGTAACTGATAGAGATATGTCTCTCACACCATAGTAACTGATTCAGAGATATGTCTCTCACACCATAGTAACTGATTCAGAGATATGTCTCTCACACCATAGTAACTGATTCAGAGATATGTCTCTCACACCATAGTAACTGATTCAGAGATATGTCTTTCACACCATAGTAACTGATTCAGAGATATGTCTCTCACACCATAGTAACTGATTCAGAGATATGTCTCTCACATCATAGTAACTGATTCAGAGATATGTCTCTCACACCATAGTAACTGATACAGAGATATGTCTCTCACACCATAGTAACTGATTCAGAGATATGTCTCTCACACCATAGTAACTGATACAGAGATATGTCTTTCACACCATAGTAACTGATACAGAGATATGTCTCTCACACCATAGTAACTGATTTAATTAATTGCATTAATGAAATGTACTATATACATATTTCTGTAAAAAAACAATTCTGAGACAGTTACTACGGTAATACTCTAATATCATTAGACAGTTACTAATACTCTAATATCATTATAATATACCACCATTTACATGGAAACAAGGACTTGGAAAACAAAATTATATATTACATATTGACATTAACTTGGAAACAAAGACTTGGAAAGCTAAATTATATATTAAATATTGACATTAACATGGAAACAAATATTTGGAAAGCTAAATTATGTATTAATCATTGACATTAACATGGAAACAAAGACTTGGAAAGCCAAATTATATGTTAAATATTGACATTAACATGGAAACAAAGACTTGGAAAGCCAAATTATATGTTAAATATTGACATTAACTTGGAAACAAAGACTTGGAAAGCTAAATTATATATTAAATATTGACATTAACATGGAAACAAATATTTGGAAAGCTAAATTATGTATTAATCATTGACATTAACATGGAAACAAAGACTTGGAAAGCCAAATTATATGTTAAATATTGACATTAACATGGAAACAAAGACTTGGAAAGCCAAATTATATGTTAAATATTGACATTAACTTGGAAACAAAGACTTGGAAAGCTAAATTATATATTAAATATTGACATTAACATGGAAACAAATATTTGGAAAGCTAAATTATGTATTAATCATTGACATTAACATGGAAACAAAGACTTGGAAAGCCAAATTATATGTTAAATATTGACATTAACATGGAAACAAAGACTTGGAAAGCCAAATTATATGTTAAATATTGACATTAACTTGGAAACAAAGACTTGGAAAGCTAAATTATATATTAAATATTGACATTAACATGGAAACAAATATTTGGAAAGCCAAATTATATATTAAACATTGACATTAACATGGAAACAAATATTTGGAAAGCCAAATTATATATTAAACATTAACATTACATTGATATATCTTATAGATACAGACATAACAACATAGTTCTGTTATATGGTTATATGATAGACCAACCAGATGTCTGTTTAGTGTATCAGCTGATGGCTAATGGTTCCTTAGAAGACATGATAGCACGCAAGGTAAGTGCATCTGTTATGTAGATACCAGATGTCTGTTTAGTGTATCAGCTGATGGCTAATGGTTCCTTAGAAGACATGATAGCCTGCAAGGTAAGTGCATCTGTTATGTAGATACCAGATGTCTGTTTAGTGTATCCGATGATGGCTAATGGTTCCTTAGAAGACATGATAGCATGCAAGGTAAGTGCATCTGTTATGTAAATACCAGATGTCTGTTTAGTGTATCAGCTGATGGCTAATGGTTCCTTAGAAGACAGGATAGCATGCAAGGTAAGTACATCTGTTATGTAAATACCAGATGTCTGTTTAGTGTATCAGCTGATGGCTAATGGTTCCTTAGAAGACAGGATAGCATGCAAGGTAAGTGCATCTGTTATGTAAATACAAGATGTCTGTTTAGTATATCAGCTGATGGCTAATGGTTCCTTAAAAGATAGGATAGCATGCAAGGTAAGTGCATCTGTTATGTAGATACCAGATGTCTGTTTAGTACATCAGCTGATGGCTAATGGTTCCTTAGAAGACAGGATAGCATGCAAGGTAAGTGCATCTGTTATGTAGATACCAGATGTCTGTTTAGTGTATCAGCTGATGGCTAATGGTTCTTTAGAAGACATGATAGCATGCAAGGTAAGTGCATCTGTTATGTAAATACCAGATGTCTGTTTAGTGTATCAGCTGATGGCTAATGGTTCTTTAGAAGACATGATAGCATGCAAGGTAAGTACATCTGTTATGTAGATACCAGATGTCTGTTTAGTGTATCAGCTGATGGCTAATGGTTCTTTAGAAGACATGATAGCATGCAAGGTAAGTACATCTGTCATGTAGATACCAGATGTCTGTTTAGTGTATCAGCTGATGACTAATGGTTCTTTAGAAGACATGATAGCATGCAAGGTAAGTACATCTGTCATGTAGATACCAGATGTCTGTTTAGTGTATCAGCTGATGGCTAATGGTTCTTTAGAAGACATGATAGCATGCAAGGTAAGTGCATCTGTTATGTAAATACCAGATGTCTGTTTAGTGTATCAGCTGATGGCTAATGGTTCTTTAGAAGACATGATAGCATGCAAGGTAAGTACATCTGTTATGTAGATACCAGATGTCTGTTTAGTGTATCAGCTGATGGCTAATGGTTCTTTAGAAGACATGATAGCATGCAAGGTAAGTACATCTGTCATGTAGATACCAGATGTCTGTTTAGTGTATCAGCTGATGACTAATGGTTCTTTAGAAGACATGATAGCATGCAAGGTAAGTACATCTGTTATGTAGATACTAGATGTCTGTTTAGTGTATCAGCTGATGGCTAATGGTTCTTTAGAGGACATGATAGCATGCAAGGTAAGTACATCTGTTATGTAGATACCAGATGTCTGTTTAGTGTATCAGCTGATGGCTAATGGTTCTTTAGAAGACATGATAGCATGCAAGGTAAGTACATCTGTCATGTAGATACCAGATGTCTGTTTAGTGTATCAGCTGACGGCTAATGGTTCTTTAGAAGACAGGATAGCATGCAAGGTAAGTAATAATGTCATGTTGATAAATTTATTATCATATATATCTAGTCACTGCATGTTGTTTAGTTATCAATTATTAAGTTTGGTTGGTTAAAATTGCTGTTGTATGTCTTGAGCAGAGGATTAGGGTTATGGTGTTTAATGCCACTTTCAACAATATTTCAGTTATATCATGGTGGTCAGTTTTATTCGTGGAGGAAACTGGAATACCCGGAGAAACCAGTGACCTGCCACAAGTCACTGACAAGCTTTAATACATAATGTTGTATCAAGTACTTGAATGGGAATTTGAACTCGAACAGATATAACAAACTGACTTTTGACTCCCCCCCCCCCCCCCCTCCCTCGACCATTTGCATGTGTCTGTAAACCATAGCACTTATGGTGGGTAACAGGGCTCTAACCCACATCTGCGGTGTTGGGCTAGTGGTCAGAGGTCAACAAACTAAACCACACGGCCACTCAGACTCAGTATTTTTTGAAGGACTGTCTTTGTTTTCCAAATTCAGATTTATTTTGAAGATATTGGCCCTGAACACAACTTATCAAGATCATTTGACAAACACAGATAAGCCACTCTAAAACTGTTCACACTGTGTTTCTAGTAGTATGCCATATTTTATTTCTAATAATTAATTTAACACTGATAATTTTATACTATTATAGAATAATACTCCATCATTAACATGGAAACAAAGACTAGGAATCTTGAGAGGTGCTGCCTGTGGTTTACAGTTCTTACATACACTGACAGACACACCATTAATACATGGAGATATTAAAAGGTATTTATCATTGTTTTATGTGTCAACATACACTGACAGACACATCATTAATACATGGAGATATTAAAAGGTATTTATCATTGTTTTATGTGTCAACATACACTGACAGACACACCATTAATACATGGAGATATTAAAAGGTATTTATCATTGTTTTATGTGTCAACATACATTGACAGACACATCATTAATACATGGAGATATTAAAAGGTATTTATCATTGTTTTATGTGTCAACATACACTGACAGACACACCATTAATACATGGAGATATTAAAAGGTATTTATCATTGTTTTATGTGTCAACATACACTGACAGACACACCATTAATACATGGAGATATTAAAAGGTATTTATCATTGTTTTATGTGTCAACATACACTGACAGACACATCATTAATACATGGAGATATTAAAAGGTATTTATCATTGTTTTATGTGTCAACATACACTGACAGACACACCATTAATACATGGAGATATTAAAAGGTATTTATCATTGTTTTATGTGTCAACATACACTGACAGACACACCATTAATACATGGAGATATTAAAAGGTATTTATCATTGTTTTATGTGTCAACATACATTGACAGACACATCATTAATACATGGAGATATTAAAAGGTATTTATCATTGTCTTATGTGTCAACATACACTGACAGACACACCATTAATACATGGAGATATTAAAAGGTATTTATCATTGTCTTATGTGTCAACATACACTGACAGACACACCATTAATACATGGAGATATTAAAAGGTATTTATCATTGTCTTATGTGTCAACATACACTGACAGACGCACCATTAATACATGGAGATATTAAAAGGTATTTATCATTGTTTTATGTGTCAACATACACTGACAGACACACCATTAATACATGGAGATATTAAAAGGTATTTATCATTGTCTTATGTGTCAACACACATTGACAGACACATCATTAATACATGGAGATATTAAAAGGTATTTATCATTGTCTTATGTGTCAACATACACTGACAGACAGATCATTAATACATGGAGATATTAAAAGGTATTTATCATTGTTTTATGTGTCAACATACACTGACAGACACACCATTAATACATGGAGATATTAAAAGGTATTTATCATTGTCTTATATGTCAACATACACTGACAGACACATCATTAATACATGGAGATATTAAAAGGTATTTATCATTGTTTTATGTGTCAACATACACTGACAGACACACCATTAATACATGGAGATATTAAAAGGTATTTATCATTGTTTTATGTGTCAACATACACTGACAGACACACCATTAATACATGGAGATATTAAAAGGTATTTATCATTGTTTTATGTGTCAACATACACTGACAGACACACCATTAATACATGGAGATATTAAAAGGTATTTATCATTGTTTTATGTGTCAACATACACTGACAGACACATCATTAATACATGGAGATATTAAAAGGTATTTATCATTGTTTTATGTGTCAACATACACTGACAGACACACCATTAATACATGGAGATATTAAAAGGTATTTATCTTTGTTTTATGTGTCACCATACACTGACAGACACACCATTAATACATGGAGATATTAAAAGGTATTTATCATTGTTTTATGTGTCAACATACACTGACAGACACACCATTAATACATGGAGATATTAAAAGGTATTTATCATTGTCTTATGTGTCAACATACACTGACAGACACACCATTAATACATGGAGATATTAAAAGGTATTTATCATTGTTTTATGTGTCAACATACACTGACAGACACACCATTAATACATGGAGATATTAAAAGGTATTTATCATTGTCTTATGTGTCAACATACACTGACAGACACACCATTAATACATGGAGATATTAAAGGGTATTTATCATTGTTTTATGTGTCAACATACACTGACAGACACACCTTTAATACATGGAGATATTAAAAGGTATTTATCATTGTCTTATGTGTCAACATACACTGACAGACACACCATTAATACATGGAGATATTAAAAGGTATTTATCATTGTTTTATGTGTCAACATACACTGACAGACACACCATTAATACATGGAGATATTAAAAGGTATTTATCATTGTCTTATGTGTCAACATACACTGACAGACACACCATTAATACATGGAGATATTAAAAGGTATTTATCATTGTTTTATGTGTCAACATACACTGACAGACACACCATTAATACATGGAGATATTAAAAGGTATTTATCATTGTTTTATGTGTCAACATACACTGACAGACACACCATTAATACATGGAGATATTAAAAGGTATTTATCATTGTCTTATGTGTCAACATACACTGACAGACACACCATTAATACATGGAGATATTAAAAGGTATTTATCATTGTTTTATGTGTCTGGTTTTGAAGAGTAGATTCTAGTATGGTAATATTTGATAATATTCAAATCAAACTTGTGCCATTTATGCATACATTTCCTTTATTTTAATTTATTTTCAACACAAATCTTAAATTGATATTGATCTATTTCTACCATTTTGTAACATGACTGATCACATTATGATGGCAGTCTCCTTTTTCAAAACAAAGACTATCACTCAGATTAAGACAGAGAGTCAAAATAATAGGTCCTGGTGATTAGAAATGTTTATTGTTTACTGTTCATTGAGCTTGAACTATTACATCATATTCTCTGAAACTACTAAGCCAGTTGGAAGCAAAGTTTGTAGAAATGATGTTTGTGAGGTCCTCAACAAAAACTACTCATTTCGACTTGATCCTGGCCGTCATGGATAAATCTTGTTTCTGCTTGGTTGAAATTATAAATGTCCAAATAATTTGTTACAAATTATGTCTGTAAAGACCTCTATAAATATTCCTCATTTAATCTTGTTCTGGTGAAAAACATGATGATGATGATGGGGAATTCTTGTCTTAGAAACTACAAACTTGTTGTCCATGAATAACCAGCTCGGAGAGCCTTTACTTTTACAGTGACATACATGTAGCTGAAAAGTTGTTCACTTGTTCTTAAACAATATTCTATCATCCATTCATTATATCTCAAACCTGATACAAATTGTCTCTAAGAACTATTGTAGATATTAATCATTGTAGAGAAATCAAAGGGTTGATACTAGGGCTATGGCACATATTCAACAGTATTTTTTTACAGAGAAATCAAGGGTTGATACTAGGGATATGGCACATATTCACACAGTATTTTTTTTAAATCGTGGCAGTCCATTTTATGGGTGGATGAAACCAGAGTACTCAGAAAAAACTGCAGAACTGTAGTCAGTCACTGACAAACTTTATCACATGAAATTGTATCGAGTACACTTGCTAACTCACAACTGATAAGCTATATTTGCATCGGTGGCAGATGTAAACACAACTACCATATGATTATGGGCCACAATATATTTAGAGAAATCAAGATTTTTATTTACTTTTTTAGTGGAAATATTCTACTAGACAGCAATTTTGAAGCAAAAATATCAGACCTAGGAATGGCACAGCATGCAACAAGTGGTTCTGAGACAGGTCTGCTGACACATATTACAAAGAAACAAGCTGATACTAAACAATATCAGACCAGGGCATATCTTCCTCCAGAAGCTCAACGAGGGTCTAAGATGTCAGTGAAAGGAGATACATATTCATTTGGAGTAGTAAGTTTCTTAATTTTGTCTTTATTTAGAGATTGACTGATAATACTACAATAATTTTATGACTTGTAGATGCATTTATTATTGAAACCATAAGAAATAACTTTTACTTTTTTTTTTTTTATAAAATCTTAAGAGGTAGAAATAAGTTTATATTTAATTATTTTTCTTCTCAAGAATAAGCAGTAGAAAAGCTGCTATATATTTACTGTGCAGCATCATTGTCAAATGTAGATTTAGATCTTTACAAATGAAGGTCCCAGGGTCTACGAGACCAGAGACTAGTGGTCCTAAGTTTCACATAGGCTGCGATCTGGAAAAAAATCTTAATAATCAGTTATAAAAATGCAAAGTTAGATATCAATATGGCTATATATTATTACAGGTAATATTTGAAATTTGTACTGGTGAGAAATCTTTTGATGAGAAGAGAGAAGGGGCAGATGCTAAATTTTTGGTGAGTGTTATTATTTTACTCTTTATTTTGTATTGGTTATAAGGAAATTAATTCAGAATTACTGAAACATGAATATTAATTCCTTAAACCTGCTGTATTACTGATATCAAAAAATTAATTCCTTAAGGGTGTAGGTCTGGGTAACCCCAAAATTTTCCCATTGTTCAATTTTTAAAAAATTTGCATCATTGAATAGTCATGTCTAAATATATTATCTGCCAAAGTTTCAAGAAATTTCACCGTGCCGTTTTCTCCATGGCACATCCTAAATATAGCAATTTTGGGGGTATTCCCGACGCCAGATGGTAATACTAGTTTCAAAAGCTTCTAATAAATATATGCATTTATTTCTGGTTGAAAGAGAATATTTTGGCTTTAATACACTTGAGTGTTATTGTTGAATAATTAAGAAATATCTAGCATATATGAATATCATTTTTGGAGATAATCACGTGCAAAATAGTTGAAATTGGAAAAAAGGGGGGATGCCCTGAGATACCACCCTGGTATTAAAATCTGATTTTCAAAAATCCTGTCGATTAATTTCCACCAAAAAATGTCACAGTAAAGAATATACATTTTGACATCATAGCACCAAATTTTACAAACTTTTACCATCAGATTTTTAAAATATTTAAAATTATGTTTTTCAAATTCAACAAAATATAACAATGTATAAAATGACCACAATGTAAACATATCTTGTGTACCCTCCTGACATTTTCGGGTCACCTAATAATTATGTGAAGGTCAAAATGGTGCAAACATATTCATAGGACAATGAAAATGTGTTTCATGAAACATACATCATACAATTTCAATATCACTTCTAAAAACAATACATCTATTTCAACATGACACTTTCTTTTCCATATATTGATTTTTTCCCTACCAATATATTTCAGTATTAAGTTTTTCAATGTGACCACTTTATTTTTTATAAAACATCAGCAGGGGTAAGTGATTTCCTGACAGATAAAGCAATTGTACTATAGTTTCATAATATCTAAGATTCTGATGTATATATTTAATATTTTTTATTTGACAAACCCTTGAAATCCAATGGAAAAAAAGTTTGTCACACAAAATGTGTTACACTCCTGGCATTTTTGGCTACATATTTCGATGACGATTTTTTCTGGAAAGAGATATTTCAATAATATTTTGTGGGCACAAGCATATAATAATAACACACTGTTATTATTGGGGCCCGGGTGGCTCAATGAGTTAGGTCGTTCGATCTAACAACTCATACAAGCCTATCACCAATATGGCGTGGGTTCGCGCCCAGCTTTGTAAATTACAAAAAAGGGTGCACTCGACTCGCAGCCGCAAGTGATAAAGTTTACCAGTTGCTTGCCCATGGTTGGTGGTTCTTTCCAGGTACTCCGGCTTCCTCCACCACTCAAACTGGTCGCCATGATATAGCTGAAATATTGTTGAAAATGGCATTAAAACACCAAAAATCAAATCAAATCAGTTATTATCAGTAATAAGATATAAAAAGACAAGGAGCACAGCTATAGAAAGGTAAAATGAAAACGAGTCATTTTTTAAACTGTCCATATCCAATGTAAACAATCTGTGTTGCCAAGAAGCTTGGAATTGAGGGGGATTATCAAACGCACAGATGACCATATATTTGAGAAGACACTGAAAATAGAGTTGTCTCCCATACCCCAGGCCTACACCCTTAAGCTTGTTGGGTTTCTGAAACATAAAGATAAATTCCTTCAGCCTGCTCTGAATTATTGCAACATAAATATTAATTCCATAAGCTTGCTGGATTATCGATATGTAGAAATGAATTCCTTAAACCTGTTGTATAACTGAAAGTCAAATAGGAATGAATATCTTATGACCACTTTGTTACCGAGAAATACTTTGGTATTGCTTGATTATTCTGATCAAATTGGTATCAAAAATAAAATGAAACAATTTCTTGATTTGTGAAAAAGTCATGTGACCCCATCTACATAGTAAGAAATAAATCAACAAGAAATATGAAGAGTACTTTTCTATGCATCATTATTGTAATTCAGCAAATGAAATTTGTTTCTTCAATTGTCCATAGTGTTTTTCATGAGGACAACAAATGTTAGATATTGTCTATTTCTGTGGATCTCATTGCTAAATGCACCATAAAATGTTATCATTTGAAAACATCATATTAAAATTCTAGACAAACACTGAGGATTTTATATATGGAAAATACAGTGTGTTTCTATACTAAGTAGCCCTTTCATATTAAATCTTCATTCATCAAAATTTGAAGAATAAGATTTTCCCCCCTCAACACTCTACCAAGAAAACAAAATGGAATACATATGTATTAGTAACATTTATTAAGCATGTACCTTATTCAATTGTCTCCCTCTTATAAAACAACCACTTTTGCATAAAAAAAATGTGGCCTTACAAGAGGAGAAGCAACTGATGAGTGGTTTATCTAGTAGTATTTTACTAACATATAAAAGTGGTGACCTTTAGTGAGAGAGGCCTTATAAGAGAGGGTTTATAAGAGAGGCCTTATAAGAGAGGGTTTAGTGTATTGATAATTTGATATAAGAAAAACCTGATTAATTTTCACATTTGTAATGATTATTTGTAGGTTGAATACATGCATGAAATGGTTGGTGACGATGAAGAAAAATTCTATTCAATGTGTCATACACAAGATAAAAGCATTCCTCAAGATCTGTTTAATTCCGTGTTTAAAATGGCATTGACCTGTACATGTCAAAGAAAGAAAGGACGACCGGAAATGAAAATGGTAAATAATACAAATATATATTTGTTAGTCATTAATGAACGTTTGATGTTTTATTTTATTTTTATAAAAGTTAAAAGTAGGTATGTATTGAGTGATATTTGTCTGTTTCTTTGTTTGTAAGGTTTATTTATAGATATTCTTATAAATGATTGATTGGTTGATTGTTTAATGTCGTGTAAGCAGTAATTCAGCTATATTCATGACTATTAAACAAGTCTACAAATAATACAATCGTGTAGGTATAAAGGTGGCCTTTGGGTAGATGTGATTGCCACAGGTGATACTAGGATAGATAGTGGATAGGATCAGAAAATTCTTATGAAAGGTTATGTTCAAGATCACAATGACCTTTTAACCACCAAAGATATAAAAAGGTGTTTTATTGTTTTAAGTAATACTTTAATTTTCCTTTTGGTCATTTAAGTTTCAAGTTTGATTAAAAAATGTAGAATTAAAAGATTGGAATGTTTTTTTCAGTGAAGCCATTGTTAAAGGAACAGGCACCAAAATATGATGCAAGATTCATTATTTTAAAAGAAATTTTCCTCTTTCATTCTGAAAAACTTTACTTAATTATGAGAACGAGAAGCTTTTTTTTTTATATTAAATTATATGCAAATAAAATGGGATGACGTCACGTCATTTTTTGCACTATAAATATCGGTAAATTTTTTTTTTTATCAAGAATGTTTTTTTTATCTAAAATTTGTGCTGGAAAATCGAAAGGACTACCTTTGGTGTGACATAAGGCATCACAATTTTGATAATCACATCTAACTAATAAAATACATGTATATAAAATATGTAACTTAAATTTACAGGTATTTACAGATTTAGAAAAACTTGAAGAAGATTTTGATGGAAGATTGAGTAATAGTAATGGAGGTAAACTATATCTTAGTACAGGAGTCTCCCTCATAAAAGGCCACCCCTTCTACAATGCAAAAGTGACCTTATAAGAGGAGTGGCATGTCTTGAGGGAGACAGTTTAGTAGTATTTTACTATCTCAGTGCATCTGAAATCTGGCCTGATAAGAGAAGTTGTCTTTGGCAGAAGTAACATAATAAGAGGGGGACTATTATATTGCAGAGTTCACCACACTTAGTAAAAAGGGTGACTTGACATTTTCTATCAGAGGATTTAAAGGCTGAAGTAAGGTGGAAATCCTCAGCTAATTTTAAGTGTTTCTGTCCCCACTACTGCATGTCCCAAATTACATAGAATTTACAAAATATATATACATGTAAACAATAAATAAATTATTAAATCTTAACATTGAATTTTCCTATAGAAAGATTCTAAATTTAAAAACTTCAGTGATATTTAGTAGTTCTTCACACTACTAAATACTAAAACATTGAATTCTGTACTAATGCTTCAAATTTTTCACATTACATTTGTATTTATACTTAGTGTCTTGTGTATGTCTATTTTAGTTTGTGAAACAGTCAACAAAATGGACCAATCCACCATGCAATGTTATATGGATTCTCAAGGTGGATATATTACTTATTATCCTGGTAGTATTGATCCACAGTTAGAATATATGATATCACAGTTCCCCCAGGGAACACAGTTACCTGAACCACTGGTTCTACAGATTGGGTATGACCAAACAGAGCAGAAAGTGGATGTGGATATGGAATTCAAAGCCAAACAAAAATTAGCTGAAATTGAGAAATATCAAGAGGAATTTAACAAAATTAAGGAGATGGTTGTTGATGACAAAACACAGGATGAAAATCAGAATGATGAAGAAGGTTCTACAAATGAAGATATTGATAAAAGCAAAGAGCAAAATGGTGAAGTAGAAAGTGACGAAGTTCTGTCAGAACATGAAAATGAATCGCTGCTGACTTGTGATGACAACCACGTAGATTGTGAGGATGAGGTCAATGTTGAGAATGAACAGTTAGATCAAGCAGAGAGACAGCTAAAATGTATGAAACTTCAACCAGCAGATCCAAATCTCAAACAAAAATTTGCAAAATCAAGAGATGATTTTTTTGCACGTTTCCAGCAGCAGATTTTATTGGAATCCAATTTTTCTGACGATTCTGTTAATGTTTGTGAAAATGACGATGAGGATGAGGATGAAAATACATTAGTAGAGGAAGAAAATCAAAATTACGATTATGAACCTGATCTCTATGAAGACTGTTCCGATTCAAATCAAATATTTGGTCAGATTGATGAAAATGAGGATCAATCTTGCGAAAATAACGATGTAAATGAAAACTATGATTATGGAGAAACTTTGGATGCACACAGACAAAAGATTGATAATTATCAAATCATTGCTAGAGAAATGAGTGATGAAAGTGGGAAAGTTGTTGGAGAACTAGTTGAATCTGACCAAAGACCTTTTGAGGGAGATATCTCTGAAAGTGAAAATTCTCTGAGTAACGACTTTGGAAGGAATTCATCATTAGAAACAGATAGTGATGAGATTGTTTTAAACTATCAGAATGACAATATAAATGTGTTAAAGGATCCGTTGTCACAAAAAAACAATTTCCCTTGGCCATTACAAAGAAGACCAGAAGCCACAGAAAGTGAATGCTATGTATAAAATATTCCTCTTGAAATAAATAGAAATTTTAAAAGAAGTTTTACGATATCAAGCCAAAGATATGTATAATTGTAAGATAAGTCCTAAAGATGAAATGACAAATTACATTTCAGAATCACATGTTATATGACTAGGATCTTAGGTTATTTTTCTTCTGTGAAGGGGCCTTGGTGGTCGAATGGTTTAGGTTGTTGACTGACTGCAGACAAGCCTTACACCACTAACGTGGGTAGGCACCCCAATATAACCACCTCAATTGTTATGTTTTGTAGACACCTACCCACGGCCAGGAGTTTCACTGATAATTGTGTTATATCCCATGTTAAGTCTGGTAGTAACCCTAGTCAAACAGCAAAAATACTGAGTCAATAATAAAAGTTGGTATTAAAGATAAAGTACATACTGTTTCCTGTGTGGAGTAAACCACATGGAGATTTTCTGACTCTATTCCATTAGCCTGACAAACAACAAGTAGCTACAACAGGTCAAATAAATACCAGTATACTATTTTGCCACATTCTCCCGAACTCTGACAAGTTATTTTCACGAATAAGTTGAAATGAAATAAGTCCTTTTTGTTGTAGTAATAAGCTATGGTTACTATGGTTACATTGCCCTAAGAATTCTTCAAAAACATATGTACTCGATAGATTTGAAGTGTAATTTGTTCACCCTTTGCATTTGACACAACAGGGGTCTATTGTTATTATATTTGTACATGTATAATCAATGTAATGCAGCAAGTCATTGGTTTTTATTTTATTTTGTCAAATATTGTAGATATTAATTTGTTGCATTAGATATATTTGTTGATAAGTAATAGTATATGTTTGTTTCATTTTCTCTTGAAAGTTTTAATTTCTCCATCTAAATGTTAAAAGGATCACCCCACTACTTAATATGTTATTGAAAATCATTTTATTTTTTTTCATTGAAAAGCTTATATTTTGTATAAATATATATTTCTATAAAATTGTTGTATTTGTGATAGTGTTTTTCTTCAATTTTATATTTAATTGCATTTACACCACATACAAATACATTGTATAAAAGTGAGAGAACGAGTGATTGTTGTTTAATACCAAGTGTACAATTTTTCAGCCATATCATGACGAGAACAAGTTACTTCTTGACAAAATGATGATGTCTGTTTTGTACTGGACCAAGAAGCCGAGTGTGAATTTCATAGATCACTGAAACAACAGTGAGACATATCACTCTACTCAAAACACATCATCCTGATTGTCAATGTTTTAGACATTTAATAATGTTGTTGTTACTAGTTTTTGTAGTTATATTATGTCCTGCCAAAGCTAATATATTTGATCTTACATACATACTTTTTAGAGCTCTCCCGACCTAAACTTAAAGGGTCTAGCGAGCTATTGTCATCACTTGGCATTCAGTGTCCATCCATAAACTTTCATACTTTTGACCTCCCCTCCAACACCACTAGGCCAATTTGAACCAAACTTGGATAGAAGGGTTCTTGGTTGGTCCTTTTCTAGAACCAGAATAACAAAAGATGGAACAATGCCCATTGGAGTTAACAATATTTGAATTACAACATTGGTAAATATCTTGGAAACTGTAAGAACTATTTATTATTTTGGAATAGTACCATATTTTTCTGGACCAAAGAGATTAATAACTGTAACGTAGAACAATTGGATTTTAAAATATTTGAAGTCTGATTTATATGTAGTTTTTTCTATTGAGCACCTCAGAAATTGTTGTGTCTAATATATTCCTACAGACTTGTACCTTTTACTGTTTCTGAGATATGAGGGGGCCATTGGCCACAATTTTTAGGTTTTATTTTAATCTGATATATATAGATTAAAGTTTAACATAGGGCCATGTTAACATGCATATAATGATGTTTCTCAAAGACTAGGCTTAATTGGGCACAAATTGTGCATGAATAGGAGTTACTAGGTGAGCATTGCAGGCTCAAGTGAGCAACTAGTTTTATATTTGTAACAAGTTATACAAGATTCCTTTTGTTGAAGGCTTTGAATCTTAAGTGATATTGAAATGAATTAAGCTAGTGTATTGATTTGTTGATTTCTGTGATATGGAAGTAACATGATATTTTGTAAATGACGCTGCATCTTTAAATTTAAATGATATACATGTATTTATGTTATGCTTGCAAACATTCCTGTCAGCTTATATATTAGTGAATAAATTGTTTGTTGACCAATTTTGAAGTTCTGGTATTTTTATTTTGTATAATGGTGATATTTTTGTAGTTTCATTCCCTTGAACAAGGATACTTCATATACGAGGGCATGTATATTTGTCTGTAGAAAATTACCACAGATATATCGGACACCAAACTACATCCACGGAAGATAAACATTTTCAACCGATTCTTTGAAGGCATTGCTCTATTAAAAAATGAACATTCTAAACCCTAAATCTGTTCTCAAAATTCATTAAGCAACAAAAACCTTTCAAACATCTGATATTTTTTTCATTTTAATTCACTTTCAAGATTCTCACATGTTTACCTTGTAATTTATCATAATAAACTAAGATTTTCAAGTCCAATTTTAAGTCACCTGATCCTCATGTTACCATTGTTAGATATTGGTTGATGGAAGAATAAAAGAAAAAAATGGTCCAATAATCTTCTTAACTTGAGTCTCACCTGAATACAAATTATCTGTTTATTATCCAGTAATCAATTACATACAGGTGTGAGAAGATATTTTTAGCATTCTACCACTGGGTTCTATCAATTTTTAGCTATAAAACACATAGTGGAGATCTTCAATTTTTGATCAATATCAAAAACATTGTATAGGACTATACAAAGAACGATTCAACCTCCAAATGGTTGATTGGTTTCAGAGAGCAAGATTTTTAAATAATTTTTTCATAGGTACATTAGAGTTAATCCAATTACTACAATGGCTGCCATCTCAGATTTAACATTGGCTTCAAGAACTCTATGGTTATGTGTTTAATGCCACTTTCATCAATATTTCAGTTCACTGAAAAAACAACAGACCTGCCGGAAGTCACTGACAAACTTTATCACATAAAGTTGTATAAGACTATTTAAGGAACATTCCTGCAATCTTTATCACATAAAGTTGTATAAGACTATTTAAGGAAGTCACTGACAAACTTTATCACATAAAGTTGTATAAGACTATTTAAGGAACATTCCTACAATGTAATTGTTAATTCCATTATGTGGCTTTTGAGGAGAAGATTTTAGCAACCCTCAACCAATGGTCCATGTTTAGTATTGTCATCACTTATGCATTCGTTAGCTTTTCACATTTCATCTTCTTTGCATATACCAAATGAAACCATACTTGGCAGAAATGTTACCTGTATTTGGGTGGTCTTCGACATTTAATATTTTATTCCTTTCATTCAGAAATTCTAGACGACTGCCGTAAGTGACTTAGTCACAGACAAACTTTATCAAATAAAGTTGTACACTTTGCCATAAACGGACTTCAAAATCATGACTTTAGTGATGATAGACACTGATTACATAGGTTGAGGATGACAACCTCTTAATTTGTACATTATTGAGGTGTAAAAACTTCCCTGTCCTACTTTAGTGATGATAGACACTTATTACATAGGTTGAGGATGACAACCTCTTAATTTGTACATTATTGAGGTGTAAAAACTTCCCTGTCCTACTTTAGTGATGATAGACACTTATTACATAGGTTGAGGATGACAACCTCTTAATTTGTACATTATTGAGGTGTATAAACTTCCCTGTCCTACTTTAGCATTCAAGTTATAAGTTATTATAATTGATTGATTATTGTTTAACGTCCAGCAGTACGTCAGCTATATTCAGGATGAGAACAAGTTTAATAATATATACAAACAAGATGAACTGTGAGCTAATGCTCGCCTATGATACCCCTGCTCTTTGGCAAACAGGAAGTAGGAATCTGACGGGTCCAAAAACGCTTCCCACGATATGGGGTACCTATATGAAGCTTGTGACCAAATATCAGATTTCTGCCATCAATAGTTGCTGAGAAAAATGCGACGAAAAATGAGCATATATGTTCAATGTGACGAAAAATCAACAAAGTCGGCAAACAGGAAGTAGGAATCCGATGGGTTCAAAAACGCTTCCCACGATATGGGGTACCTATATGACGCTTGTGACCAAATATCAGATCTCTGTCATCAATAGTTGCTGAGAAAAATGTGACGAAAAATGTGCATATATGTTCAATGTGTATAAAGACCAACTAAGTCGGCAAACAGGAAGTAGGAATCTGACGGGTCCAAAAACTCTATCCACAATATGATATACCTATATGATGCTTGTGACCAAATATCAGTTTTCTGCCATCAACAGTTACTGAGAAAAATGTGACGAAAAATATCTTGGATGGACGGAAGGATGGAAGGACGGACAGATGTAAAACAGTATACCCCCCTCCCCCTTCGGGGGGCGGGGGTATAATTATATAGAAATAAAGAAGGGATGGGTCAACGACTTTTGACTGCCACTGAAAAAGTATGGATAGTTGGACAGGGATTACAAATTTATTCTTTTGTAGTGACTACAATGAACCTAGTCTTTTCCGAAATCTACAAAAGAGGTCTTTTGTGTGAAGGGAGCGTGGCACTCTCAAAACATGCTACCCACTACAGTACACGGTCAGGCTTTCTGCATTATAACCGACAACCCTCCATTGAGATGACTCCCCACTATCTGCCATCCGGGTATGGGCCGAGCAGCTTTGTGGGTTTTAGCCCTATGAACATTCACAAGTACCCACTTTTGTTATAAGTATTAGTTTTCACTATATTTTAAAGGTACATTAAATGTATGTATTTGGTGTTGAATTGTATGTTGTCTTACCAAATTTTAGGAAATGGGAAATTTCACATTTTTTTCATTTTTTATTTCTAAAATAAAACTTTAATAAATCATTATAACATTCATTCTTTAATTCTTTAAAAAGTACATTCCTTGTTTTCCAACTAATAACCACAAGCTGTACATACATTATATAAGACATAGCAGTGATCATGTTCATATTCAGTAACAAAACTGTAATAAATGGGACTTTTCAGGTTTTCTAATTTTGTCATTTTAACTACGACAATATTCTAAGACATCTTATATAAAGTCGTCATAATTTCTCTTGTTGACTTGCAAACATACATTCTGGCGAAGTAAAAAAAAGTAACAATATTAATTCATATCAAGCTAATACGCAATATTAACATATTTTATTTTTAAATATCTTTTTTTTTTTTTTATACAATTTGTACAATAATATTATATATAACACTTTAAAATAGGACAGATCTTTGTAATAAATATAGAATAACGGCTATTGTGAATGTTGAGACAGACATTACCGCTAGCATAGGAGAGAGTCCAACAGAATCTGTGTTAATGTATGTTGAGACCTTCAAAACGGATGTTTTTGTGTTTATAACAGGTTTGTTGTCACACTGACCGATACTATACAGTATCTGTCTATTGATACTGACAATATCTCTCAGTGACTTCAAAGGAAAAATGTATAAACTATCAATAATAAAAGATATCTAACATAAAGAAACAAGCAAAATACGAAATTGATGCCTTCATCTTTTCTTTATTTCCCATCAAAATTCTTTATTTAACATATTTTACAGTATACCTGTGAATACTTAACCATGTATTCATGATGAAGAATCAGCTGATACACCTGATCACATATTAAATTATTGATATATGTAACAGTCTGTGCCAAAAAACATTTTAATAAACTATCCCTAACAGCATTTTATAATTTATTTTTCTATTTGATTAAGCAAATTGTTTTGCAATTTTTACTAGCCCATACCAATTTTTACTAGACTGGGGCATAGGGCTAGTGGATTTTGGTGCATACTGCGTAACTGAAAAGAAATTTAAATTGAGAATCGAAAGAAAGTTGCCACACCCTTCCATCAAAAAAAGTAAGAAAAAATTAACAAAATTCAAAAATCAATTAATCAGCAGAACAGATCATAGGGGAATGCATTTTGATTATAAATTCTTGTTTTACCAATAATCTTGTACATTTGTAAGTTAAAGTATACATAAATATCCTCATACATGATTGTCTCTATACTTTAATATTGTACAATATGTACATGTTTAATGCCAATTTCAACAATATTTCATTTATAAAATGACAGCAAGATTTTTTGGCAGAGGATATCAAAGTACCTATATAAAAAAACCTCCCACCATGCCACAAATATCTGCCCAACACATACCGTTTTATCAAGTACACCTTGCCACAGGTAGGAAGTAAACTCCAAACTTTAGGCACTGATAGCATAGGCAGACATGTTAGACAACTTCTTCATAGTCAGGAAAAACGGGGGGCATCATAATGGTGAATTTTGACCCTGATAACTGTCTAAAGCCTTAACTAAAAATGTATAAGAGTAAGCAAGTCTGTAATAATCACTGTTAATGCTTAACCCCTTAAAAGTTCAAACCATAAATAGAATCGCACTTATTTGTCAAATGTATGAACATTATTCTACCATTGAAATATTACTTCATGTAAAGGTCAATGTAATGAATCATTTTTATTATGTCAAGAAAATACATTGTAGAAATTGAAATTCGTAGATCCCATTTTTCATTGATTGACCATAAAAGGCAAACAAATATATTTGTGGCTTCTTAATTAATTATTTTTTTATCAAAATATAAAGAAATTGTATTATTATTATTATCATAGTTATAGTGCTGTTTGCGTAAATGGAAAAATCATCTTTATACTTTATTCTCAAATTTGTGGATTGGTTGAGCTACGAATTTCACAAATATTCGTTCCCCACCCCTAAAAAGTATTACACAGTATGGTATAAGACAGCATAGGCAAAGCAAAATTTAAAATAGTACTAATTAGAACATTTTCAAACAAGTAAATTAATTCATACATGAATACCATTTCAGCTCAGACCCAAATCTATGACAACCCTACAGACATATTAACTCTGGGTATGTTGTATTTTATACAGTACTAAAGATGTGGTTATTTTCTAAACATCATCATGATTGGTCTATCCTTCACAGATGTTCTGAAAACTCAGTTGTGTCAACTTGACGCATGCCTTGATGCAATGTTAATTGTTTGTGCAAAGTTAGAAATTGATGGGTTTTCCACAGTATGCCATCAAATTTGCTTCTCGTAGGGCCTCTGATACAGTCTGAAAGTAGAAACAAAACAACTTATCAAAAACTAGTTGGAAAAAAAAATTGTTTTATTCAAGCATAAAAAACATTTCTTACCTGGAAGATACAAGGTTTATACCTGCGTTAGCTTCATGTTAGGTTTATTTTCAAAACGATTGGTCTTCTTATTGCAAGGTAATGAATTGTAATTGTATTAAGAACTTGTTTTTACATTGGTAATATTTGGGATTAAATTTTCCTCAGAATTATATCTTACCTCCTACAGATTAATAAAATAACCCACCGACATAATTTTTGTTAATTCTTAACAGACAATACAATAGCCAAAAGAAAAAGACGAAAAGACAAACAATGATCTACAAAACACTACACAGAAAACTAGACTGAGTAACAGAAACCCCACTAAAAACAGGCAGAGAACTCTGGTTCACAGGAAGGCTTAGCAGTTCCTGAACCTCTAATGGCACCTGTCATGCTACTCATGTTAAAAATCTGGTGATAAGCCATGAACAAGGATATTTTCATCAATCATGGGAAATCTCGGTAGCATTAAAATATTACAAAATTCACAACATGGAAGAAACTGTTCTACCATCAATATTTGTTCACAAGAAATAGGAGTGATAAAAAACTAGAGGCTCAGTGGGCTGAGCCTGTGTCGCTCACCTTTCAATCTGCTTTGAGGAAACTTAATACAGAGCCTTCCATAGGTGCTTCCCACCAAGTTTCGGTTCATTTGGCCAAGCAGTTTCAGAGAAGATGTTTAGAAATCAACCAACCAGAAACAAGAATTGCCTATGGCAGTCATGCTTGTTAACAGATCGGGATGAAATTAGCAATCTTTATAGAGGACCTTCCATAGATGCTTCCTACCAAGTTTCGGTTCCATTTGCTAAGCAGTTTCAGGGAAGATTTTTAGAAATCGGCCAATCTGAAACAAGAATTTCCTGTGGCAGCCATGTTTGCTAACGAATCGGGACGAAATGAGCAATCTTTATAGAGGACCTTCCATAGATACTTCCTACCAAGTTTCGGTTCATTTGGTAAAGTGGTTTCAGAGGAGATATTTTTTAGAAATCCACCAATCAGAAACAAGAATTGCCTGTGGTGGCCATGTTTGTTAACGAATCGGGACGAAATGAGAAATCTTTATAGAGGACCTTTCATACATGCTTTCTACCAAATTTCAGTTCATTTGGGAAAGCGGTTTCAGAGGAGAAGATTTTTTAGAAATCAACCAATCAGAAAAAAGAATGGCCTGTGGCAGCCATGTTTGTAAACGGATTGGAACTAAATGAGCATCTTTAAAGAGGACCTTCCAAGGATGCTTCCTACCAAGTTTTGATTCATTTGGCCAAGCGGTTTCAGAGGAGAAGATTTTTTTAGAAATCAACCAATCAGAAACAAGAATGGCCTTTGGTGGCCATGTTTGTCAATGGATCGGGACGAAATGAGCAATCTTTATAGAGGATCTTCCATAGATGCTTCCTACCAAGTTTCGGTTCATTTGGCCAAGCGGTTTCAGTGGAGAAGATTTTTAAAAATCGGCCAATCAGAAACAAGAATTGCCTGTGGCGGCCATATTTGTTAATGGATCGGAACAAAATTAGCAATCTAAATAGAAGACCTTCCATAGATGCTACCAACCAAATTTCAGTTCATTTGGGAAAGCGGTTTCAGATGAGAAGACTTTTTTAGAAATCAACCAATCAAAAACAAGAATGCCCTGTGGTGGTCATGTTTGTTAACGGATCGGAACTAAATGAGCATTCTATATAGAGGACCTTCCAAGGATGCTTCCCACCAAGTTTTGATTCAATTGGCCAGGCGGTTTCAGAGGAGAAGATTTTTTTTTAGAAATCAACCAATCAGAAACAAGAATGGCCTGTGGCGGCCATGTTTGTTAAACGGATTGGGACGAAATGAGCAATCTTTATAGAGAACCTTCCATAGATGCTTCCTACCAAGTTTTGGTTCATTTGGCCAAGCGGTTTCAGAGGAGAAGATTTAAAAAAATTGGCCAATGAGAAACAAGAATTGCCTGCGGCGACCATGTTTGTTAATGGATCGGGACAAAATGAGCAATCTTTATAAAGGACCTTCCATAGATGCTTCCTACCGAGTTTCAGTTCATTTGGCTGAGGGGTTTCAGAGGAGAAGACTAAAATGTGAAAAGTTAACAGATGACGGATACCAAGTGATGGGAAAAGCTCACATTGCTTTTGGCAAGGTGAGCTAAAAATAGGTAAATATTGGGACCCTATGATTCATTGTCAACACGAAATGTTAGAAAATTGTGATCTTGAAAAGGTTTGGCATTAAGAACAGCATGAAATAAAACGATAGACAATATTAATTATTTGTTATTTGTATGATACACTTTAGCACTAAACAATATGTACAGGGGTGTAGAATTTCCATGCCCGACTTGTCTGACTCGTACATAGAACCTGCCGGACAAGTAGATTTTCCTGGCTAACTTG
Organism: Bathymodiolus septemdierum; assembly: GCA_963383655.1. NCBI lineage: Eukaryota > Metazoa > Mollusca > Bivalvia > Mytilida > Modiolidae > Bathymodiolus > Bathymodiolus septemdierum. The sequence goes on from OY726518.1 coordinate 39,874,039, forward strand.
TCCGGGGACAAGTAAAGATCAACCAATAAAAATACTTTCTGATTAAAGTACTCTGGAAAGACAATTACTCAAATGATATTATATCGTAAATATTGACGGTAGATACATGTATATAGATAAATGTTTTGTGTTTTTTATTTATTGGAAAGATTGCATCAGTGGTGTTCCAAAAGCAGCTAAAAATAACCAGAATTGTTCAAGTTCTAAGTTGAGTATTACGCTCCGATTGCAATGATAATTGTACTGCATTTACTTAACGATGACCGGGACTGTGTAACAGGTTTTTATCGGAGTTCTGAATGTGACGTTTCCTTGCTTGTCCATGGCTTTTCGTAAACAAACAGGGTCTAACATCCGTGAACATATAATACAAATTGGGTTGCAGTCGTTACAATGGACAAATATTTAATAATAAAAAAAAAGACTGGGAAAGGTTCTGGCCACAATGAACATCACGAGAAAGTTAACAAACGCAAAACTCTAGCGAAAGGACACATAATTTGAGGAAAAACACCTGTGTTCAGTCTTAATGGCTAGCCGATTTCTCAATGTTACTGCTGGATTCTGACAGTGTCTCATATTGCAATATCTGCAGGAAATATTCTGATTTTGCTGACCAGAAATCATTAATGTTTATTGACAAAATCGTGGACAGAATGGATACTTATCTTCCCACTAGTCATTTGCAAAGTATGAAGACATCATTAAAACTAAATTCATGACTGGTATGATGGATAAAACCATTGACAAGGTTAATCAAAATGAACTTGATTGATATGATAAAAAAAATTTCAACACAGTTTATTCTGTATCTAAAAACAACTGGCTATTCTCTGACTGCACATTCCTATCTGAAATCCAAATTTAAAATGGTCTTCATTTGGGCAGTAATTACTTAGGCAGGGATGTTTGTCTTAACTTTATTAAAACTATATTTCAAATTTTACGCAATGTAATAGACAATATAAACAAGTTCAATTTAGCAACTGTGTTTGTAAGTATCAAATGTTTATACAAAAAACAGGACAAGTAGGATTTTGTATGGACAAGTAACTTTTTGCAGATAACTTGCCCAGAGACTAGTAGAAAATTTCAGTATTTCCACACCCCTGATGTAGTATGAAAATATAACTTACAGGATGTGCATGGCAAACTCTAGCAATATCTTCACATGAAGCTCCATATTCCATTGCTAATACTGCTTCATTTATTAACTCTCCAGCCACCTTAAAGAGTCAAAATATAATTACATGTTAAAATAAAACACAAATTCTCTAAAAATATAATTACAAGTTAAAATGAAACACAAATTCTCTCAAAATATAAACAGCTTCCAGGTAATATGTGCCCCCCCCCCCCCCCCCCCCCCCCTTCCTGAGTACTAATTTTAAATTCTAACTTGAACAGAGAAATAACATATAGCAATGACTAACTGTTTCGGTTTGGTACATCAGGAACAAAAATGTGTTTTATCTGACAAATGTTCATGTTTTCAATTAATCAAGGAGTAAATCATTGTAGCTGACAAAGTTATGGCTACCATGAATTAATTCTTAAAAAATATTAAAGGAAAACTACGTATAATTCCGTATGCTTTACACGATTGCTGGTAGGTTAAATAACTGTCACTTTTAACTCGTTTTATGCGTACACGTTTTGTTCTTTTGTTGCCAATGCTGTCGTACTTTCCCGTGTTTTTCGTGGTCACTGATCGATGTGTTGACAAGGGTAGTCTTGATCGGTAATTACAAAAAAAAACCAATTCTTCTCACTTTCCCTTTTCGTTAGTGCAATAAAATGTTTGACATGAAGTCATAATGATTTTGTAAATATCAAAAGATAAATATACGACGTTATTTTACGATTTACATAATTTTTAATGATAAAATTGCAATTGATCAATGCTGATATAATAGATGATACCAACACCGTAACGTCACGGCTCTTTCGGAAGAGCTTTAATTGCAGGTATAATCCGAGAATGGATTATGCCTTTTGTCTCCTCACATTGAAGAATTCTGAAAAATGGCGATTCCCATTATTTGGTGCTACATGCAACTTCAATGACCAAATTCTACCTTACAGTATACTATTTTTAGCATTCATTAACACAGATGTCTTTTATTTACTGTCATTTAAATTTTCACGCTAACTTGTTAAGACCATGGCGTTTTCCTTTAATCTCTTTCTTATAATATCATATGTCAGACATACAGACACATACAAATTGATGAATAAGATTTCCATACATTTTGGTCAATCAACATCTGTAATGCCATATGATTGAAATAATAGATAAACAAATCTTTTTTTTAGCTTCCAATGGAGGAGAAATTGTTTATGAAAGAAGATAATTCATACAGGTCATTTGACAGGAAAAGCTTGTATGGACTCGAAGTGAAAAATCGCATAAATATTATACATACAGATCCAATAAAATGGCAACCCAGTAATCTGTCTGTTGATTTTTCTGCTAAAACTTTAACAAAGCCATCAGTATCATCGTTTGTTTTAGCTCTGCTGTTAGCTGCTAATGGGAATTTACCAACCACATACTCCACACCCTATATTTAATAAACAAACACAAGATTAACTATGGCTTATAATTTAGATGATAGTGGGAATCTACAAACTTTATCCTCCATTTTGTCTGTTTTGTATTAACTTACAACTATATTTAAACTTTCATTTGTAGTCTGGTGTAGAAATATTATGCACTTAAAAATTAACAAAAAAGGGGAGATAATTCATGTTGAGATGCTTGAAGAATTTACTAACCAAAGAATTGACTCAACAAATTTCAGGTATATCATCATGGCAGTCAGTTTTATTGCTGGAATAAAATAATCTGCCCAATAAACTTGATCACAAGTGTACATCCCCATGGGCAGGGATCACAGTCAAAAACATTAGTGGAGATTTCATTGGTAGATGAAAAACTCCATAGCAGTCCCATTTTGGGGATCAATACATTATAAACAAATTTGTCTACAATATGTTCTTAACATGTTAACTTAATAATAAACAAGAAAATCTTTAACAACATGACTGGAGTAATCAAAAACACCAACAAAAATGAATATGTTCCAATGAAGAAGAAAAAAAAAAAAAAAAAAAAAAAAAAAAATGCAATGAATTTGTTTTTCCTTCAATTTAACAGTTGACAAGGATTTTAAAGAAATGGTGAAAATAAATCTGATCCTAATGAAACAATATTTTGCCAAACATTTTTTTTTGTATATGAATACCTCTTCTTTAAGCTGTTCCTCTGTTTTACCAACCCAAGCTACCTCTGGATGTGTATATATTACTGATGGTACACAATTATAGTCTAGATGTACAGCTCCTCCACAAATACCTTCTACACAAAGTATGCCTAAAAATATGTTATGAATCTGTAACATATCTGAGATAAAACTTATTTTACTATACAATGTCTAATGAAACCAAGAAATTTATGTTATATCTAACAACAAATTAAATATTTGAAATTTGAAATAACACTGGACATGAACCACAAAACATTTATATATAAATACACCCCAAAACCAATTAAATAACAACAAATAGTACTGAATAGAGAGAAAGAATTTTCTTTTACGGAAACCTTAGCTACTTAAGAGTTAAATAATGAAGGATTATGAACGCAACAAATAACAATAATACTATTTAAATGTGAGAATAAGTAGGTCACCATACATCTTCTATGATGTTTATATAAGTGGTCACAAAAATTACAAAAATCTGTATTATTGTTCAATGCATAAGTGCTACAATTTACATGATTCAAACTTTGAAATAAAACCTTCTTATCTAAATCCTTGGAAGTTTATGTAAATTTAACAGAAAAACAACAAAGTAATGAAAGAAGGACACTTAAAGCCATGAACTTGTGATGTAGAGTGAAATCTGTCTAAATAGAACTCTGACTAAAACAAAATTCTGTATAAACTGAACTTTAAAAAAATCCCAACGATGGAAACATTTATTAATTTAATCTGTACAAACCAAACATCTGTTTATTCCCAACAAAAAGTTGCTCCCAAGGAGGTTCAGTTTAGACAGGGGTCACTGTATTAAATAATATGAGGACTATTGTTAATTGTTTGTACTACCTTCATCTTCAGCTTTATGTGCTAACATTGGTCCATGTATACAGTCTCCTATAGCATATACACTGTAAATATATACAGTACAGATAGTAACTAAATATTTCCAGTAAACTATAATAAATAGTCTTATTGTAAGTTAGTCACAAATTAGTACACATGTGCTGATACATATATATGGTAGCCATGGGTAAACTACTGAGGTTATTTGAACACACACAATTTAAAAATTGGATATTCAAATTTACAAATCAAATTTCGGAATATCTTTAAAAATATGTATGATGGTTTGCATTGTTTATTAATCAATTTGCAATGTGTATATTTACTTGTACAGTTGACTCCTGTTATTTTGAAGTGGCGCAGACCAGGAGTTTTCTTCATAATAGATAATTATTTAAGATACCTGGAATTAATTAAATCTCACTAGCTGATGACTAGCCATGGATGTCCCAGAAACAAAGATTTTAAAATCTACTATTTATTTGTTATCTTACCTTGGAACAGAAGTTTGAAATCTACTATTAACTGGTACCCTGCCTCTATTATCTGTCTGTAAACCAACAGCATCCAAGCCAATGCCATTTGTAAACGGTCTCCTTCCTATACAGACTAATAATGTATCACAGTCAATCTGAAATATTGTATGCTTTGTATAGAAAAAAATATAGATATAATTTGATATATCATAGTTTTAGCACGTATATCATCTATTTGACTTTGTTAGCAAGCTGGTTAAATATAGAGTATATTTAAAAAAAAAAACATTTGCTATGGGAAAGTAAAGTTAGAGCACTGGCACATTTTCAAATTAACTTAAGGGGCCATAACTCTGAAACTATAAAAGGAATAATAACCAAATTTGAACTTTACATGTGTATTGTAGTACAAAAAAACAAAAAAATCAAAATTTAAAAACATTTGGCAAACAAACCTAGGATAGTCAAATATAACACTTAATACATACACCATTATCTCTCTGTCTGATACAGTGTACCAGTATATGGTATCTCTGTTGATTTGTACCAATTATGTATACAATGTGTGTATATATATATATATATATATATATATATATATATATATAAATAAACGTCTGAAAAAGTAGCCAACGTATGAATCTATAGGATGTTGAATCGGATAGCTAACGTATGAATCTATAGGATGTTGAATCGGAAACAAGTGTTAACGATTCTGTGCAAACAAACAAAAATAATAAATAAACGTCTAAAATGTAGCACAACAACATCAAAAAAGATGTTAAAATATAACAAAAATAACTATAAGTCTACAAAAAGACTATAATTATAATCAAATGGACGGATATTTCGCTTGATCGACAAGTTTCATCAGCGTAATATATATATAACACTATCATTCTCTTTTTATAGTGTATATCAGTAATTGAAATCACTTGTACTTACTTAATAATGTGTTAGGAATTTTTTTTTATCCCAGGCTTGAAAATTATAACAACTTTTGATCGGTTAAAACCCCGGGCATAAAAAAACATATTCCCGGGTGTTGCTAGGCCATATTACCGGGTGTAACTAGCCATTTCCCTAGGGGATATCTCCAGATAGGAATGTAAATAACAAATTTATCCCTGGTTTTAGCAAAAAATAAGACATGTTGGACCCGGTGGGCCATGCAACAGTGACGTTTTCTTTGTTGTTGGAAAGAATAAGTAAAAAATTTATGACGTCAAAGCTTGAAACGTTGCATGCCAAAATCAAATTTAGTTGATTTTGGCCTTATATTGAATATAAAGCTGTTAATTTGATCAACTGTAGGGTTCTACCAAAAGGTAGTACTCTACACCAGGTAAAAAACACTCGAAACTTTCATATTTTTACTTATTCTTTCCAACAACAAAGACAACATCACTTTTACGTGGCCTGCCGGGGTCCAAAATGTCTTTTTTTTTTTACAATAACCGGAGATAAATTTGCTATTTACATTCCCATCCGTAGATATGGAGATTTTAACACCCTTTGACTGCACCTCAGGATGTACTTGGCTACTTCAGGGTGCTAAAATTTCCATATCTACCGATAGGAACATAATTAACTTATAGTATGAAGTGACTCACTATTTAGTGCAATACAAATGCTAATGATAAACCATAATTATTCCAACACTGTATGGTAAAGGTTCAAGATTAACACTGTATGGTAAAGGTTCAAGGTTTAATGTTCAAAGCTTTATTTATAGTCAGTACATGTTAAATATTACATAATAACACAAGCTCTTATCAGCTTTTAAAACTGATATTAAGGTGTGAACAATTTTATGGTACTGAAAGCTGTATAAATTGTGCTAACTAACCTCTTCTTTCTTTTGGTTTTTGACTCCTTCTATTGACACTTTGATATTATCACCTTCCATTGTAGCACTAGTAACCTTAGTGTCAAGTTTAAATTTAAGTCCTTGTTTCTGTAAAATTCTCTGAAAGTTTTTAGCAATGTCCATATCTATTCCCATTCCTCCAACATGTCCTAAGAATTCTACACATGTCACATCAGCTCCCAATCTCTGCCATACACACCCCTATAACAAATAACATCCTTCCATGGCACTATATTGGAAATGAATTATAATAAACAAGAACCCCCCCCCCCTCTTTTATACTCCTATAATTGATATTAGATCTGTATTAAGCAAAACAAAATCGCTATTTCAACATATCAATGAAGTAACATGTCCACAATAATGTAACAACTAGTAATGAGTGTCTGAGATGTTGCTTGTACCAAAACTTCTTAAGTTCTTTCAAAGTTCTGGTAGCAATATTTGAAATCAAAGAATTTTAAAAAGTGGGAAATCTTAATATTTGTGATAAAATAAACAACCCCAAAGTTTCATTGAGATATGTGATGAAGTCTCTGTGCATCATGACTTTACACATTCTGGTATATCTGACATACATTTTAAACTTATTGTTGAAAACCTGATAAAAAAATCTTACCAATTCAACACCAATGACACCAGCTCCTATAACTATCATTTTTGATGGTACTTTTTCTAATGACAGGCAACCAGTTGACGAAACCACTTTTTTCTCATCAATCTGTTTGTGGAAAGAGAAAACAGAATAAAACGATTAATTTGAATTTTCTAGAGTAAGCATACATCATACAATCAGTAACACTGATCTAACTCTGAAAGAACTGCCTCAAAAATTTAATGGTTAGAGTAGTCTCCTTGAGTGCAAAAGATTGTGTGGGTTTGATCCTAGTTCAGGTCAAACTAAAAGAAGACTAGAGCTCAGTGGGCTGAGCCTGTGTCGCTCACCTTTCATTCTGCTTTGAGGAAACTTAATACAGAACCTTCCATAGGTGCTTCCCACCAAATTTCGGTTCATTTTGTCAAAGCAGTTTCAGAGAAGATTTTTAGAAATCGACCAATCTAAAACAAGAATTGCCTGTGGCGACCATGTTTGTTAATGGATCAAAACGAAATGAGCAATCTCTATAGAAAACTTTCCATAGATGCTTCCTACCAAGTTTCATATGATTTGGCAAAGCGGTTTCAGAGGAAAAGCTGTCTTAGAAATCGACCAATAAGAAACAAGAATTGCCTATGGCGTCCATGTTTGCTAACTGATCATAATGGAATGAGCAATTCCCATATAGGACCTTCCATAGATGCTTCCTACCACGTTTCGGTTCATTTGGCCAAACTGTTTCAGGGTAGAAGATTTTTAGAAATCGACCAATCAGAAACAAGATTTTTTTTATTTGTTTCTTCAATAGTCAGGAATTTACATTCATAAAAAAGCCCATACATTACCACCTGACATGGATGTACAAGGATTTACAACATAATTATTATGTGACTATTGCATTTTTTTAATGTTAATTAATAAGCAAAATATGACATGAATAAATAAATCAATTGAGACACATTCATTCTTTCACATTCTCTCTCTCCCTTTCATAAACAAACACCCATTCCTTTGCAATATCTGTCTTCTATTATCTTGTGACTTTAGTAACTTACTCTTAATTGATACAAATAAAATACATAAACATAAATAACGTAGTATACCCAGGTACCTATCCGTAGTTAAAAATCTGGAAAAACATGTTTCACTGGGGTCCAGTATTTTCCAAAATCTTTTAAATTGTTATTCTTTATGGCTATATATTGTTCAAGTGAATAGTAATTTTTAATTCAATACTTCAATTCTATGATATTTGGAATTTTTTCTTTTAGTTTACATTTATATATATAATTTTTAGCTATAAGGATCAACAAGTTAAGAGTTAAACTTTCTTCTTTAAATCCAAGCAAAAATTGTTCTTTGTGAAATTCAATATTGTGAAAATAGCATTTAAGACAGTCATAGAAAGCCTTCAGGAAGGAAATATCAAAGGACAATTAAAAAATAAATGTTCAACCGTTTCATCTTCAACATTGCAAAATGAGCATAATTTTGTGTCTTTAATATGAATTTTGAATAAAAAGGTATTAGTAGGTATAACTCTATGTAAAAACTTATACTGAAAATTGATCAGATATGTATCCCTACAACACTTTTTAAGAATTCTAAAATATATAGACCAGTCTACAATGTCAATCCCAAGTATTTCTTCCCATTTCAAAAATTTTTGAATGGGAAGTTGAGTTAATGTCTTCAGTAAAGTAATATATACAAACTTTAAACTTTTTGTATTTATTAGTCTGTCTAAAAAGTCATCTTTTGGATGAAAATTTTCTGTATTGATATTATCAATGTTATCTTTTAAACACTTTTTAATATCAGTAGGAATGTTTGAGATTAATGTGTACAGCAACAAGAATTGCCTGTGGTGGCCATGTTTGGTAATGAATCGGGACAAAATGAGCAATCTTCATAGAGGACCTTCCATAGATGCTTCCTACAAAGTTTCGGTTCATTTGCCAAAGCGGTTTCAGAGGAGAAGATTTTTAGAGATCGGGACGAAATGAGCAATCTTTATAGAGGACCTTCCATAGATGCATCCTACCAAGTTTCGGTTCATTTGGCCATACGGTTTCAGAGGAGCAGAATTTTAAAAATCAGCCAATCAGAAACAAGAATCGCCTGTGGTGGCCATGTTTGTTAACGGATCGGGATGGAATGAGCTATCTTTATAGAGGACCTTCCATAGATGCTTCCTACCAAGTTTCAGTTCATTTGGCCAAATGGTTTCAGAGGAGAAGAATTTTTAAAATCAGCCAATCAGAAACAAGAGTTGCCTGTGGTGGCCATGTTTGTTAATGGATCGAGAGGAAATGAGCAATCTTTACAGAGAACCTTCCATAGATGCTTCCTACCAAGTTTTGGTTCATTTGGCCAAGCGGTTTCAGAGGAGAAGATTTTTAAAAATCGGCCAATCAGAAACAACAATTGCCTGTAGCGGCCATGTTTGTTAATGGATCGGGACGAAATGAACAGCATTTATAGAGGACCTTCCATAGATGCTTCCTACCATGTTTCAGTTCATTTGGCTGAGGGGTTTCAGAAGAGAAGATTAAAATATGAAAAGTTAACGGACGACCGACGATGGACGCCAAGTGATTGCAAAAACTCATATTGCCTATGGCAAGGCGAGTTAAAAAAATGGTATTTGTTGTTACTCCGCTTAGCAGGCAGCATTAAGGAGCAAGAGCAATGATGGGTTGGCTTGGAGTAAGGATAATGTGTCCGAGTGGGACGACATGTCTACCTGTGGGCAGTTGTGTCAGTGTGCTATAAATATAAAAATCCAACATGTTGGTCTAATACAAAACATATATTATTATCATCTAATCAACAAGTAACTTATTCTAGCCATAATAAAGATGAAAACTACCAACATGGCTTCAAACAACAATTACTTACTCACTCAAAGTAATTAGCTCTTTTGTTTTACAGCTAACATCTTACTTCACAGTGTACTTGTATTCTACTTGTAGTAATTCCCCTTTTGATCTCAATATCAATATAACTACATCCCTTTATTTACATTGTAAAACACTTCACCAGGAGTCAAATACATGGTATAAATGTGAACAAAAATCAAGTAATTCCATAAATCCTGGCTAAGCCTTTTGGTTTGAATGTTCTCAAAGACTGTTAAATTATATGGATTTCCAATCTTTTGAATTTCAGCATACCTGACCAAGGTTATTCCAGAAACATGTCATGTGTATTAACTTAAATATCTCCATTTTATTTCAATCATAATAAAGCAGAAAAACAAGATTAGCATATAACCCATCCTCCCTTTCAATATCTTCAGAATACATTTGGTCAATTTGCTTTGTACACTTTAACATACCTCAATACCTGGGAAAGGTGTAACTTCAGAACCAGTAGCTATCAATATATTTTTGGTTGAGATCTTTTCTTCTGAACCATCACTTTTAACAACAGTCACTTCATTAGGACCACTGATTTTACCAAAGCCTGAGACATGTGTTACCTGTTAAAAGATAAACAATCACTTTTAACAACAGTCACTTCATTACGACCACTGATTTTACCAAAGTCTGTTAAAAGATAAACACAGTCGTATTTCTTTACTAAATCAAAGATCTCAATTAATACATATATTCTGACAGAAAAAATCTATGTACAGTGTATTCTCATTATATCACCCCTCTTTAATCCACCATACCGCCACGCTCACTTATCTCCACCAAATTTTTAATTGTTGTGTGCAACCTCTGACATAATCTTCAACATGTTAAAGGAAGGCAGTATTTGGTAGAAGTAGGAGTAGAATTAGAAAGTCCAAATTTCCAAAAATCATTTAGTTAAAATGTATATTTCTCATTGATATTTTACAATCCGGTTATCACTAAAATATAGCTTGGTCCAAAACGTAGCACTATAATGAAGGTGTACTGTAGTAGCTATTCAAGATGCCTGTGTTGATCTCATATTTATCTTCTTTTATAACACAAATGCAGAGGGCGACTGTCTCATCAGTTGGATAATGGAGAAACTCTGTCTTGACCTAATTTTCAATTTTAGGGTAAAATCAGGTCATAGATGGAAATCTAGCACATGCTAACAATAACATGTTAATACAATTATGTATACAACCCTATATTTAGAGAATTAATATCATGACATTCTTTTGGATTATATTATGTCAAGCAGGTCATGCTGATATTTCTGGCACAAATATATTGTTAGTGTAATATGTATGTAATAATCCCATCATTGTAGAAGAATATTTTTATGAGGTTAACTCTGAAATGGTAAACTTTCAACATAATTTGAGCCCTTTAGCTTTATATGGTTATGAATGTTTAATATGGCATTAATATTTCAGTTATATCATGAATGTCAGTTTTATTGGTGGAGGAAAGAGTACCAGAGAAATATAAGTCAATGACAAAATGAAAGTTACATTGAGTACAACTCCCTTTACATGGGAATTGAACGGATATCTTGAGAAGTGATAGGCACTGATTAAATAGGTAAATGTAAATCTAACTTCCATACCATAATGGTCACAACACCCTCTAAGCTTTATAATATACTCTTATATATAAACTTTATATCTGTATTACCATTTCAGAGAATGAATAATTGTATGTGCTAATTGTAGGTAATTCTCAAATTACATGAATACCTCTCTAAATTGTCTTCCCAGAAAATGATAACTGCATTTGAAGACTTTACCCTCCACCCACTGTAATGAATACATATATAATATAACTTTCCAGTTTGCCCATACCTTATTTTGTTTAAATAGATGTGCTATTCCTCCAGTTAAAGCTTTAACTGCTTTTGATTTTTGTCCCATCATCTGTTCAAGATTTAACTTCACACTTTCAACTGAAATTAAATGTAAATTTTCTTTTATAACGTTAATTCTTAACAAATAAATTTAATGGTTTGAAACACAGTCCACATGTTTTAAATAAATTTGAAACAAACATATACAGTTGTATTGGTGGAGGAGTAACAACAGATAGATAAAATGACTGACAATCTATGAGTTACTACCAAAATTCTCACACAAGGCTGTTTCAAGTAGGTGGAGGTAAAACTCTCAAATCTTAAAGATAAGTCACTGATTGTATTGGTAAATGAAAATCCAATTATTATATGCTTGTGTCCACATAAGATATGATATTAAAGTACTTTTTATTTATTACAGAATACTGATTCAGGTGAATATAAATATGGAATAACACCGGTTATGAAGACTGAGACAGAAATGATCACTAGTATCACAGTGATACTAATGACTAATGCATTCAACACCTTCAAAAATAACATTGTTGTTTTTATTGATGACATCATAATGTGTTTGACTTCACACTGACAAATATATTCAGTGTCAAAGTTAGTTCACTGATATTGACAATATCACTTGGTGAGATCAAAGGACAAATGTCAAAATTACTGACAATATCACTGTGAGATCAAAGGACAAATGTCAAAATTACTGACAATATCACTAGGTGAGATCAAAGGACAAATGTCCAAATTACTGACAATATCACTCGGTGAGATCAAAGGACAAATGTCACAATTACTGACAATATCACTTGGTGAGATCAAAGGGCAAATGTCCAAATTACTGACAATATCACTCGGTGAGATCAAAGGACAAATGTCACAATTATTGACAATATCACTCTGTGAGATCAAAGGACAAATGTCCAAATTACTGACAATATCACTCGGTGTGATCAAAGGACAAATGTCCAAATTACTGACAATATCACTAGGCGAGATCAAAGGACAAATGTCCAAATTACTGACAATATCACTCGGTGAGATCAAAGGACAAATGTCACAATTACTGACAATATCACTTGGTGAGATCAAAGGACAAATGTCAAAATTACTGACAATATCACTCTGTGAGATCAAAGGAAAAAACTGACAATATCACTTGGTGAGATCAAAGGAAAAATGTCAAAATTACTGACAATATCACTCGGTGAGATCAAAGGAAAAATGACAAAATTACTGATTACAGAATATCATCTAATTCTCATTTCAAAATATAACAAGGGCAACGCAAAGCATGGCATATCCCCTTGCCTAAAAATTTGACCTGGTGACCTTCACCTTTGACCTTGAAAATCAATAGGCTTCCAGACTCTCCTAAGGACTAAGTATGTACCAAGTTTGGTTAAAATCCATTGAAGGATGTTGATTCTAGAGTGTTCACAAGGATGTTACAGGGTAAAAATTAGACCGTGACCATGAACGTTGACCTTGAAAATCAATAGGGTTCCAGACTCTTCCAAGGACTGAGTATGTACCAAGTTTGGTCAAAATTCATGGAAGGATGTTGATTCTAGAGTGTTTACAAGGATGTTACAGGGTGAAAATTAGACCCTGTGACCTATGACCTTGAAAATCAATAGGGTTCCAGACTCTCCTAATGACTAAGTATGTACCAAGTTTGGTCAAAATCCATTGAAGGATGTTGATACTAGAGTGTTCACAAGGATGTTATGCAGTAAAAAATTTGACCAGGTGACCTTGACCTTTGACCTTGAAAATCAATAGGGTTTCAGATTTTCTAAGGATTAAGTATGTACCAAGGTTGGTGAAAATCCATTGAAAGATGTTAATTCTAGAGTGTTCACAAGGATGTTACAGGGTAAAAATTAGACAGTGACCCTGAAAATCAATAAGGTTCCAGATTCTCTTAAGGACTAATTATGTACCAAGTTTGGTCAAAATCCATTGAAGGATGTTGATTCTAGAGTGTTCACAAGGATGTTACAAAGGACGGACGGAAGGTAGCGTTACTATATCCCTTCGCAACTTCGTTGGCGAGGGGATAAAAATAAGGTTAAGAATAGTTGTTGTACTTACATTCAATACCCCTATTCTTGAGATCTTTGCCAGCTGCCATATGATACAAGTGTGAGTTATTAAGTAAAGATTTAGATGGAATACAGCCCACATTTAAACAAGTTCCTCCTAAGGTCTCATTCTTCTCTACACAAACTGTCTGAAATATAATAAATGTGAATTCATTATTTCTTATCTCAAATTAAGACACAAGATGACAGATTTTTACAATAACTCACATATGATGATAAAACCTCAAAAGTAGAACATGTTTTTTCTTGTAATAAGTCAGTAAACAAAATAAATGCTTTCATGGTTTATGTAAATTTATGGTTACTTTAGTAGCTGTAGGCATATCTTGACTTTTTGGGAGAGGAGAGGCCAGGCAGTTGTAATGAAATAAAAATGGTAAAACGCCTCGACTTGGGTAGGCTGTTGACAGTTGAGGATGGGATTGGGGTGCGAACTCACATCAGTGGGTGTTAGACTTAACTATTCAACCATCCAAGCTACTAAACAATATAAAGAGTTTTGAAATATTTTCTGCTTAATTTAGGGGCAAGATAAAATAACCAGAGGCTCTCAAGAGCCTGTATCGTTCACCTGGTTATAAAAAGAACCAATTGGCCCTATGTAAAAACTATATCCTGCAGTGGTAGTCATCTTGGAATTACGATCAACATAAAAAACACAAAGTTTGTAAAGGACCTTCCAATGATTGATGCACAGTTTAGGTTCAATCAGTGCAATAGCTTCAGAGAAGAATATATTTCTGTATTTTCCCCATATGGTCCTGTGTTAATACTACATAGATGCCAACCCCTTTTTGGTGCAATTAGTAACAAAAAGTTGAGATGTCAGCAATTTGTGATTTTTTTCAGTAATCATAATTTTTCATAAAATTTTACCATAATCGTACTACAGACTAGGCACAAAGTGATGAGCAAATGATTTCCTTTATTTGTAACAACTAGATGCAAAATTGATGAGCAACAAAAAGAAACCAGAGGCTCTCAAGAGCCTGTATCGTTCACCTGGTAATAAAAAAAACCCAATTGGTCCTATGTAAAAACTATGTCCTGCAGTGGTAGTCATCTTGGAATTACGATCAACATAAAAAACACAAAGTTTGTAAAGGACCTTCCAATGATTGATGCACAGTTTAGGTTCAATCAGTGCAATAGCTTCAGAGAAGAATATATTTCTGTATTTTCCCCATATGGTTCTGTGTTAATACTATGACCTGTGGTGGCAGCCATCTTGGATTTCCGATCGGCATAAAAAACAGAGGACCTTCCAATGATCATTCCTGGGCAGTTTGGTTTCAACTGTCCAAGTGGTTTCAGAGAAGAAGCATTTTGAAACATTTTTCCCATAGGGTCCAATGTTAAACTAAGTACTGCCGTAACCGCCATTTTGAATTTCATATCAGAACAAAAAACGTAAAGTTTGTAGAGGACCATCCAATGAACATTCATGTACAGTTTGGCTTTAATCATATTTGTAGTTTCTGAGAAGAAGGCATTTGAATATTTTCCCATAGGGTCCAATGTTAATCTATGTCCTGCGATGGCGGCCATCTTGGATTTCCGATCGGCATATAAAACAAAAATTCTGTAGAGGACTTTCCAATGATCATTCCTGGGCAGTTTGGTTTCAATTGTTCAAGTGGTTTCAGAGAAGAAGCGTTTTGAAACATTTTTCCCATAGGGTCCAATGTTAAACTAAGTCTTGCCGTAGCTGCCATTTTGAATATAATACCGGAACAAAAAACGTAAAGTTTGTAGAGGACCATCTAATGAGCATTCATGTACAGTTTGGCTTTAATCATATTTGTAGTTTCTGAGAAGAAGGCATTTGAATATTTTCTCATAGGGTCCAATGTTAATCTATGTCCTGCGGTGGCAGCCATCTTGGATTTCCGATCGGCATAAAAAACAGAAACTTTGTAGAGAACCTTCCAATGATCATTCCTGGGCAGTTTGGTTTCAACTGTCCAAGTGGTTTCAGAGAAGAAGCATTTTGAAACATTTTCCCCATAGGGTCCAATGTTAAACTAAGTCCTGCCGTAGCCGCCATTTTGAATTTCATATCAGAACAAAAAACCTTAAGATTGTAGAGGACCATCCAATGAACATTCATGTACAGTTTGGCTTTAATCATATTTGTAGTTTCTGAGAAGAAGGCATTTGAACAATTTCCCATAGGGTCCAATGTTAATCTATGTCCTGCGATGGCGTCCATCTTGGATTTCCGATCGACATAAAAAACAGTAAGTTGGTAAAGGACATTCCAATGATCATTCATTTACAGTTTGGGTTCAGTCAGTTCATTAGTTTCAGAGAAGAAGATCTTTGAAATTTCAGCCAATCAGAGCACATTATTGGCCCTGGCAGCCATATTGAATATCCGACTAGAACGAAAAACAGTAACTTTGTAGAGGACCATCCAAGGAACATTCCTGCTAAGTTTGGTTCCAATCGGCCCAGTGGTTTCGGTGAAGAAGCTTGAAATGTGAAAAGTTTACAGACGACAGACGACGGACGCCAAGTGATGGCAATAGTTCACCTGGACCTTTGGTCCAGGTGAACTAATAACGATATATAAAACTGATAGCATGGTAAGCAATTGACTTACTTTCATACCAAGTTGGGCAGCTTTAATAGCAGCAACATATCCACCAGGTCCTGACCCCAGTACAACTAAATCATTATCAGCTGTAAATAAATATTTGTCAAGTACTTAAATATCATACTTGTGTGCAATATGATACAACCAGACACGAAAACAAGACCTAATATTTTCTTTTTATTGCATATCTGTTTTTTACAAGGCAATTGGTTGAAATACAGTCACATGTGCATTTTATTTTTCTGTATATTGAAAACAAAAATTTGCATCCCCAGGTTAATGGGATTTCCCCTACTGAATATTTTTCAATGGTCCGCCAGTAGAAAGTGTAGGAAGATGTTTTTCTTTTTTCTTTTACACTCAAAAAGGACATACCTGAATATGAAACAAAAGTTCTCAATTTGGAACTACATGCAGTTCAAAATATGACAAAGATACATATATACTATCGTTGATTTATTGTGCGAGAACGAATCTCAGATCAATATTGCATCAAAGGCCAAACTTTGTGAGATGCTATTGGAAGGCCATTTCGAGCATAATATAACAACAATAATATGTTTATCGACCACTTTTCAAGGTGTTGCCAGTATCATAGTTACATATAGAAACTAATGATAATTTGTCATATCATGCTTGTAGCTTGATAATTGTATTAGACCAAAGGTAAAATTTACAAATCATTGATAAATACATTTATAAATCAACACTATAATTAAATGTTTTTTGTTGAATTGAGATTTCTTGCCAACAAAGCATTTACTAGTTACATTTTTACAGAAAACTCTACAGTTCTAAAGAAAAAATAACTTTTGTAACTTTAAACTCATCTTAGATATTTCTGAAATACATTCAATTGTAAAGTTTGAAGCCAGTTCATGTCTACTGAAGTGAAAAAATTACTGACAATTAGATCTTGTACTTCCAAACAATTGTAAGACCTTAACAGATTTGACATGCTTAACTATAATGTGTACCTTCACTGGCATATGTTCTGTTCTGTGTTACCACTAGACATCTATATAACTTTGTTGAAGATCCCTATAAAAGAGATTTAAACCATTTAATAATATATTTCTTGATATAAAACAAGTACATTTGTAATTGACTAATTTTGTCATCTTCAATATGAATTATGACATCTTATGTTTTATACAACGCAAGATCATTGATTATTACTTAACATTAGTACAATGTATTTCAGCAACATGTATATTCATGATGGGAGCAAGATTACAATCAATTAATCATGGAGGTAAATGACTTAATGTTGGCTGTAGTTGAGCATATGGGGGCTGAGGTTTGCTGTCAAAAGTAAAATGTGAGATAGTGCCATTAGTGGATAGAGTGGGAAAACACAACACACAAGAAGTAATGGATGAAAACATCCAATTTTATATCTACATGTAGGAAAAAAGTAAGTAGAACAGCATCAATACTGATATTCTTCATCTTATAATAGTTACAGCAGGGTGTTTTAACATCAACAATAATACAATAAATCAAGGGAAGTAAGTTTCTAGTTTTCAAGTTTTTATTAATAAAGGAAAATCAATCAAACATTAATGTCTTCCTCACATTAACATGATATTAAATCAGTAAACATAGATAATTATGAATACATTTTTAAATGACAAAATATCATATTAAAGACAAATAAACTTATCTGATACTCATACAATTTTTGATATAGTGACATATATTCAGTGTCATCAATACTATTTGGATTTAACAATCTAGTTATTGTTTTCATATATTCACTTGGACAGATCTTGCAGGTTAATATTCAGTTTTTGGAATAAAAGTTTTCTAACGTCAACAAATTTATTGCAATGAATAACGACTACTGCAAGCTAAGGTTGCACTTTTTAAAGGATATTACGTAATTGATCAGCAAATGATATGTTGTAATATAATATAAATGAATGATATGTTTAAACTTGGTGCATTATGAGTCTAAACAATAGATAACTTTCAGTGGTCTATTATGATTGGTTATGGAAATACAGGCTCATACATACCCAAAAATTTCCCAAAAATGCCCGTAATGAGTGGCCACTTCATATTTTCCCCTTTTTAAAAAGTGTAATACATTTTTCTCTCAGGAATAACAAAGTTAAGGTCAGCTTCAGTTTATAGAGAATTTTTTCTAGTTTCTTTTGGTATATACATGTAGCATGTAGCACTTCAATATATTATAATATCCTCATCAGAGAAGATGTAAACTGAAATATGATGGTATGTAATCGTTTTTAACAAAATAGTCATTCACAAGATTAACAAGGAATTATATGGGGTCATTTTCTTATTTATCTACATTATATACAGTTATACTTTTGTTGAGAGTGTGAGGAAGAACTGCGACAAAAAAAAATGGAAAGAATTCTGATTTCACTTTTAACTTGAATGGTATTAAGGTACCTAAGTATAAATAACTTTGGTTTTGACTATCACCAATTAATGTAAACAAAACAAGACATCAAAGTCAATTTGAAATGTCCCATATGCAACACTTTTTTTGTCCTATACGCAAGGTAGAAAATTGTCTCTTAAATTCCTTTACTGACTTGCATTCTTTGCATCATTACATCTCTAATACACTGATGACTACATAAACATAGGATTAACTCCTTATATCCATCCAAAAAGTTGTTTATAGAGATGTAAGAGTGTTTGCTCTTTCTTCTCAAACTTAACAAAATATTCCCATTTTGTCAAGAATAAGCTAAATAAACAGTCACATTTGTAAAAAAGTAGAAAACTAAAAAATCAGACAACATTTCATTACTTTCTAAATTAAATGCAAGTGAAATCCACAACAAAGTAAATATTGCAAACTTTTGTCCCACACTATATAGTCCTATATGTGACAAAACATATCAAGTTTTTCTGGTAAGAATGTGTCAAATGCTACAATTTTAATTCTGAATACTATACAATGTGTTGACTACTTAGTTAAATCAGCTTAGTCAGTCTAAAATTTGTTTATTTTTTGCAAGAAACAAGAATTGGTATTTGTATTTACTATTTGCTTCTTTTTTTGGAAAAAGAATAGCTGTCCGATTGTTTCATATAAAATAAGCTTAAAAGGTGTAATATATTATTTCTACCATCTTTCTACTTTGAAACACTTGGAAGATTTAAATATGATGTTTCTGGATTATTTAATTTTACTTCTATATATAGGCTATAAAATCTTACGTATGGAACATAATTGTAAAAAGTATTATTTTATCCTTTAAGAATGAGTCAAATGTTACAATTTTAATTCTGAACACTATACAAAATGTAGACGTCATAATGTAATCAGCTAATTCAGTCAAAAATTTGTTTATTTTTTGCAAGAAACAGGAGTTAACAATAATATATGTGTTGTTTCTTTTAAGGAAAAGAAAAAGACTTATTTGGTGATTTTTTCTGATCATTTTTATATCAAATTTATGTGAAAGGTTTAGTTTACAATTTTCATCACCTTATTTCTTTGAAACAATTGGAAGATTTTAATATAGAATGTTATTGTTCCATTTAATTTGACTAAACATGGGACAAGAATATGGAAAATCAGACATTTTAAAAATAGTATATTGTGAATTTTATGTATCGGATATCTTAATAACTTTTTTATTGGTTAAAAGAATAGTAAAATTTCATAATCACTATGTTAAATGAAAAATAGTTTAGCTTGTGTGATTTTTAAAGAGAAAAATCAACAATTTTTTCAATTATTTTAAGTCAGCTTGAAAAATGGGAAAATTATAAAAAGATATCTTACCAGAAAACCCTGGTTGTTCTATAGAGTTGAAAGCAAGCTAGGCCTGATTTCAAAATATAATAAAACAATTGATAAAATCTTTAAAGGAAAACAAATTTATAATCGTAAGTGATTGTCCCATAGTACAAATTTTTTGACAGCATTATCTTTAAGTATATTTTTTCAATCAAAATGATGGAAACTATCCCTGATCAGTTGGAATCTTGTAGGTATGATGTTTGTGTTCAAAAACAATTAAAATTTGGAATGATTAATGGTATTTCATTTTTCACTCTAAGTGGCCACTAAAAGTGCAACCTCAGCTTGCAGTAGTCCATAAGAAAGTGTTGTTCATCTTCTATTTGATTGCATTGAGAGCATAATCTATTTTCTCTTTTTATTTTTGGTCTAAAATATCTACCTTTTTCAATTAACAGAGGATGAGAACTTAATCTTAATTTGGTTAGTTCTCTACATGTCTAGTAATATTTACTGGAAGTTTTAATGAAAGATAGTCTTGTAAAATAAAATCTTTTGGATAGATATTTGCAAAGAAAAATAGTTTATTATCATGTTCTTGAGTAGATAAATGTTGTAGTTTATTTAAAATGACCTTAGAATGTTGGTCAGTTAACAACTGATTTATTTTATTAATGTTGAAATCTAAACTAGTTAAATTCAAATTTTGGAGAGTTGTGAATAATTTTTTTGCCAAGATCTGTGTCCATCAATAAATAGAGATTTATCTACCTCATAGACCTCTCCGAGCAATCTATCAGAGGGAAGTTGTTTTAGTCTATTGAAATATTTAAGTGCAAGAATAGTTATAAAATTTAGAACTGATTGCCTCCCTAATTCACATTTAGCTGCAAAATTTGAGCTTTTCTTACTCCCAGAATATTTTTACAAAATGTATTATGAATCTTTTCAAATGGCAATTTATCAATGCAAGTCTTTTAAAGTGAAATCACTAATCCAAATCTCAGACCCATATGTACATAGGTTTTATAACTGACATTCGACAATGTACCCATACTCAATGATGAGTACACTCTGTACACGGAAGAAGAAGAAGAAGAATAGGATACAAACACCCCTCCCCCATTTTATAGAATAGAACGTGCCTGCAAAATTACTCAAACCCAGTCAAGGTCATTCAGTAATAATGAATGCAGAAAATAGCCAATTTTAGAGTGAGAAATCTATGTTTTTAAGGTGTCAAATCTAAATAATATTCAATTGAATGATGAAGCTTTTGTCTTTATTTATATAGATCCTTTTTACAAACATAAAGTGAAAATATTGTGGTGGTTTAAAGCAATGACATGTCAAAATAAATCTTTTTTCCTAGTTGTCTTTAATTCAGATCGTCGTGGTTTATCGTGCATAAAATTTATCTACCGTAGAATTATCTCTTACCCTTAAAATATGGAGGGATTTTTGTGAAAAGGTACTAAGCATGTTCAGTTTGTGAATTTTCTAGTCTGCTTTTCGGTCAATTCAGAATTTGCTAAACACCGGTTGCAGGGGGCGCTTCATGTACACTTCCGTTGACAACTTCCGGAAGGGACGTTCCCCGTGTCATCTGCAACACCTGAAAGTGAAAATGTTTAGAAAACTGCTTAGTAGGAAAGACGAGAAGGTTTTCATCATTTTTCACTATAAGATTGCTGAATAAAATTGATGATATGCACTCGAAATATATACAGCGGGCTCAAATTGGATCATACTTTCCAAAAACAATATTTTCCATTCTTGTTTCAGCTATTTTCAGATAAATTTGACAGTTGTTTTGAACTTTTTGACATTGCAGATTGAGCACAATATATGTATATTGTCGGTAAAAAAAAAAAAAATTGGGCTTGCTGCGAAATAAGACCAGGAAAACTTTTCAATGTTTCGCTTTTCTACCTGTTTCTTAAAAAACTGATGCAAATAAATTTTATTTTCCAGCAATAATATTGTAAATTAATGTGGGAAAAGTTAAGTCTTAAGCAAAATCATGATTTTTCCATAGTATTTTCTGAAATGGCAATTCAAATCGTTGGACTGTTTATTTCGAAAGAATTTAGCTTGCCTACATTTGAATGGGAAATAGTTTTGTTTCAGACCAAGGATTTATATAGTAGAAGGATACGAATCTCGTATTTTTTCGCATGGCGAGGTTTTATGCTACAACAGAGCAAAATTTAATTCATTCATGCCTTGAGAATTCGTAGGAAAATCAACCAATTGGGTACCAGACAACTCGGCCCGCGGACAACTTGGACCGAGACAAGTCGGCCCGTAAGCGAGGACAAGTCTGCCCGTAAGCGAGAACTAGTCGGCCTGTAAGTGAGGACTAGTCAGACTGTATGAAAAGACTACTCGGATCATCAATAATTATTTTTGTCTTTAACTTAGTTTGTTTTTTTAATAAAATTGACAGAAATCAATAATATTTCGATAAAGCGTTGTTTAAGCATGTTTTTTTTCTGCATTCTGGACAAAAACGACATTTTATCGAAATAATATTTTACTTAACAAAATTTTAATAAAGGGAACTGGGAGGACAATTATTGCCTTTCAAATAATATTTTGATAAAGTGTCATTTAAGCATGTTTTTTTTCTTCTTTATTCTGGACAAAAACGACATTTTATCAAAATAATATTTTACTTAGCAAAATTTTGATAAAGGGAGCTGGGAGGACAATTATTGCCTTTCAAATAATATTTCGATAAAGCGTCATTTAAGCATGTTTTTTTCCCCTTTATTCTGGACAAAAACAACATTTTATCGAAATAATATTTTACTTAACAACAAAATTTTGATAAAGGGAGCTGAGAGAACAATTATTGCCTTTCAAATAATATTTAATTTTTGTGTGTGTCATTATTGAACAAGCATTGCAAAAAAGAATGTGTGCATTGTAGAAACTATAATTATATAATAGTAAAACAAATTTGTGAAAATAATTTATTTATATGAAAATTAAAAATGTGAACTGAATTATTTTAATTATAATTTTACTGGATTATATATTATCTTAGTTGTGGATAAAATGATTTTCAAAACAAAAATAAAATTCGAAAATTAATGAACCAAATTTTAAATAAATAATTAAAAATATATTAACACTTCAGCAACTAAAAATAATTTGACAGGCATGTATTTAAAAGAAATTAAGTAGCTGCGAAAATACAATGTATAAAAAATTAAACTTTGAATTAATGGACAACAAAACCCAATTTTGACAAAATCCTGTTAACAGTTTAATTTTTTTTTATTTTTATATTTATCAAAGACAACTTGATATTACATATTGTCATCTTTAAGATATAATTTTTTTTTTAATTTATGTTTTGTTTAATGACACCCATTTGCAACTTTTCCAACAACCATGAAGCTTATACAAACAAAAATACTACATAATGTTTATATGAAATTTCATATAAAAAAATATTTTTTTCTTAAAATTATTTATTTTTAATTTTTGATATTAATTTTATTCCTGTAAATGATACGTAATAGACCATGTTATGAGAACAAAATCACGTCCTAATCACATTTTTGGTCACTTAATATTATCATTTAATAAATAATTCATTTTCACTAAAAGATAATAATTGTCTTTTAAATAAATAAATAATTATACACATAAATATTGAGCAATATTATAAAGCAATAATACGGTCCAAGTTGTCTTAACATACAGGCCGAGTTGTCTGGCATCCAACCAATTACACCAAAGTTTGTGCTATACATCGTCTATATACTAAACTACACAAAACAATCCTTGGATTTGCCGATATAGGTTCAATGGAAAAGTTTTTTTGATTTTTTTCTGTATCACCCCTCATGCACGTAAAATTTAAAAAAAAGTACAGTAGAGTTTCATACATCTAAAAACATATTAAAAATAATAAAACAAAGAAACCAATCACGTCAAGTTTTGTTCTATATATCGAATACACATTTATACACTTTGGTATGTCGATTTCATGTAAACAAGGAAGTTTATTGATTTCGAAATAGGCCACCCCCATTTCCGCGCAGAACGCCGCCATTTTGACAAATGATGGTAAACAATCCTTAATAAATACAAATCGGGAGCACTGTTTTCAATAAAACTCCTTCTATTCATTGTAAAATATTTACATTATCACAAAAATGACGGCTCCGCTTCAATATTCGGTATGATGAGAGAAGAGAGGAGTTTGAAATTAAATTCGAGTCTTGACCACCCATAATAGGTGGGATTATGAAGGTCAAAAGGGCAAATCAATTAATGTCAATTATTGATGAAATATGGGTGATACATCTACAAAAAGTCGATACTTTATTAATGATTGGTATTTAGGACAAATATTTTCACTTTATACCTGTAATTATGGTTTTATATATTTACAAATACTGGTTTAAAATGTTGAAACGATAAAAAATTTCCACCATTAATCAAGGCATGCGCATCGTCAACGAATTGCACTATGGGTAATCTCACTTGTTCTCGCCACGCAACATACTTACATACAATCTATGTTAAATATCGCGAGATTCATATCCTTTCTACTATATAAATCCTTGTTCAGACCAAAGAAATACCCAAGTGAAAAACTCTGTTCCATATTTACCCTATTAGTTGTTCAAATGTTTGAGGTTATACATTATGTTGAATAACATTTAGTTTTTAAACAATACATGTAAAACAGTTAGATATGTTGCTTTGTTAATTTGCAAAAGAATATGCAACAATCTAAATATTTTAGAAGTTACAAGATATTAATGTTTCCACTCCCATTCAGTGGAAACTTTCTAAGTGAAAACTGTAAATTTGCATAAGACTCTCCATTACTATAATGAACAAAAACAAATTAAAAAAATGTTAAAAGTAAATGATTGAAAACGTACAGTCTTATATTGTATAACTAGATTTTCACCCAAAAATGAATAAATAATATCAATTTATTATTTAACTGTGTATTTGGCACAAAGGTGTTTACATACGTACGAGGAATCACTCTCGAATCTAGTCTAAATTAAACTCTTTACATGTACGAGGAATCACTCTCGACTCTAGTCTAGATTAAACTCTATACATGTATGAGGAATCACTCTCGACTCTAGTCTAGATTAAACTCTTTACATGTACGAGGAATCACTCTCGACTCTAGTCTAGATTAAACTCTATACATATACGAGGAATCACTCTCGACTCTAGTCTAGATTAAACTCTATACATGTACGAGGAATCACTCTCGACTCTAGTCTAGATTAAACTCTTTACATGTACGAGGAATCACTCTCGACTCTAGTCTAGATTAAACTCTTTACATGTACGAGGAATCACTCTCGGCTCTAGTCTAGATTAAACTCTTTACATGTACGAGGAATCACTCTTGACTCTAGTCTAGATTAAACTCTTTACATGTACGAGGAATCACTCTCGACTCTAGTCTAGATTAAACTCTGTCACTTCTTACTTTTTGTAGCAATGTCCAATATCATGTCATATATACATGTATATACATATGTATATAGAAGATAGTAAATTAAAGAATAATGTTGATAAAATAAACATTAGATAACAGTATACATATATGATATGTCCAGTAGTTCTAGAAACAGTTGTACATTCATACAGATTGTGAACAATTTCAGGTTTACTTTTTTTTTTAAACAAACATTTTTTGCAAGGAAAAAATGGCAAATGTGTATTTAAGAAATTGAATCATGGACATGGAAATACAAGACATGAACTTTTTGGTGTTTTTGCATGTAGCATTAATACAATTAACATGGAGTGAGATTTCCAGTCACATACTTGGACCTAAAATATATTATAGGATTTTATAATAATAGTAAATCAGTATGGGTATAGACCATTTGCATAGTGATTTCTAACTTAATTCTAAAATTATACTCTTTTATACTTTTTATTATTTCTTTTTAATGTAACCAGTAAAGGGTTCCTTTTCATGTAAAGTACAATGAAAATGACAGATTTATAATCTGTACAAAATTTTAATATTGTAACAACTTGTAAATTTTCTATTTGCATTAAAATTGTTCTCTAAATTTTGATATGGTTCAAATATCTACAAAATATAAGAAACTTTGTCCTTTCAACTGCTCTTGTATAGAAGAAGTACCATTTTGTCTGCTGTGAAGGAAATAAGTCCTGTGAAAAAATACAAGTTGAGAGTTAATTCGGGTTGTTCTGAAGCACTGAGCTGATTTTAATTTGATAAAAAGTACTTATTCTTTGGAATTCCTGATAACAATTTAAGGGTAATGTCAGACATTTTCGTTTATAATCAGGCAATACAGCTAACCTACATTTTTTTTACAGATGGCCTTATTGTAGGTTTTTTTTTAGTATTCATGCTTTATGTATTTTTGTCTTAGGGTCAGGTTGTTGATAATGGAGATATTAACAAGGTGAATAGGATTATTTTATTTATTTGCAATGCTTATGTTCACCTGCATGTTAAATACCAGATGTGCATACATAGTACTTTATTTTATGCATACTATTGCATGTAATACCTGCTTGAAACCTCCCATAATTTATCTTGTTTATAACAAATACAAAAAATGTTATAGAATCAGAATTCCTTCATTCAACAGTTTTTATGTAAAAAAAAATATACTTACATGTATAATAAAACGCTATATTATTGTTCTGCTGAAGGTTTGTTACAATCTGATTAATATCAGATCTCTCACTTGCTCCCGTGTACTGATATGTCGTTGCATGTCAGATCTGAGGATATCCCATTATGGATCAATGCATGTGACCCTATGTACCATCCAATGAAAATGATGATTACAAGACAATGAAAGTGTTACATAGCTGCTTTGAGGAATTAGATTGGCCAAAAAAGGTCATAACAGTATTTATCATATCATTATGTATTCATGACATAAGATTAAGGTCATTCGCATGTGACCTGTAATAGGGTTTCCTCAGATCGATCTATCACTCCGTGGCATATCAGTAAAGGATTTTAATCAGATTTGGCTCATTGTAAACAAGGTTGACTTTAATCTTTCTTTTAAATCAAATGAAATTACAAGTTGAAAGACATAAATGTACAAAAACTCAAGGGATTAAGTTTGTTTGGAGTTTTATCCATTCTATCATATTGTATTAATTCCCATGTGAAGAAAGTCAAATGTAGAACAAGTTGATAGCTGAACAAAAGCTGCAAATCTGGGACATATTTAGCTCAGCAAACTTTTTTGCAATATTGTATTTTTTTTACACATAATACATAGCATAAACAGAACAAGACATTCTACATATGGCATAGATAACTTTCCATAATGATTCTAATTGGACTGAATATAAGAAGGATTAAGTTTGGAGTTATATGATATGATATGATATAAGTTGACAAGGTTCATAAAAATCTTTCATTAAATTAAGCTTTTTTTACTTGATAGTTTCTCAATGCTATTATTTTACATTGTACTTAGTAATATTTCTGTGACAGTTGTATCAGTTTTATTCAAGATACAGATAATTGATATAGTCCAAACTCAATAGCACTTGCTATTTTTGTTCCATTATTCAAGTTACATGTATTAGGGTATAATAATATGTTAGCAATTACTATGAGGGAACCATATATTCTAACTTATCCTAGAAAATGACATATGAGAGTTCAAGATAAAGAGAATTGACTGTGGCTGATACACATGATAAATTCTTTGACTTTTATAATACCTGTTATAGCATGAAATGGTGATACATTATGTAATGTGTGTAATAACTGTAACTTCTACAGTGAATTGTGTTTGTAATAAACTTCAAAGATACCCTGCTATTGTACTGTCCATGTTTATGTTGTATTTCATTTGTGTTGACCAGGAATGGGGTCAATTACATAGGAAAGTAATTAATTAAATTACAATTACTTGGCCAAAACCTTCAATTAAATTACCATAACCATTACAGGGATTTTGAAATGTAATTAATTAAATTACAATTACTTTGCAAATGTAATTAATTGAATTACAATTACTTTGCAAATGTAATTAATTGAATTACAAATTACATTTTAAAACAGCTTTAATGTGCATAGAAAAAATATGAATGAACAGGTAAGCACTAGCAATATGATTCAGAATATACATATAGACAGTGAATAAACTAATACATTATACATTGAATGTCCATGCAGTTACAACAAAGTTACATCTTTTTACTGTTACACTTGATGTTCGAAATGTTAGTTAAAACTTTTTATTATTAAAATTCAATGACCACTTTTAAAGGGAGAAGGGTGGCACTCAGTTGTGCACAAGGAATTGTGTACATAAAGGTGATTTAAGACCTGGAGGCATGAAACCAGGTCTTGTTAATTACTCCTGACACAAGCTGTTAAATTAACAAACAAAAGATTAAAAGATTAGAAACCAGTAGTGCCTTAGGCCTTGTACTGTCAATTATAAAAACAAATTTTAATCATTAATTTTCAATAAAACAATAAACATCTTAATTAATCTATATTTCATTTCTATCCATATATCAGATAGCAGATAGGCCATCATCAGTCATTTCATTCATGAAATTTATCTATTTATTTTATTCATTACCAAGATGACTAAGAACATATAGATTTGCATTTTTATATTACTATCAAACACAGAGAGATTATCTACATTCAAAAAGGGAAAAAACTTAATTTGGCCAAATATGCTTTCCTGAATAGCAGTAGAAACAGTTTCAATTTTATTCAATATCTTTGTTAATGTAATTGAATGTACACTCAAGGGTCAAAAGTATTTCTGCACTAAGATATTTCCCTATATATTTCATATAAAACCATTTGTTTTCAAAACATTCTCCTGAAGTCATTCATTATCTGATTTTCTTGAAATTTTCAGCATTAAATGAAGAAATAAATATAGTTTCTTCTTCGTATAATTTTCAAATAATTTTATTCAACTTTCCCTTAAGTATTGATTTAAAAACAAATTTTATTTTTTTCACCAAATCTTACTATATAATCATATAAAATTGTGACGTCAAGAATTTACATTTGTGTAAATGCTTGTAAATAAAAGTTCGAAAAAATTACATGAAGATATTAAAATAAACTCTAATAATTCTACTAAAATTTCATGAAATATGAAATATATAGGGAAATATCTTAGTGCGGAAATACTTTTGACCCGTGAGTGTATTTGAAAAGTAATTGTAAATGACACACATTTTTGGGAAGTAATTAATTAATTACAATTACATGTATTTGAATTTTGAACCAATTACTTTCAATTTCTTGACGTTTTGTAATTAATTACAGTCAATTAGAATTACAATTTATAATTATCCCATCCCTGGTGTTGACCATAACTGTTTACACTTTCTTTTCACTATATGTACATTAGATGAATTTTTCAGATTGAAATTTAATATCATTAATTTGTGCTCAACACCAAAATCACAGAAGACCAAAAAAGAGCAGAGAAAATGGAAAATATTCAAAGCTGTAGTTAATCAAACTGAGGCTATTTATGCATCAGCAAGATAAACCTTCATTTTACAATGAGTTTTCTAAGATTTAATGTTTGTAAATTTCTGAAATACATGTAACATTTAGTTTCCTCTCATTACAGAGATTGTAACAATAGAATAATCTTTACTATTTACTATGATTTTATGTTTGTAAATTTCTGAAATACATGTAACATTTAGTTTCCTCTCATTACAGAGATTGTAACAATAGAATAATCTTTACTATTTACTATGATTTTTATTTATAGAGTAATTCATCACAATCTTCACCAAGTAAACAGGGACAAAATGCTACAGAAGAAGAGGCACAGGTAATGATATATACAATCACTATTCTATTACATGCCAATTACACCATTTTAATGTAATCCTTTTCACTATAAATAGTAGGTAATTGCAGTGGAGAACCTAGAATTAAAATACAAGAGACATATCAGTGACATAAAGAGATTGCTGTCGTACAAGTTTGTGTAAAATTGTATATGAATAATTATCTGATGTTCTTGTGGCAAGTAGAATTTTGATTGGCTAAAAAGGTACTTTTAAATCTTCAGGGAAGCCGTGCGGTGACAGAAAATCAATAATCGCTCTCTGTGATCTTCGTCCAAAGATACACGTATTTATGTTTTTCCTATAATAAGGACATACTTATTAATGTTGGAACATTCAGATAAAAATGTTATCAGTCTCTAGATGTTATATATCCCGTTTTAAAGGGCATTGATTTTGTTAACAAAACCACTGCCCTTTAAAACGGGATATATAGCATCTCGAGACTAATAACGTATAATGTATGACTTTTTGATCTATCTGAAATGTAAGTAACGTCAGATATAACTTATGGTTTTGTGTACATGTATTGATTTTAATGAAATGAAACAATGGTGTTTCCATATTGATAAGACATATTCATATTGTCAGTTGTTTTTGATTTGTCAGAAAAATGTAATGGAATAATATTTGAGGTTCTAATGCATTTTCTAGAATTTAATGCTAGCTAGTTGATACTTCACCATGTTCCCAAGAAAAACAATATTTTCTTGGCTTCCAACATGGAACACATAGTCCTTAGGGATGATCTAAAAAGTTTTCACATCATTTCTAGACTAACTTAATTTAATGTAGAAAAAAAAACATACAACAACTCCCTCTAAGTGAAATGATAGTAGTGTGATTTTTGTTCTAGATATTTTCTTCACCCTGACCAGATAGAAAAAAACATATAGAAATAGGAAAGATCATTGGCATACAAATAATAACCATCAGTTTTTACCATTAAAGCACTAAGTAATGGAGTGATGCTTACACAGTGAAGAACCCAAGTTGAACTATGTTTTCGAGGAAAAACAATTTCTGCATGTCGATTAAAATTGCACAACTTCCACTGTATTTAAAAAGGATTACAAACCACTTGCCCACAATAGAACAGTAATTTTGTCTAGAAATGTTGTGAGAAGTTTTTAAATGATCTCTTACCAAACACATCTCATTATGCTACAATAGTATCCAATCCTTCCTTGAGCACTTGCTATCATATTTCAGGGATTTCTCTGTCCAATGTGTATGGTATCCATGCCATCAGCTGAGGCACTTCAGAAACATTTTGATGCTGAACATAATGAAAATAAAGTACATCATGATGTATGTATATAATCAACAATTCAGGGGAGATAATCTGTTTCTTATTGAACACAAATTCCTTATGATATTGTCACATCATGTGCTTTATTTCTCAGCACTGGCACTGTTTATTACACTTTAGTAAAGAAAGCTGTATTTTCCCCCCTTAATTATGTAGCTGAAAATCAGCTCACTTAATGTTAAACAGGGATCACTAATGGACTCTATCGTAGGAAAATATATAGAACATATTGTTTACTGAGAATATTTATAACCAAAATACAAAATGTCAAATATCATTTAAAATTATACTGATAGATAATTGAGTTTCTTATTACTGTATTTTAGAGCTTTGTCTTCATGGATTGTATTTATAGTTGTACATGATGTATATTTAATTGACAGGAAGGATTTTTATGTCCAATGTGTAAGAAGTCATACAACTCGCCAGAGGAATTACAATCTCACTTTGCAACTCATGACATGGAAGCTAACCATATATCAGAAAACAGGTAATAAGTACTCTACGTCTATTTACTATTATCTGCATTGATTTATAATGGGAAGAGATGGTGACTGGAGTTGTTTGTAAAACAAAGTGAATGATACAGACTCACAGGAACCACTGGGTAATTTATATTTATATAATTCTTATTGAATTAATGTATATTGTTTTCGTGCCTTTTGATTGGACAAGAGCACTGTCACCTGTTTGTTTTGATTCGTTCATAACTTGATGAACTTTTGCGTTTTTGACCCGTTCATAACTTGATTAACTTTTGCGTTTTTGATCTGTTCATAACTTGATGAACTTTTTCATTTTTGATCCGTTCATAACTTGATGAACTTTTGCGTTTTTGATCCGTTCATAACTTGATGAACTTTTGCGTTTTTGATCCGTTCATAACTCGATGAATTTTTTTTGTATAACCAGCATAAACCCTATATGGCGGCCGCCGACGGGAAACTACGATAGTGTCCGATTGAAAGCAAGCCTGAAATCAGTTTAATAATCAAAATAGGGAAAAGATTCAAATTGAAGAATTTTAAATATTAAACGTTTCTTTTCAGGAGTTCATGCATGTGTAAATGGTGCTGCTTAACTCACAAACTGTACATAGATGTCCTTCAGACATTTATTCAGTTTGTGATTGCATCGGCATCGTTTAATTCCTATAATGAACATTACATTTATGGAGTAAACAAGAGTAAATCGAAGATGTCCTCCATTATGCATTTATCTATTTAATAACAATTAGTAAGAAAGGATACAGATGTAAATGAACATGAGAGACTATCCAACATTGTGTTCTCAGTGACGTAACATGCTTGTGTGATGTTCCCGTGATACTTAAAACATTCTAGGAGTTGCAAAATGTTACCTTAAACAATTAATGTCTCTTTTTGAAAGTCTCTAGAATTAAAAAAAACCTTATGTTCCCATGTTGTATTCCTGTGATATTTACTACAACATTCTAAGTTATTGTACATATGATTAATGGGCAATTTAAGAATAGATATATCATATTTTACATTGTATATTTTGTATCTCTTTCAGAGATGGTGATGTATTTGCACTCAGACAAGAAGTTGAAAATCTGAAAGGCTCCTTGAGGGACAACCAAAAATATACAGAGCAGCTAAAGAAGGAGTTACAAAGAGGACGATCTGGGAGTGGAGGTGGAGAAATCCCCCTCTCTGACCAGGTATGTTTGTAGGGATGATATAGATATGTTGATGTTTTTTTGTTATTACTAGAATGTGTTGAAAAGATGGCAAGACAATTGAACTTTACATGGTATATTTATAAAGATAAATACTGATATAATGCACATTGTATTTCAATTTAAGAATGACAACTCTGGTATGTTATGTTGTACTCCAATTAAATACTTCAGCATGTTAATGATCAAATTAATTGCTCTGTAATAGAATTATGAAATTGCGTAAAGATATTTAACTGCTTGAAATAAATGTATTATGCTGATTGGGTTAGCTTACCCTTGAAATTCAAATTTAAAATGGAAAGAAATGAGTAAACTATGAAACCTAAAACCAGGTGTCTATAGATTCCTCATTGTCTGTCAATCACGAAGATTAATAACATATCATATTGTATATTATAATACATTATACACGTATTCTCAATAATGATTAGAGGTCATCGTGGTCGTGATCATATGGTAGTTGGATTTACCTATGCGATCAGTCCCTATCACCACTAACGTTGTGAGTTTGAATCATATTCAACATTATGTGATAAAGTTTGTCTTTGACTTGTGTCAGGTCTGTGGATTTCTGCGGGTACTCTGGTTTCCTCCACCAATAAAACTGACTGCCGCGATATAGCTGAAATATTGTTGAAAGTTGCGTTAAACACCATAACACTTAATCACTAACCCTCTATAACAGTGTTGTTGTCTCCTTTTATTAATTGTATTGTATAACTAATTACTGCTCTTAACAGGAGAAATCTGAGTTAGGAATGATGCAGTTACAATTGAAAGGTTCTGAAGAGAGTAGAACAATATGTAAGTTTATCTTTTATTGGATAACATTTGAACTACATAAGGTTCTCTGTTTCTATCTACTAAATATCTACCAAATAATTGATAAAGGTTAAAGGTTAATTTGTTTTATTGAATAATATATTTCAATTTCATTTGAAGTATATCTAGTTCTCTGTTTCCAAGGGCTTCTTCCTTACCAGATAATGGTTAAAGGTAAAAAAACATTTTATAACATATATTATTTGGAGTATACCAGTATAAGGATCCCTGTTTCAAATGTTGGGTTTCTCCCTAATAAGTCTCTACCAGATACAAAATTGGAAATTCTGGTCAATGTAAAATCCAACTGATTTCATTGTAATGCATATTAATTGACTGAAAAATATCAAACATCTTGATAATTTATATTGTTTTAAGTAATTTACCGGTATTTAATTAATACTGTGTTTTGGAAGAATATTAACTCTTTTGATTAAATGTTGTAATGATGTTTTTTATTCATTGTTGCTATGGCTTCGCATGTACATTTCAGTAATGAGTGAATGTCATCACTTGAGAGCAAAAGTAGAGGAATTGTGTGGGAAAATGGAACTAATGACTGAAGAAGGAAGTAAATTGTCAACTAAATCAGGACACATGGTAGTACACTTTTCTTCTTTATGTAATGTAAATTACATTGTGCTTGTATTTTTATTTTAAATGTATGAAGCAAATTCATCATGAGTATAGCTGAAAACCTGTTTACTTGGTATTAAAAACAATTAACAGACAGTACTATAAATAGTATTTTTATTGGACAGGGTTTATAAAGATTGTCTTCCTTTGAGGTCTATAGCTGCTAATATTACAAGATTTATAGAGTGATGCCTGCCATTGATCTTCATAATCATTGTTGTATCTGTAGGGTTTATTTAAGGTAAATTTGTTGCCTTTTATAGTGATCTGAAACTTTTACACATAAGTATATCAAAATGAAAGTCAAAATTATATTTGATTGCAAGAAAATAAAATGAAAAACAAAAAAAATAGCACTGTTGGAACAGCTAAAAAATCATAGAATCTGAGGCAAAATCAATACCTTAAGATTATGGTGTTTAACACAACTTTCAACAATAACATGTATATAGATGACTGTATCCTTGGTGTAACATGTATCATGCCTTCATGGTTATCTGGAATGAATAGGAAATTAAAAATGTATAATTGTAATAAATATAGTCAGTGTTACCAATTTAAAAAAAATATATTTCAGGCCAGTGAACTGGTGACATTAAAAGCCAAGATTGACGAAACAGAAGGACAGAAAGTAGCTTTAGAAGATCATATACATACCCTTAAGGTAAAAATATAATGTATTTCAATTTCATGACACACAAATTGATATACAACAGCTTTATACAAGTTGATAGAATTTTTTTAGATAGAAAGTTAGAAATGTATCCACCTTTAATTTTTAATTTATATGAATTGTTTTTTATTAAAAAATGTAAAATTTTATTATACCCCCACTCTCCGAGGGTATTTATACCCCCTCCCCCACCCCCGCTTCCCGAAGGGGGAAGGGGGTATACTGTTTTACCTCTGTCCGTCCGTCCAAGATATTTTTCGTCGCATTTTTCTCAGTAACTGTTGATGGCAGAAATCTGATATTTGGTCACAAGCGTCATATAGGTATACCATATTGTGGGTAGCGTTTTTGGACCCGTCAGATTCCTACTTCCTGTTTGCCGACTTAGTTGGTTTTTATACACATTGAACATATATACACATTTTTCGTCACATTTTTGTCAGCAACTATTGATGGCAGAAATCTGATATTTGGTCACAAGCTTCATATAGGTATGCCATATTGTGGGAAGCGTTTTTGGACCCATCAGATTCCTACTTCCTGTTTGACGACTTAGTTGGTTTTTATACACATTGAACATATATGCACATTTTTCGTCACATTTTTCTCAGCAACTATTAATGGCAGAGATCTGATATTTGGTCACAAGCTTCATATAGGTACCCCATATCGTGGGAAGCGTTTTTGGACCCATCAGATTCCTACTTCCTGTTTGCCGAAGAGCAGGGGTATCATAAGTGAGCATTAGCTCACAGTTCATCTTGTTGATGACTTGATTGTTTCATACATAAAATGTTTTTAAAACATAATTTATCTCATTGTGCACTCTTAAACTCATTTGATATTCATTATTTGATTTGATGTCATAATTTTTACTCTATAAAACATGAAAGTTTCTTTTTTATGTTATTTCAGGGACAGATAGAAAGCAAAGAAAGCTACATACATAATTTAGAAGCACAGCTTTCTCAAAGGTAAATTTGATCCAAGGAATATGTATACTTGTAGAAGAACTGAATTATTACTTAGAATAGCTGTAATACATTGTTCCTTTACATTATATAACTATCCAAATTTTAGATGGATTTTATGTTGTATCAATTTACAACAATGTTCTAGTTTGCTAATATTCCTAAGTCGATGGCGGATCCAGAGGGAGGGGTATGGGAGGTTGGAACGCCACCACATCCAACCCCCTTTTTCCTGACAAAACAATTACTATGAAAAATTGTTCCCAAAACATTAGCCCATAGTCCTCTTCCCACATCCCTCTTTTTCTATCGATTATGGATCCCTGCATGGAAAAAAAGTAAAAGAGTTGAAAACAAAGTTATATTTCTGTTCAATCTGATGTAAACAATGGTCTTCCATGTTGAACCCTGACCAGATCATTGTAATGTGAACAATCAGTAGGCTCTGGTTGCTGATTGGTTGTCTGGTAAAGTGAGTGACATGACACAGATTTATTGAATGTAGATTTCAAATCCTCATAAGATGATAATCCACATAGGGTGTATAATCATTTGAGTTACTGGTCATTGTGATATTGTTACAAAGTAAATGTCATTTTCTGTTTTTTAATTCAAAACTTTTTATTTCATTTCAGTGAAAAGTACTTATTTTCCAGATTAGTATTAAATGCTTCCTATATCATACATTCCCATTTCACAATATCATTATTCACATATCTTATAAGTTATCCCCCCAAAAAAACCCACAGAGAACTCGCAGAATTTGCTGCATAATATGCTTTATAGGAACAAATGACATTCATCCTCCTGCACAAAGTACCTTCAATTTAAGTACACATAGCTTATTAATAAATGTCTGAGATGTATTTGTTCAAAACTTTTATCAAAAATGAAATAAAAGCATGTGTAGAAAATATAATAGACTTCTATCTGTGTATTGTAAAACAAGAAGACTTAAATTATTTAAATAAGAAACTTCCGTTAAGAATGTTTAATAGTACTATGAAAATTCAGATTGTGGTGATACATATTTTAGGTAAAACAGTAGAAGAGTTCAGAATTAATTCCATATTTTGTATTAATGCAGAAGATAATTATAATACAGATTTTATATCTAACACAGACCTGGAGCAGAGGACGTGATGGTTTTAAAACAAGAATTGATATCAGTGCAAACTTTAATGGATAATATGTCCCTGGAGAAAGAAAAGGAAAAAGATGTAGTAGAAAAACAGTATAATGATCTAAAAATGAAGTATAATCTGTAAGATTAAGTGATTTATTACATAGTTACTGTAAATTCAATAAATATCAAAGTCATGATCATAAACAATCTAAAGTATAATATTATAATGCGGTTAAAGATTTGTATATTATGTAAATTACAGCTTCACACATTTATTAATACAGCTGATCAGAACAGTTACATTAAATTACAGCTTCACATTTATTAATACAGCTGATCAGAACAGTTACATTAAATTACAGCTTCACATTTATTAATACAGCTGATCAGAACAGATACATTAAATTACAGCTTCACACATTTATTAATACAGCTGATCAGAACAGTTACATTAAATTACAGCTTCACATTTATTAATACAGCTGATCAGAACAGTTACATTAAATTACAGCTTTACACATTTATTAATACAGCTGATCAGAACAGTTACATTAAATTACAGCTTCACATTTATTAATACAGCTGATCAGAACAGTTACATTAAATTACAGCTTCACATTTATTAATACAGCTGATCAGAACAGTTACATTAAATTACAGCTTCACATTTATTAAAACAGCTGATCAGAACAGTTACATTAAATTACAGCTTCACATTTATTAAAACAGCTGATCAGAACAGTTACATTAAATTACAGCTTCACATTTATTAAAACAGCTGATCAGAACAGTTACATTAAATTACAGCTTCACATTTATTAATACAGCTATCAGAACAGTTACGTTAAATTACAGCTTCACATTTATTAATACAGCTGATCAGAACAGTTACATTAAATTACAGCTTCACATTTATTAATACAGCTGATCAGAACAGTTATATTAAATTACAGCTTCACATTTATTAATACAGCTGATCAGAACAGTTACATTAAATTACAGCTTCACATTTATTAATACAGCTGATCAGAACAGTTACATTAAATTACAGCTTCACACATTTATTAATACAGCTGATCAGAACAGTTACATTAAATTACAGCTTCACATTTATTAATACAGCTGATCAGAACAGTTACATTAAATTACAGCTTCACACATTTATTAATACAGCTGATCAGAACAGTTACATTAAATTACAGCTTCACATTTATTAAAACAGCTGATCAGAACAGTTACATTAAATTACAGCTTCACATTTATTAATACAGCTGATCAGAACAGTTACATTAAATTACAGCTTCACATTTATTAATACAGCTGATCAGAACAGTTACATTAAATTACAGCTTCACATTTATTAATACAGCTGATCAGAACAGTTACATTAAATTACAGCTTCACATTTATTAATACAGCTGATCAGAACAGTTACATTAAATTACAGCTTCACATTTATTAAAACAGCTGATCAGAACAGTTACATTATATTACAGCTTCACATTTATTAATACAGCTATCAGAACAGTTACATTAAATTACAGCTTCACATTTATTAATACAGCTGATCAGAACAGTTACATTAAATTACAGCTTCACACATTTATTAATACAGCTGATCAGAA
The DNA here is from genome assembly GCA_963383655.1 of Bathymodiolus septemdierum. Classification (NCBI taxonomy): domain Eukaryota; kingdom Metazoa; phylum Mollusca; class Bivalvia; order Mytilida; family Modiolidae; genus Bathymodiolus; species Bathymodiolus septemdierum. Next base: position 39,913,018 of record OY726518.1, read on the forward strand.
CAGTTACATTAAATTACAGCTTCACATTTATTAATACAGCTGATCAGAACAGTTACATTAAATTACAGCTTCACACATTTATTAATACAACTGATCAGAACAGTTACATTAAATTACAGCTTCACATTTATTAATACAGCTGATCAGAACAGTTACATTAGATTACAGCTTCACATTTATTAATACAGCTGATCAGAACAGTTACATTAAATTACAGCTTCACATTTATTAATACAGCTGATAAGAACAGTTACATTAAATTACAGCTTCACATTTATTAATACAGCTGATCAGAACAGTGACATTAAATTACAGCTTCACACATTTATTAATACAGCTGATCAGAACAGTTACATTAAATTACAGCTTCACATTTATTAATACAGCTGATCAGAACAGTTACATTAAATTACAGCTTCACATTTATTAAAACAGCTGATCAGAACAGTTACATTAAATTTGCACTTCACTATAGTAACATCCTATTTTCTGCCATAAAATACTTTTCAGAAATGCGAGACAAGATAGTCTCATGGTTGCTGAGGTATTAGATCTTACTTCCTTGTCCTTAGCAATGCTTATATTACCTGTGAAAAAAAGTATTAGTCACTCTTATTTTGGTGAAACTAGGCTATCTCACACCCTTGGGCTAAAATATTTTTATTTCTCAACCTCGTCAAGTCTCAGTTTAGACAAAAAAGATCTTTCAGCCCACAGGATGTGAAATAGGCCTTCTCTCGCCTTCATAAACATGAAAGATACTATTTGTTCAACCACATAAGATTCATCCCCTAGCTGCCTGTTATATACAATGGTCAAAGGTATATGGAAGTTTCCAATATTGCTTACATATTTCATATAAAACTACAGTTTAAAAAAAGTGATGCTGAAGTCAATTCATGTCTGATTTTGATAATTCTTTAATAAAAAAGACAACATAAAAATATGTAGTTATTGTCAAATATTTTTTAGAAGTATGTTTTTTTCTTCAAATCTTCATAATTTAAATATATAGACTTTTAATTTGTCTATAAATATACCGGTACTATATTGTATGGGCTCAATTAATTCAGTTTTGTGTTTAACTTGTATATTCTCAAAATTGGAAGTTTTCAAATACTTTTGACCACTGACTAAAAAAGAGAGGTACATGTATATACAAAGGTTCTAATTCTTACTTAAAGTAAATAAATATTGAAAGAATTGTTATGTAATTACATTGACAATGGAAAGAAATTCTGATATTTAATAAATAACTTGTACCTTCACTTTAGTATGACAAGGTAAAAAATATTTATTTAATATTTCCACATTAGAATAACTAGATGAGGAATGGATTTTACCTTCACTTGATAATAAATAGATATTAGTTCTTTAACTTTAATATAAACAGAAGAATTGTACTTTCACTTCAGAAGAGAAAAGGAATTTTTACTTCGCATTAGGAAAAATAGGAATTTGTACTTTAATTGAGAAAAAAATTAGGACATTGTACTTTCACTTTCACTAATTAGGTTAGGAATTCATGTTTTTGAAGAAAAACAAAATCCAACATCCATTTGTGAATATTACTGTTACAAATAAAGTTTTAGTCAGACATGTTATATAGGCAGATACAATATTATGATAACTTATTAATATTTCAGTGCAGAAGAAAAACTTAAACAACTGGAAGCTCAGGTTTTAGAGTCACCTAAAGTAGAAGAAGTTCAGAAGTATGTTTAGTATGTACAACCAAGCTTGTCTATATATACTGTCAATTCTGAACAAGAAAGAAGGTTGTATAAGACAGAGAACCATCTTATACAAATGTTTACACAGAGAACCACTTCATATAGTACTTAATGTTTAAAGTTTACAGTTGTGTTGTGGTCCTTTTCATTGTTATTGTTATTGTAGTTGATCTTTTTTTTGACATTATCGTCCATCTATACACACAATTATTATTTTAATAGTTTTGTTGACTGGTCTTTCAGAAAATTGTACTTTATTCTGATTTGCATACATTTGTTGTTTTGTTTATCACAGACTAACGCTGTCAGAATAGTCAGCTGGTTTTTTTTAATTGCTGAACCAGGAATGAAAGTTGAAGAATACTGTTATTAGATTCATCTGTTAATACTTTCTTGAGACTTGAACATCACATTCAAAAAACATTTTACTTGAAAACAGGAAAAAACTGGAAAACATAGCTCTTTGTCAATGTGCTTTCTATTTATATAAAAAAGTCCATCAACTCTTCATTTGTTTGGGTGCTGGGTAGTATAAAATAAAGATCTGAAATATGTCTTTCTTCTTATGCATAATTTTTGTGAAAAAATACATGTCAAAGTTCAATTGTATTGATGCTGTCTTGTACTGTTTTACAGCGACCCATTAAAATCTAAGACTAAGTACATGTATTTAGGGGACATATTTTGGGGTTTTCAATAATTATACTTGTTTAAGATTTGGAAACTGAACAACATATTTTGTTACAACAGGTTGCAGACTTCCATTGAAGAAAAGGAAAGTACATTTGTAAAACTACAGAATGAATTGAAACAAACTCAAGAAGAATTAAATGATGTTAAAACTCAACACCAAAAGGTAGTGTTTACATGTATTTAAAACTCAACACCAACAGGTAGCATTTACATGTATTTAAAACTCAACACCAAAAGGTAGTGTTTACATGTATTTAAAACTCAACACCAAAAGGTAGTGTTTACATGTATTTAAAACTCAACACCAAAATGTAGTGTTTACATGTATTTAAAACTCAATACTAAAAGGTAGTGTTTACATGTATTTAAAACTCAACACCAAAAGGTAGTGTTTACGTGTATTTAAAACTCAACACCAAAAGGTAGTGTTTACATGTATATAAAACTCAACACCAAAAGGTAGTGTTTACAGGTATATAGAACTCAACACCAAAAGGTAGTGTTTACATGTATTTAAAGCTCAACACCAAAAGGTAGTGTTTACATGTATTTAAAACTCAACACCAAAAGGTAGTGTTTACATGTATTTAAAACTCAACACCAAAAGGTAGTGTTTACATGTATTTAAAACTCAACACCAAAATGTAGTGTTTACATGTATATAAAACTCAACACCAAAAGGTAGTGTTTACATGTATTTAAAACTCAACACCAAAAGGTAGTGTTTACATGTATTTAAAACTCAATACTAAAAGGTAGTGTTTACATGTATTTAAAACTCAACACCAAAAGGTAGTGTTTACATGTATTTAAAACTCAACACCAAAAGGTAGTGTTTACATGTATTTAAAACTCAACACCAAAAGGTAGTGTTTACATGTATATAAAACTCAACACCAAAAGGTAGTGTTTACATGTATTTAAAACTCAACACCAAAAGGTAGTGTTTACATGTATTTAAAACTCAACACCAAAAGGTAGTGTTTACATGTATTTAAAACTCAACACCAAAAGGTAGTGTTTACATGTATTTAAAACTCAACACCAAAAGGTAGTGTTTACATGTATTTAAAACTCAACACCAAAAGGTAGTGTTTACATGTATTTAAAACTCAACACCAAAATGTAGTGTTTACATGTATTTAAAACTCAATACTAAAAGGTAGTGTTTACATGTATTTAAAACTCAACACCAAAAGGTAGTGTTTACATGTATTTAAAACTCAACACCAAAAGGTAGTGTTTACATGTATTTAAAACTCAACACCAAAAGGTAGTGTTTACATGTATATAAAACTCAACACCAAAAGGTAGTGTTTACATGTATTTAAAACTCAACACCAAAATGTAGTGTTTACATGTATTTAAAACTCAACACCAAAAGGTAGTGTTTACATGTATATAAAACTCAACACCAAAAGGTAGTGTTTACAGGTATATAAAACTCAACACCAAAAGGTAGTGTTTACATGTATTTAAAACTCAACACCAAAAGGTAGTGTTTACATGTATTTAAAACTCAACACCAAAAGGTAGTGTTTACGTGTATTTAAAACTCAACACCAAAAGGTAGTGTTTACATGTATTTAAAACTCAACACCAAAAGGTAGTGTTTACATGTATTTAAAGCTCAACACCAAAAGGTAGTGTTTACATGTATTTAAAACTCAACACCAAAATGTAGTGTTTACATGTATTTAAAACTCAACACCAAAAGGTAGTGTTTACATGTATATAAAACTCAACACCAAAAGGTAGTGTTTACAGGTATATAAAACTCAACACCAAAAGGTAGTGTTTACATGTATTTAAAACTCAACACCAAAAGGTAGTGTTTACATGTATTTAAAACTCAACACCAAAAGGTAGTGTTTACGTGTATTTAAAACTCAACACCAAAAGGTAGTGTTTACATGTATTTAAAACTCAACACCAAAATGTAGTGTTTACATGTATTTAAAACTCAACACCAAAAGGTAGTGTTTACATGTATTTAAAGCTCAACACCAAAAGGTAGTGTTTACATGTATTTAAAACTCAACACCAAAAGGTAGTGTTTACATGTATATAAAACTCAACACCAAAAGGTAGTGTTTACATGTATTTAAAACTCAACACCAAAATGTAGTGTTTACATGTATATAAAACTCAACACCAAAAGGTAGTGTTTACATGTATTTAAAACTCAACACCAAAAGGTAGTGTTTACAGGTATATAAAAGGCATTTGAAAATAGCTCAAGTAAAGCAATCTATAGATTTGTGTCTGTCGCACCTCGGGAATAATACTGTGGTGTTTGAAGTTGTTAAGTTGTATGTTATTATATAAGACATTCAACAACTGTTCAGCTGTATCATGGCAATCAAGATTAGTGGTGGAGTTTCTCTTATAAAAAACCTGCCATCAAGTCTTTATAATTCGCCATTGGTAATGGTAACAGTTCCCATGGCTTAACCTACAAAGCTACTGGACGTTAAGGAACAAACAATCAATTATATAATTACCTTTTTAATCTTTTTCACTTAAGGTAGAGTGCAGTACACCTTGTGTATATGTATATATTTAATTACAATTGTTTTCAACAAAATTACATTTTCCTCTTTAAATTAAATACAAATGAAAATAATGAAATTATCAAAAGCATTCTGAAGTATTCTGGGTCATTTTAAAAAGAAATGAATTTATCCACAGCATAACAGTAATTTTCTGGTTAAAAGAATAGTTGAAAGAATAGTACCTAGTCTTAGATATTTGATTCAACGAGGTATTTAAAAATTATATTTGTAGATGTTATATGAAAAGGAAAACTTAGACAAAGAACTGAAATTGAAGTCGGATGAGTCAAGTAAGCTTCAGACTAACCTAGATAAAAGAGTTCTTGAGATTGAGAATTTACAACGAGAGGTCAAGGACAAAACGGATCAATATACACAATTACAGTCAGATATCATGAAGGTAAATATAGATTTAAAAAAAGGAATTATTTGTATAATTATTATAAAAACTAAATTTCTCCTGTTTATGCCTTTGGTTTGCTTTGTCCCAAAGACTTTTCAATTATTTGGTTCTGCAAACTTATGACTTTGTGTGTACCTGATGAAAGTTATTCTAGAAATGTGTTGTGCTAAATTAGATTTCAACAGGGTTTTTTTGTCTATCCAATGTCAGTCTATTGAAGAATTTAACAAGTTCATAATACACATTCAATATCTATGTTTTCATGAGGTAAGGTAAATATGTGGTTTTATTGACTTTAAAATTTTTTTTTTTTAAAAGTCATTAAAACCACATATTTGCTGAATCAAAAGACTGTTGTTTTATTCCATATTCTGAGAAATAATTAATAATTTTACTGTTTGTATATATTTATACACGTATTAGTGATTTAATTGGATGAACAGTTACGAATGTTGTCTCAACCTCTTTGTTTGACCACTTTAAATACTATTGATGTTTGTTTTCTAGGGCCAGGAAAATTCTACTGTTGTACAGAAACAGCTTACTGATAAAGTTGAGGAAATTTCACAACTGAAGGTAGATTTAACAAAAAGGGATTCTGAAATTGTCAATCTCAAACAACTTGCTGAAACCCGCTCAAACCAGATCTCAAATTTAGAAGATGATTTAGATACCAAAGAAAAAGACATTTTACAATTGAAATCGGAAATTGACAATACAAATGAAGAAATTAGAAAGTTTCAAAAACAGATTGATGATGGAAGTTCACAATTTGGAAATGTTAATACAGAACTGAAGAAGAAAGAAGAAGAAATTGAAAATGTGAACAATGATTTGAAAATGAAGTCAGAAAAGATAGTTGAATTGCAATCTGAATTAGATAAAACCATATCTGAAGTTAGAAATATGAAACAGACTATTGGAGAGAAAGATAGTGAGATAGCTGACATACAAGCCGAAATAAAGATGGTAAGTTACACATAGTGTATCTTTAGTGTTCATCAGGTTCAAATCTTTGTTAAAAACATTTAGTTAGAAGATTTTTTTTTTGAATGTTATAATTCAAGATTTACTTGCTTTTTTTTGTCGCTGTCTCCATGGTTCTAGTTTATGTTGATAGAACCTTGTGTTCTCAACCTTTTAAATGACCTATGGAGAGAAAGTCAGTGGTTTTCCCGTGGTAAATCTTACCCATGCAATGTAACTGAAATATTGTTGAATATGGCATTACAATCATGTTTATTGAGGACCCAGTGTTATCATCAAAATAAAAAATATATATACAGTATATATTTTGTACCTACATAGATAAACAAGATTGATTTTTTTTTTTCAATTTTTGTTCTGTTTCGAAAGAAAATGTAGACTTGTATTTTCATCTTCAATTTAAACTATTCAAATACTTTAATTCATCAGATTATCACAGATTTAAACTAATATTCAACAATATCTTTATTAAGGTAGACAGTGACTTTGTGTATAATGATAGAATGTCTTTATTTAATTTATATGAAAGTAGTTTTTCAAATAACAGTAAAATGTATAAAACAATATCTGATCACTGTATATTTAAAATCAGAAGAATATGCTGAAAATGCATCAATCAAAAATCTAGCATGTAGGAACAAAATTACATGGTCATTTTTTCTTATGTTTATGTTAAAAAAATTGTAACTTTTTGGAAGCAAATTGTGAAAAATGGAGATTGTCGTGCTATTTTTCAACAAAGAAAAAAACCAAGTACAATTGTAACTAAATATTTAATGTTAACATCTAAAGGGAAGTAACTCTTAGTTTTATTACTCTATTTTATTTAGATATACTACATATATCTTTAAGAACAGGACAATGTTAACTATTAAACTTCAAGCTGTTGGCAGATAAGATACAGTGTTCCACGGAACCCTTTACACTTTTATTTTTCTATTGTACATAGTGAGTAACTTCAATAAAACAAAATACGGCTAAACCTGTCTCTATAGCAATGTTTGCTTCTAATAATAGAAAACTAACAATTAGTGTAGATAAACAAATATTGTATTATTTTAATGACATTGTTCTATTATTGAACCATTGAAGATACAACAGAGAGTTGAGGAGAAAGATACAACTATATCTAACTTAGAGAAACAACTTGGTGGCTCTAAATCAGAATCTGTGGCCTTGTTACATCAAAAAGAACAACAGTACAATGAACTGAAACTAGAACTTGAAAAGGTAATTCTAGATATGGTAAATTTGTATGAACTTAAACTAGAACTTGAAAAGGTGATTTTTGATATGTTAAATTGTACGAACTTAAACTAGAACTTGAAAAGGTCATTCTAGATATGGTGACTTTGTAAGAACTTAAACTAGAACTTGAAAAGATAATTCTAGATATGGTGACTTTGTAAGAACTTAGATTAGAACTTGAAAAGGTAATTCTAGATATGGTAAATTTGTATGAACTTAAACTAGAACTTAAAAAGGTAATTCTAGATATGGTAAATTTGTATGAACTTAAACTAGAACTTGAAAAGGTAATTATAGCTATTGTAAATTTGTATGAACTTAAACTAGAACTTGAAAAGGTCATTCTAGATATGGTAATTTTGTATGAACTTAAACTAGAACTTGGAAAGGTAATTCTAGATATGGTAAATTTGTATGAACTTAAACTAGAACTTGAAAAGGTAATTATATCTATTGTAAATGTGTATGAACTTAAACTAGAACTTGAAAAGGTAATTCTAGATACGGTAAATTATAAATAATGACACACTGAGTTACATTTTAATGTCTAGATTGATTTTGTCTTACATTATAATAGGACTTGGGTTGTCAAGTGGTTGAGGTCATTGACTTCTGACTACAAGCCTTACTTCACTGACATGGGTTCTAGCCCTATTGACCACTTTAAATGTTAAAGTTTCCAGACACCTACCCAGGGATTGTGATTTCATCAGTCAGTTTGCTGTATCTGTCTGAACACCTTTGCTTTACAAAATCTTTTTTAATTTGTCATTTGTCTTCATTTTTAGTATGAAAATTTCTTGTAAAATATTAAAACACTTTATTGGCATTCTTTAGATTATTAAATAAACAACTGACTATATGTATTATTTGTTATCATTATTTATTCCAGGTACAATCCTTAGGTGAAACAAAAACAGCACAGATTGATGATATAAACCAACAGCTTTCTGATTTAGCTCAACATTACCAAACAGAGGTAGGTTTCTAATAAAAATATAAATGGCATGTGTGTAGACGATATACACACAATGTCAGATATCGTAAAGTGGGATATTTTGACCGTAGTTTTATTTTGGTTTATTTGGTGCCTCTCTTGAAAGTGCCAAAATTAAACATGCCAAAAAAATAACTTCCACTAAAATAAAAAATACCAATATTTTATAAAAGTTATAAACGCGAAATCACGGGTGAGTCTTTCATTTGTATTCAACTTTGCGAAAAAAATTATAAATCAGATCAGATAGTCCAAGTAAATACATCAATAATCCACAGTTATCAGTTATAATGACTTAAAGCAGATCTACTCCAGACATAAATAAAGCTTATAATTTAACAATATGTGTATAATAATTTCACAAGAAACTAAATGTTAATTGTCAATTTATCTCTAGGGTCCCACATTTTTATTGTATGATTAGTATACCGGCAGTCGTCAGTCAAATAAATTGTTACGGATTTAACACCTGTTGTAAAAACACCTATTGACAAACGTTAATTAAGGTAGCCTATGCAGGTAGACCATTACGGATCAGTGGTTTAATAACGGTATCGTTATGGTAAAGAAAAGAAAATTCATTATATTTTGAATTTGAGTTTTATGTTGTTTTAAAGTTCATCTTATCATCTTAGCTAATAAATATTTTATCACTATTTATTAATTTTCATCCACAGATAATGCCATCCAGAAAAAGTATTTGTATTTCACCCGTATCCAATTTCTTAGTTACTTTTTTTTAGCAAACTTCCGGTGAGATACCGGTGGTATTTGACTTCAAGTTTTTGATCTACGATATAAAAAAAACATTGGTCATGAGCATTTATTTTTTCTAACCATTTGAAAAGCACCAAAATAAAACAATCATCTTTTGGAAAGCACCAAAAATTAAACACACCAAAATTAAACATCCACATTTTGACAGAAAACTGCCAAAATATCCTGACGCCAAAATATCCCAATTTACGGTAATATATATTTTATTTGTACGAGCTTTAGAAACAGGAAGAAAAGCAAGCCTTTGGCGAGCTTTTCTTTCCCGTTTCGAGACAAGTACCATTATATTTGAGAATTTCAGGTAAGATTTTAATTTACAAAGTGTCATATTTGTATTTTTGGATATGTAACTGAGTGGTGATAAAAAACTACAAAAGTGAAAATTCAAATAATTTAAAAAAAAAAGAGAGATTTTGGATGTGCCAGGGTTCACCAAACCAGGCAATGTTGACAAAATTCTCGCCTTGTTTCAGCTGAAGTTGCCCTCCCTCATAGCTAAATGGAAATTATAGTTGCCTTTTTTCATTTTGAAAGTCGCTCCTTTCTGGTAAATAATCTTTGTTTTTTTTGCTATGTTTTAATTTACTGACAAAGCAATTGTAATTGAGTTGAAAATGCATTAAGATGAGTGAAAAAGATTTTATTCAAGGAGTAAAGAAGGCTTAATTTTTTGAGACAAAAGAATCGCAGTAATCTTCTAAATTTGTACTGTCGAAATTTACAATTGAAAATTTTATTACTAAATGTAAAAATATAAACAGATGCTTCCTGGACTATCTGATCAGACTGCTGTTGTTGGATTGTGTCAAATTTCATCCAGTTTTAATTATTTGTTGCTTTTTCAAAGTTCAATGATCAAATTTTAATCATGGTGCCATGTTTTAAATCCAAAGGGCAAAATAAATTGGGGGAATGGAAGCAGATTTCTAATGTCAAAATGAATAAAGCATAGAACGTCATAAAACATAAAACGTCAACTAATGTAAGCACAACAATTGTAACACAAAACATTAATTTGAAGTTAAACATGACAGACATTAACAAGATATTGGCATAAATTCATTTTTAATTTAAAGTATAAAAAGAAAATGATGCTAAGAAATTATACATATTTGCAGAAACATGTCTCTATAAAGCTTGTGGAAGTCTCTCTTTCTTGCCTTCACCTCTCCTTCATGATCTCTGAGGGAGAGGTCAAGTCTCCCTATAAAGCTTGTGGAAATCTTTCTTGCCTTCACTTCTCCTTCATGATCTCTGAGGGAGAGATCAAGTCTCCCTATAAAGCTTGTGGAAGTCTCTCTTTCTTGCCTTCACTTCTCCTGCATGATCTCTGAGGGAGAGGTCAAGTCTCCCTATAAAGCTTGTGGAAGTCTCTCTTTCTTGCCTTCACTTCTCCTTCATGATCTCTGAGGGAGAGGTCAAGTCTCCCTATAAAGCTTGTGGAAGTCTCTCTTTCTTGCCTTCACGTCTCCTTCATGATCTCTGAGGGAGAGGTCAAGTCTCCCTATAAAGCTTGTGGAAGTCTCTCTTTCTTGTCTTCACTTCTCCTTCATGATCTCTGAGGGAGAGGTCAAGTCTCCCTATAAAGCTTGTGGAAGTCTCTCTTTCTTGCCTTCACTTCTCCTTCATGATCTCTGAGGGAGAGGTCAAGTCTCCCTATTAAGCTTGTGGAAGTCTCTCTTTCTTGCCTTCACTTCCCCTTCATGATCTCTGAGGGAGAGGTCAAGTCTCCCTATAAAGCTTGTGGAAGTCTCTCTTTCTTGCCTTCACTTCTCCTTCATGATCTCTGAGGGAGAGGTCAAGTCTCCCTATAAAGCTTGTGGAAGTCTCTCTTTCTTGCCTTCACTTCTCCTTCATGATCTCTGAGGGAGAGGTCAAGTCTCCCTATAAAGCTTGTGGAAGTCTCTCGTTCTTGCCTTCACTTCTCCTTCATGATCTCTGAGGGAGAGGTCAAGTCTCCCTATAAAGCTTGTGGAAGTCTCTCTTTCTTGCCTTCACTTCTCCTTCATGATCTCTGAGGGAGAGGTCAAGGCTTCCTATAAAGCTTGTGGAAGTCTCTCTTTCTTGCCTTCACTTCTCCTTCATGATCTCTGAGGGAGAGGTCAAGTCTCCCTATAAAGCTTGTGGAAGTCTCTCTTTCTTGCCTTCACTTCTCCTTCATGATCTCTGAGGGAGAGGTCAAGTCTCCCTATAAAGCTTGTGGAAGTCTCTCTTTCTTGCCTTCACTTCTCCTTCATGATCTCTGAGGGAGAGGTCAAGTCTCCCTATAAAGCTTGTGGAAGTCTCTCTTTCTTGCCTTCACTTCTCCTTCATGATCTCTGAGGGAGAGGTCAAGTCTCCCTATAAAGCTTGTGGAAGTCTCTCTTTCTTGCCTTCACTTCTCCTTCATGATCTCTGAGGGAGAGGTCAAGTCTTCCTATAAAGCTTGTGGAAGTCTCTCTTTCTTGCCTTCACTTCTCCTTCATGATCTCTGAGGGAGAGGTCAAGTCTTCCTATAAAGCTTGTGGAAGTCTCTCTTTCTTGCCTTCACTTCTCCTTCATGATTTCTGAGGGAGAGGTCAAGTCTCCCTATAAAGCTTGTGGAAGTTTCTCTTTCTTGCCATCACTTCTCCTTCATGATCTCTGAGGGAGAGGTCAAGTCTCCCTATAAAGCTTGTGGAAGTCTCTCTTTCTTGCCTTCATTTCTCCTTCATGATCTCTGAGGGAGAGGTCAAGTCTCCCTATTAAGCTTGTGGAAGTCTCTCTTTCTTGCCTTCACTTCTCCTTCATGATCTCTGAGGGAGAGGTCAAGTCTCCCTATAAAACTTGTGGAAGTCTCTCTTTCTTGCCTTCACTTCTCCTTCATGATCTCTGAGGGAGAGGTCAAGTCTCCCTATAAAACTTGTGGAAGTCTCTCTTTCTTGCCTTCACTTCTCCTTCATGATCTCTGAGGGAGAGGTCAAGTCACCCTATAAAGCTTGTGGAAGTCTCTCTTTCTTGCCTTCACTTCTCCTTCATGATCTCTGAGGGAGAGGTCAAGTCTTCCTATAAAGCTTGTGGAAGTCTCTCTTTCTTGCCTTCACTTCTCCTTCATGATCTCTGAGGGAGAGGTCAAGTCTCCCTATAAAGCTTGTGGAAGTCTCTCTTTCTTGCCTTCACTTCTCCTTCATGATCTCTGAGGGAGAGGTCAAGTCTCCCTATTAAGCTTGTGGAAGTCTCTCTTTCTTGCCTTCACTTCTCCTTCATGATCTCTGAGGGAGAGGTCAAGTCTCCCTATAAAGCTTGTGGAAGTCTCTCTTTCTTGCCTTCACTTCTCCTTCATGATCTCTGAGGGAGAGGTCAAGTCTTCCTATAAAGCTTGTGGAAGTCTCTCTTTCTTGCCTTCACTTCTCCTTCATGATCTCTGAGGGAGAGGTCAAGTCTCCCTATAAAGCTTGTGGAAGTCTCTCTTTCTTGCCTTCACTTCTCCTTCATGATCTCTGAGGGAGAGGTCAAGTCTCCCTATAAAGCTTGTGGAAGTCTCTCTTTCTTGCCTTCACTTCCCCTTCATGATCTCTGAGGATGAGGTCAAGTCTCCCTATAAAACTTGTGGAAGTCTCTCTTTCTTGCCTTCACTTCTCCTTCATGATCTCTGAGGGAGAGGTCAAGTCTTCCTATAAAGCTTGTGGAAGTCTCTCTTTCTTGCCTTCACTTCTCCTTCATGATCTCTGAGAGAGAGGTCAAGTCTTCCTATTTTTTGCAGGTGTGGTGAGCCCTGATTTGCTTTTAATTTTGTTAGATGCTTTATAATATGTGACAATCTTTTATATTATGTGTTGATTGATTCTTGTGCTGATTTTGTTGTGGTTATACATGTATTAATATTGTACTTTTGTAGTATGAGCCTATATTGGAAATAATATGAGAGATATATTTACCGTAAAATTTACATTATGTTTTTGTAGTGTAGTTCCAGTGAAGAATTAAGATCTGCCATTCTAGAAAAGGAGAGTTTACTAGAGGAAGAGACAAGAAAAATACAGTCCAGGTAACACTCACATTATTTTTCTGTACAGTACCAAAAATCATTTTTGTAAACCCTGCTCTCTTGTATGTATGTGTTATTTATATAGTTTATCTGATATAGTCATACTCACATTTACCCTGCAATCATATCATTTGTGTGTATAATAAAGATATAAAACTAATGTTTTACTTTATTTGTCTAGTAGGTTAAATACAATATAAATACTGGTACATTGTCTGTTAAAATGGGACAGAAAAACCTTCAAAAGGATCACATTTCTAACTGTTTTTGAAGCTCATACAAATAAATTTGATTTTTTCAAAACAATCTACATTTGACTTTTTTAGTTGTCCATGGATATAACATATCAGAGTTTTGGATTACTACATAGATGATAAAGAACTAAGATATATTTTTTAATGCATTTTGTTTGTTTCAGAGATGAGAAGATCAATAATTTAGAAGAACAGATGTCTTCTTTGAAGTATGAAGCCACAAGAATGGAAACAGAAAGAACTGATTTACTTGCCAAGGTAAGATACTTTACTTTAATCTTCACTGAAGTCATCACAGAAAGAACTGATTTACTTGCCAAGGTAAGGTACTTTACTTTAATCTTCACTGAAGTCATCACAGAAAGAACTGATTTACTTGCCAAGGTAAGATACTTTACTTTAATCTTCACTGAAGTCATCACAGAAAGAACTGATTTACTTGCCTAGGTAAGGTACTTTACTTTAATCTTCACTGAAGTCATCACAGAAAGAACTGATTTACTTGCCACGGTAAGGTACTTAACTTTAATCTTCACTGAAGTCATCACAGAAAGAACTGATTTACTTGCCAAGGTAAGATACTTTACTTTAATCTTCACTGAAGTCATCACAGAAAGAACTGATTTACTTGCCACGGTAATCTTCACTGAAGTCATCACAGAAAGAACTGATTTACTTGCCAAGGTAAGATACTTTACTTTAATCTTCACTGAAGTCATCACAGAAAGAACTGATTTACTTGCCAAGGTAAGATACTTTACTTTAATCTTCACTGAAGTCATCACAGAAAGAACTGATTTACTTGCCAAGGTAAGATACTTTACTTTAATCTTCACTGAAGTCATCACAGAAAGAACTGATTTACTTGCCACGGTAATCTTCACTGAAGTCATCACAGAAAGAACTGATTTACTTGCCAAGGTAAGGTACTTTACTTTAATCTTCACTGAAGTCATCACAGAAAGAACTGATTTACTTGCCAAGGTAAGATACTTTACTTTAATCTTCACTGAAGTCATCACAGAAAGAACTGATTTACTTGCCAAGGTAAGGTACTTAACTTTAATCTTCACTGAAGTCATCACAGAAAGAACTGATTTACTTGCCAAGGTAAGATACTTTACTTTAATCTTCACTGAAGTCATCACAGAAAGAACTGATTTACTTGCCACGGTAATCTTCACTGAAGTCATCACAGAAAGAACTGATTAACTTGCCAAGGTAAGGTACTTTACTTTAATCTTCACTGAAGTCATCACAGAAAGAACTGATTTACTTGCCACGGTAATCTTCACTGAAGTCATCACAGAAAGAACTGATTTACTTGCCACGGTAATCTTCACTGAAGTCATCACAGAAAGAACTGATTTACTTGCCAAGGTAAGGTACTTTACTTTAATCTTCACTGAAGTCATCACAGAAAGAACTGATTTACTTGCCAAGGTAAGATACTTTACTTTAATCTTCACTGAAGTCATCACAGAAAGAACTGATTTACTTGCCAAGGTAAGATACTTTACTTTAATCTTCACTGAAGTCATCACAGAAAGAACTGATTTACTTGCCAAGGTAGGATACTTTACTTTAATCTTCACTGAAGTCATCACAGAAAGAACTGATTTACTTGCCAAGGTAAGATACTTTACTTTAATCTTCACTGAAGTCATCACAGAAAGAACTGATTTACTTGCCACGGTAATCTTCACTGAAGTCATCACAGAAAGAACTGATTTACTTGCCAAGGTAAGGTACTTTACTTTAATCTTCACTGAAGTCATCACAGAAAGAACTGATTTACTTGCCAAGGTAAGATACTTTACTTTAATCTTCACTGAAGTCATCACAGAAAGAACTGATTTACTTGCCAAGGTAAGATACTTTACTTTAATCTTCACTGAAGTCATCACAGAAAGAACTGATTTACTTGCCACGGTAATCTTCACTGAAGTCATCACAGAAAGAACTGATTTACTTGCCACGGTAATCTTCACTGAAGTCATCACAGAAAGAACTGATTTACTTGCCAAGGTAAGGTACTTTACTTTAATCTTCACTGAAGTCATCACAGAAAGAACTGATTTACTTGCCAAGGTAAGATACTTTACTTTAATCTTCACTGAAGTCATCACAGAAAGAACTGATTTACTTGCCAAGGTAAGGTACTTAACTTTAATCTTCACTGAAGTCATCACAGAAAGAACTGATTTACTTGCCAAGGTAAGATACTTTACTTTAATCTTCACTGAAGTCATCACAGAAAGAACTGATTTACTTGCCACGGTAATCTTCACTGAAGTCATCACAGAAAGAACTGATTAACTTGCCAAGGTAAGGTACTTTACTTTAATCTTCACTGAAGTCATCACAGAAAGAACTGATTTACTTGCCAAGGTAAGATACTTTACTTTAATCTTCACTGAAGTCATCACAGAAAGAACTGATTTACTTGCCAAGGTAAGGTACTTTACTTTAATCTTCACTGAAGTCATCACAGAAAGAACTGATTTACTTGCCACGGTAATCTTCACTGAAGTCATCACAGAAAGAACTGATTAACTTGCCAAGGTAAGATACTTTACTTTAATCTTCACTGAAGTCATCACAGAAAGAACTGATTTACTTGCCAAGGTAAGATACTTTACTTTAATCTTCACTGAAGTCATCACAGAAAGAACTGATTTACTTGCCAAGGTAAGATACTTTACTTTAATCTTCACTGAAGTCATCACAGAAAGAACTGATTTACTTGCCAAGGTAGGATACTTTACTTTAATCTTCACTGAAGTCATCACAGAAAGAACTGATTTACTTGCCAAGGTAAGATACTTTACTTTAATCTTCACTGAAGTCATCACAGAAAGAACTGATTTGCTTGTCAAGGTAAGGTACTTTACATTAATCTTCACTGAAGTCATCACAGAAAGAACTGATTTACTTGCCACGGTAATCTTCACTGAAGTCATCACAGAAAGAACTGATTTACTTGCCAAGGTAAGATACTTTACTTTAATCTTCACTGAAGTCATCACAGAAAGAACTGATTTGCTTGTCAAGGTAAGGTACTTTACATTAATCTTCACTGAAGTCATCACAGAAAGAACTGATTTACTTGCCACGGTAATCTTCACTGAAGTCATCACAGAAAGAACTGATTTACTTGCCAAGGTAAGATACTTTACTTTAATCTTCACTGAAGTCATCACAGAAAGAACTGATTTACTTGCCAAGGTAAGATACTTTACTTTAATCTTCACTGAAGTCATCACAGAAAGAACTGATTTACTTGCCAAGGTAAGGTACTTTACTTTAATCTTCACTGAAGTCATCACAGAAAGAACTGATTTACTTGCCAAGGTAAGGTACTTTACTTTAATCTTCACTGAAGTCATCACAGAAAGAACTGATTTACTTGCCAAGGTAAGGTACTTTACATTAATCTTCACTGAAGTCATCACAGAAAGAACTGATTTACTTGCCAAGGTAAGATACTTTACTTTAATCTTCACTGAAGTCATCACAGAAAGAACTGATTTACTTGCCAAGATAAGATACTTTACTTCAGGAATCATTGAAGACCTCACAGAAAGTGACAAAAAAACTAACAATATTTCCACCACATTACAAATTCTGGTGCATGCATTTTTTAATGTTTTTTTTTAAAGACTATCTATTGAAAATATGTAAATCTTCTCCTCTGAAACCACTGAGCCAAATTAAACCCACAAAAGGAAAATTTACCATATGGAAAGGAAAACTGACTGTCTCAAATTTAACTTGAGAAAGGGATAGATCTAAATCCTGAAATTAACATGAGACCCCTGTAATGTTCCCAATAGTACTTCATTCAATATTTACGTTACAATATTTAATGTATAATTGTGTTTTGATGAGATAAAGATAAAGTATTTATTACATAAGTATTTACACAAGTAATATCATATTTTACCTGAGAAAAAAACATCTTGTGTATTGAATATAATTTATTCATATTACAAAAAAAAACAAATATATATATATATATATATATATATTGTAGGCTATATACTAACATACCTATAATAACAATATTGTTTGGACAGAAAGTCAAACATGAAGTTCATGCCTACTTTATATGAATGTCTTGAAGCACCAGATAAGTTGAAGTAAATTATTGGCCCCAGTGATTTTGACACATCTTACATACATCATTTATTTTCTATTTTCAGATAGAGGCTGGAGAGGGTATTGAAACAGCAATAAATCAACTTAATCAAGAAAAGGTAAATATTATTTAAAATAGTAAATGTAGAGATATTTTGTTTAGAAACAAAAAGTAAAAATATAAATCTTGAAAAAAATGTTGATTACCGTATAAATGAATTAGATTTGTAATATATTCAAATAATGTTGGATAAATTTCATTTTCATCAACAAAAGAAATCTGTTGTTAAAATTCATGGGGATGATCTATCGAAAAGTGAAAAAAACAAAACTTATGCATGTAGTAGTTTTTGGACACATTTTTTACAGAGAGAAGAGAAACCAGGATATTTGAGGTTTGATAATTTATCTATTGGATATGCTAGGAAGTTAAATATCCCTTTATCTATTGGATATGCTAGGAGGAGAAATATCTCTTTATCTATTGGATATGCTAGGAGGAGAAATATCTCTTTATCTATTGGATATGCTAGGAGGAGAAATATCTCTTTATCTATTGGATATGCTAGGAGGAGAAATATCTCTTTAAGATCTATTGGATATGCTAGGAAAATAAATATCCCTTTAAGATCTATTGGATATGCTAGGAAGTTAAATATCCCTTTATCTATTGGATATGATAGGAGGAGAAATATCTCTTTATCTATTGGATATGCTAGGAAGTTAAATATCCCTTTATCTATTGGATATGATAGGAGGAGAAATATCTCTTTATCTATTGGATATGCTAGGAGGAGAAATATCTCTTTATCTATTGGATATGCTAGGAGGAGAAATATCTCTTTATCTATTGGATATGCTAGGAGGAGAAATATCTCTTTAAGATCTATTGGATATGCTAGGAAAATAAATATCCCTTTATCTATTGGATATGCTAGGAGGATAAATACCCCCTTTATTTATTGGATATGCTAGGAAGATAAATATCCCTATATCTATTTGATATGTTAGGCAGATAAATATCCCTTTATCTATTGATTATGCTAGGAGGATAAATGTCCCTTTATCTATTGGATATGTTAGGCAGATAAATATCCCTTTATCTATTGATTATGCTAGGAGGATAAATGTCCCTTTGTCTATTGGATATTCTTAGAGGATAAATATCTCTTTATCTATTGGATATGCTTGGAGATTAAATATCCGTTTGTTTATTGGATATGCTAGGAAGATAAATATCCCTTTATCTATTGGATATGATAGGAAGATAAATGTCCCTTTATCTATTGGATATGCTTAGAGGATGCATATCTCTTTATCTATTGGATAAGCTAGGAAATTAAATATCCCTTTATTTATTCGATATGCTAGGAGAATAAATATCCCTTTATATATTGGATATGCTAGGAAGATAAATATTCCTTTATTTATTGGATATGCTAGGAGGATCAATATATGTATATCTATTGCATATACTAGGAGAATAGATATCCACTTATCCATTTCCTGGATATACTAGGAGGATAAATATCCCTTTATCCATTGGATATGCTAGGAGGATGCATATCCCTTTATCTATTGGAAATGCTTGGAGAGATAAATATCCTTTTATCTATTGGATATGCTACGAGGATAAGATCCTTTTATCTATTGGATATGCTAGGAGGATAAATATCCCTTTATCTATTGGATATGTTAGGAAGATAAATATCCCATTCTTTAATCAAAAGGAATAAGTCTTTTTTTCTGTGACAAATGACCAGAAAATCATTTTCAATATTGATTTTTTTTTTTTTCATGTGAAGTCACTCTTACAAGAAAAGATAACTCAACTAGAAAGTGCATCAGCAGAACAGGAAAAAGAAAATTCTGAAAAACTAGAAACATTACATAAACAGCTTCAGGAGGTCAAAGGTCAATTGAAAAGTTCACAAGATAAAGTGGAGAAATTGAAATGCTCTGTCAATGATAAAAGTGAAAAGATGACGCAGCTACAACAGAAAATTACTCAGCTAGAAGTTGATGTTCAAGGGAAAGTAAGTTTATGGTAATATTAGGAAAATATACACATGTATGTAGCCAATATATCTAGAATAACAGCAGTATTGAAGGTCTGGACAAACATTGTCGCTAGTATCACAACAAGTTTGATAGGACGAGTTGAATGAATGAATAAATGAATGAATGAATGAATTTTTTTTATTTTCAGACAGACTTACTTCTTGCTGCAGAAGCTACTAAAACTAGTCAGAGAGCAGATTTAGAGAATCATATTAAAACAGCTCAGAATATGGTTGAAGAAAAGACCAACGAGTTGTCTAAAATGAAACAACAATGGCAGCAGGTGCAAACATAATTATTGATCAGATTAATGCATATAGTGATTAATATATTCTCAATAAAAACTGTTGACCAAAACTCAATTTTTTAGACAATAGCTTGAATAGTTATTATTGTCTATGAATAAGAGCAGAATCTATTCTCTGGATTAAAACAGATAGTCATCAATACTTGTAATAAGTCTACTGTAATTAAGATTGGGAAATTTAGACAAATTTATATTGTGCATAGATATTTTGTGACACTCATTTTGGTCGTTTTGTAAATGTATTTAATTTAATAGATCTAAATATTTGGGTAGCAAAATAAAACCTTTGTTTTATACTGTTTTTATTGAGTTATCTGTTTCTGAAGGCAGTTGAGGGGTATGAAAAGAAAATGCACAAAAATGACAAAAAAGTCATGTATATGAAATTAAGGTTATTTAGGCAGAAAAAGATTCAAATTATCTTTTACCAAAACTATTAAGAAAAACTAGTTAGTTCAATTCCTCAGTTGCAATCTTCAACTTGTTGAAGGCTGTCAGTAATTGGTAAATTGTTTGAAATACAATGTATATAAAAATGTAATTCAATGCTAATTATTTTAGACACTACAAGACCTGACATCCAAGAAAGAGAAGATAACATCACTAGAGGTCAATATTAAGGAGCATCAAGACAATATTACACAGTTAACACAACAGAATACCACTACTGAACGACAGCTGACTGATAAGGTACTGTAAAAGTGGCTATGTGTATAGTGTTTGATTAAACAATTAACACAACAGAATACCACTACTGAACGACAGCTGGCTGATAAGGTACTGTAAAAGTGGCTATGTGTATTGTGTTTGATTAAACAATTAACACAACAGAATACCACTACTGAACGACAGCTGGCTGATAAGGTACTGTAAAAGTGGCTATGTGTATTGTGTTTGATTAAACAATTAACACAACAGAATACCACTACTGAATGACAGCTGACTGATAAGGTACTGTAAAAGTGGCTATGTGTATTGTGTTTGATTAAACAATTAACACAACAGAATACCACTACTGAACGACAGCTGGCTGATAAGGTACTGTAAAAGTGGCTATGTGTATAGTGTTTGATTAAACAATTAACACAACAGAATACCACTACTGAACGACAGCTGGCTGATAAGGTACTGTAAAAGTGGCTACGTGTATTGTGTTTGATTAAACAATTAACACAACAGAATACCACTACTGAACGACAGCTGGCTGATAAGGTACTGTAAAAGTGGCTATGTGTATTGTGTTTGATTAAACAATTAACACAACAGAATACCACTACTGAACGACAGCTGACTGATAAGGTACTGTAAAAGTGGCTATGTGTATTGTGTTTGATTAAACAATTAACACAACAGAATACCACTACTGAACGACAGCTGACTGATAAGGTACTGTAAAAGTGGCGATGTGTATAGTGTTTGATTAAACAATTAACACAACAGAATACCACTACTGAACGACAGCTGGCTGATAAGGTACTGTAAAAGTGGCTATGTGTATAGTGTTTGATTAAACAATTAACACAACAGAATACCACTACTGAACGACAGCTGACTGATAAGGTACTGTAAAAGTGGCTATGTGTATTGTGTTTGATTAAACAATTAACACAACAGAATACCACTACTGAACGACAGCTGGCTGATAAGGTACTGTAAAAGTGGCTATGTGTATAGTGTTTGATTACACAATTAACACAACAGAATACCACTACTGAACGACAGCTGGCTGATAAGGTACTGTAAAAGTGGCTATGTGTATTGTGTTTGATTAAACAATTAACACAACAGAATACCACTACTGAACGACAGCTGGCTGATAAGGTACTGTAAAAGTGGCTATGTGTATTGTGTTTGATTAAACAATTAACACAACAGAATACCACTACTGAACGACAGCTGACTGATAAGGTACTGTAAAAGTGGCTATGTGTATTGTGTTTGATTAAACAATTAACACAACAGAATACCACTACTGAACGACAGCTGGCTGATAAGGTACTGTAAAAGTGGCTATGTGTATTGTGTTTGATTAAACAATTAACACAACAGAATACCACTACTGAACGACAGCTGACTGATAAGGTACTGTAAAAGTGGCTATGTGTATAGTGTTTGATTAAACAATTAACACAACAGAATACCACTACTGAACGACAGCTGGCTGATAAGGTACTGTAAAAGTGGCTATGTGTATTGTGTTTGATTAAACAATTAACACAACAGAATACCACTACTGAACGACAGCTGACTGATAAGGTACTGTAAAAGTGGCTATGTGTATTGTGTTTGATTAAACAATTAACACAACAGAATACCACTACTGAACGACAGCTGACTGATAAGGTACTGTAAAAGTGGCTATGTGTATAGTGTTTGATTAAACAATTAACACAACAGAATACCACTACTGAACGACAGCTGGCTGATAAGGTACTGTAAAAGTGGCTATGTGTATTGTGTTTGATTAAACAATTAACACAACAGAATACCACTACTGAACGACAGCTGGCTGATAAGGTACTGTAAAAGTGGCTATGTGTATAGTGTTTGATTACACAGTTAACACAACAGAATACCACTACTGAACGACAGCTGACTGATAAGGTACTGTAAAAGTGGCTATGTGTATTGTGTTTGATTAAACAATTAACACAACAGAATACCACTACTGAACGACAGCTGGCTGATAAGGTACTGTAAAAGTGGCTATGTGTCTTGTCTTTGATTAAACAATTAACACAACAGAATACCACTACTGAACGACAGCTGGCTGATAAGGTACTGTAAAAGTGGCTATGTGTATTGTGTTTGATTAAACAATTAACACAACAGAATACCACTACTGAACGACAGCTGGCTGATAAGGTACTGTAAAAGTGGCTATGTGTATTGTGTTTGATTAAACAATTAACACAACAGAATACCACTACTGAACGACAGCTGGCTGATAAGGTACTGTAAAAGTGGCTATGTGTATAGTGTTTGATTACACAGTTAACACAACAGAATACCACTACTGAATGACAGCTGACTGATAAGGTACTGTAAAAGTGGCTATGTGTATTGTGTTTGATTAAACAATTAACACAACAGAATACCACTACTGAACGACAGCTGGCTGATAAGGTACTGTAAAAGTGGCTATGTGTATTGTGTTTGATTAAACAATTAACACAACAGAATACCACTACTGAACGACAGCTGGCTGATAAGGTACTGTAAAAGTGGCTATGTGTATAGTGTTTGATTACACAGTTAACACAACAGAATACCACTACTGAACGACAGCTGACTGATAAGGTACTGTAAAAGTGGCTATGTGTATTGTGTTTGATTAAACAATTAACACAACAGAATACCACTACTGAACGACAGCTGGCTGATAAGGTACTGTAAAAGTGGCTATGTGTATTGTGTTTGATTAAACAATTAACACAACAGAATACCACTACTGAACGACAGCTGACTGATAAGGTACTGTAAAAGTGGCTATGTGTATTGTGTTTGATTAAACAATTAACACAACAGAATACCACTACTGAACGACAGCTGACTGATAAGGTACTGTAAAAGTGGCTATGTGTATTGTGTTTGATTAAACAATTAACACAACAGAATACCACTACTGAACGACAGCTGACTGATGAGGTACTGTAAAAGTGGCTATGTGTATTGTGTTTGATTAAACAATTAACACAACAGAATACCACTACTGAACGACAGCTGACTGATAAGGTACTGTAAAAGTGGCTATGTGTATTGTGTTTGATTAAACAATTAACACAACAGAATACCACTACTGAACGACAGCTGACTGATAAGGTACTGTAAAAGTGGCTACGTGTATTGTGTTTGATTAAACAATTAACACAACAGAATACCACTACTGAACGACAGCTGACTGATAAGGTACTGTAAAAGTGGCTATGTGTATTGTGTTTGATTAAACAATTAACACAACAGAATACCACTACTGAACGACAGCTGACTGATAAGGTACTGTAAAAGTGGCTACGTGTATTGTGTTTGATTAAACAATTAACACAACAGAATACCACTACTGAACGACAGCTGACTGATAAGGTACTGTAAAAGTGGCTATGTGTATTGTGTTTGATTAAACAATTAACACAACAGAATACCACTACTGAACGACAGCTGACTGATAAGGTACTGTAAAAGTGGCTATGTGTATTGTGTTTGATTAAACAATTAACACAACAGAATACCACTACTGAACGACAGCTGACTGATAAGGTACTGTAAAAGTGGCTATGTGTATTGTGTTTGATTAAACAATTAACACAACAGAATACCACTACTGAACGACAGCTGACTGATAAGGTACTGTAAAAGTGGCTGTGTGTATTGTGTTTGATTAAACAATTAACACAACAGAATACCACTACTGAACGACAGCTGGCTGATAAGGTACTGTAAAAGTGGCTATGTGTATTGTGTTTGATTAAACAATTAACACAACAGAATACCACTACTGAACGACAGCTGGCTGATAAGGTACTGTAAAAGTGGCTACGTGTATTGTGTTTGATTACACAGTTAACACAACAGAATACCACTACTGAACGACAGCTGGCTGATAAGGCACTGTAAAAGTGGCTATGTGTATTGTGTTTGATTACACAATTAACACAACAGAATACCACTACTGAACGACAGCTGGCTGATAAGGTACTGTAAAAGTGGCTATGTGTATTGTGTTTGATTAAACAATTAACACAACAGAATACTACTACTGAACGACAACTGACTGATAAGGTACTGTTAAGATGATAATGTGTATTGTGTTTAATTTCCACTTGGGTAAAAATATCCAGTGAAATTAATCCCTCCAAGTAATTTATTATATGATATAGGATACGATATACAACTACAATTATTTGTAGTGGTTCACGTGAGTTTTAATAGATCAGAAAATCAATATTGCTTTTTTAGATCTATAAAAACTCATATTCTCTTTTTTTCTTTAATATTTATTATGTACTTTGTCTAGATATTTATTATGTACTGTAGAACTTTGGTTGCTCAAGCTCGAAAGCACTGTCAAAATGTGTTTGAGTTATCAGAAGTTTGAGCCAGCGAAGCTCCGTAATTTCATAGAGAGAAAAATCAAGTTCTGACCTGAGACAGTTTCATTACGCTATGATAGACTGATACCCAGTACAGTGGGTCTTAGTCGTAAAAAAATATTTAATCCTTTAGAAAGTTCTCAAAGACTATGGCTTCTGAATTCCTTAGAAATGGCTTTTTCACTGTGTTCGCGATCTATGTTATATACAGGAAATACGAGGTCTGGTATTAACAGTTGGATCAATATCGGTACAATATTTGATAATTCGGATATATATTTTTAATGTCCAATTTTCAAATTTTAGAAATGATCATTTTCTTTTTAAAAAATATTGAATTGTAAGAATAATTAAATTGATTTCTTTTAGTATAATATAGACATAAAAACTCATGTTAATCAGAATTTCACTACTAGTACATTTCTATTTTTTTGTGTATTTAGATGAACCTTGAGATCACCCAGTTTGATAATATTCGATTCCAACAAATATAAAAATTGAAAAAAATCACTCTAAATAATACTGATTTAATGTAATAACAATTTTAAATATTGTTTTAATAAACTTTTTTACGATTGTAAACATTTGATCTTCTGATTGTTTCAATTATTGTCGAGTGTAGGCTCAACTGGTATAATCTGTGACATATGTCTCGGTTTCAATAATCTTTCATTATTAATCGTAATTAACAGTTAATAATCAAGCCACAGTTAAATAACCTTTAATTGTTGTGTATGTAAACAGTTATGCGGTACAGGTATTTTTCTTTTACCTGATATTGTAATTAGGCCTAATTTAATGCTTGACACTTCCCATGAATTTGAGTTCGAGTTTGAAAAGGTAATGTGTACTGATTTATTATTACGGAACTATAAAAATAGTTTGACTGTTCGAGAAATTAGCATTTATTTGACAAGGAAGTAACAACAAAATTAAGGAATAAGGGGACTAAGAAAACAGTTTGAGTGATCCATGATATCCTAGTTCTAGCTAGCAAAGTTTGACTGTACTTTGTCTAAAATTCAGTGTTAAATTTTTCTGTTGTAGGCTGAATTGCTTGGGAAGACTGAGAATATACTTACAGAAACAAAGTCTACTTTAACATCTACACAGAAAGTGTTAAGTGAAACAACTCAAAAGTTAACACAAACAGAACAAGTATTAGAAACAGTAAGCTAACAAATTAAAGATGATAATAATTAAAAAAAAAGTTTAAATGGTCATCAATTCCACCAATATCAGCAAAATGAACAATCACCTCTCCACTGAACTCACTGAAAACAAAAAAGACCATGATATAGTTAAAAAAAACTTTTGTATTGTTTTCTCATTAGGTTACAGAAATACTTTTTTAATAGCTTTAAATCTTGAAAACTTTCCTAGAACTTTTCATTGTTGATTTTATTTGTGAAATTTGAAAATTGTGATTTTTAGCTCACTTTTCAAAGACTTCTGCCTAATAATCAGCAATAGAATGCATTGTATTTCACTTGAAGCATCATTTTGATATGTAGAATAAATTTGGTTAAAATGAAGAATACAGTGGATCCAGATCCAGGAAAATATAGAGAGTTGGGAAGAGACGAAATAGTTAGCATTTTGTAGTGTCTACAATGTATCTACTCTTTTTCAAAATCTACAAAAGGAATCTTTTAAATGCAAGGAGCACGACACTCTCCAAACACGAGTCGTCCACTATAGTCCACAGTCAGGCTTTCTATATTATATTCTGACAACTTGCTGATCGAGAGTATTTCCACCATCTGGGGACATGCTGTACCAAAACTATATGATTTGATACCTACAAAACAGTTTTTACAGTATAATATAAACCTTTCAGACAAAGAAGAATCTTAACTCTGAGATCAGTAAACTTAATACATCTGTAGAGAAGAAAGAAAAGAAAAACAAAAAGTTGACAGAGCAAAATCAATTATTGGTATGTAATATACATATGTAAATATCATGTAATATGTAATATGTATGTAGTTTTCATATAAGATTTGTTTAAACTTTTATTTCTATTTAAGATTCTTAGTGATGTTCATTTAGTTTCCAGATTTATGTAGTAATATTTCCTGTTGAAAATAATATTCAATGGAACTTCACTATTTTAAACCCAAATAATAAAATCTTTTCTTTAGACGACTGGAAGTTGGAATTATTTATCGCAGATAATTGAATATTCTGGTATTTTGAAGTAAAATGATGGGTCACACCAATTTCACCACAACGAAGTTCACTGTATTTTAAAACTTTTTATATTTTGAATTATTTGATTATGATAAACACCGTAAGTCCATTTTGCTACCTATTCCCTTCACTTACTAAGTACGGAGAGTATATTTAACTGTAAAAAGTCATTTGAACATTGGTAAATATATTCATTAAGATTTCTTACTTTGTGTGATAAACTTTTTTGTCAACTCTTCATCAGTTTATGAGATATTTTTAATTTTCTGTATTTCAATTTTGAATTAAATAAAACAACATCCAGATACTGATATGAAAATAGTTTTGTTTTTTTAGGTTGCTGAAGAGAAAAAGAAAGAACTGCAAATTACAGAATTATCAAGCGATTTAGAAAATACTAAGAAATCTTTATCAGACACAAAGCTTGCTCTTGATACAAAAGCTGCTGAGTTTACACAAGTATGTAGGTTAGATCATCTCACGAGTGTCAGCTTGTAACCTTCTCTTTTATTTAATTATACCCCCGCTCCCCGAAGGGGGAGGGGGGTATACTGTTTTACGTCTGTCCTTCCGTCCGTCCAAGATATTTTTCGTCGCATTTTTCTCAGTAACTGTTGATGGCAGAAATCTGATATTTGGTCACAAGCATCATATAGGTATACCATATTGTGGGTAGAGTTTTTGGACCCGTCAGATTCCTACTTCCTGTTTGCCGACTTAGTTAGTCTTTATACACATTGAGCATATATGCATATTTTTCGTCACATTTTTCTCAGCAACTATTGATGACAGAGATGTGATATTTGGTCACAAGCGTCATATAGGTGCCCCATATCGTGGGAAGCGTTTTTGAACCCATCGGATTCCTACTTCCTGTTTGCCGATTTTGTTGATTTTTATATACATTTAACATACATTTGTATATGCACATTTTTCGTCGCATTTTTCTCAGCAACTATTGATGACAGGAATCTGATATTTGGTCACAAGCTTCATATAGGTATGCCATATTGTGGGAAGCGTTTTTGGATCCATCAGATTCCTGCTTCCTGTTTGCAGACTTAGTTGGTTTCTATACACATTGAACATATATGCACATTTTTCGTCACATTTTTCTCAGCAACTATTGATGGCAGAGATCTGATATTTGGTCACAAGCTTCATATAGGTACCCCATATCGTGGGGAGCGTTTTTTGACCCGTCAGATTCCTACTTCCTGTTTGCCAAAGAGCGAGGGTATCATAGGTGAGCATTAGCTCACAGTTCATCTTGTTTCTTACAAAATATATGAAGAAGAATATGAAATGCCATGGTTGTTTTTTTTTGTTTCATGTAGAATATATTATTATTCCTTGATATTATTCTAAAATGAATTTCACAAATTTGGTTACCTCATAATAAATAAACATTCAACTCTTATTGTGAACACACTATATACATTTTAGAATTTTGACAAGTCTTAGTGTATCCAATGTACATTTTTATTTGATCATGAACAGTAATTTATTACACTTTTGTAAATCAATTTATTTCAAGTGTTTTTTTCTCATGTTTATAAATTAATGATTTAATTATACAGGCTCAAGTAGTACACCAACAGGAAGTCATGTTTATAAATTAATGATTTAATTATACAGGCTCAAGTAGTACACCATCAGGAAGTCATGTTTATAAATTAATGATTTAATTATACAGGCTCAAGTAGTACACCAACAGGAAGTCATGTTTATAAATTAATGATTTAATTATACAGGCTCAAGTAGTACACCAACAGGAAGTCATGTTTATAAATTAATGATTTAATTATACAGGCTCAAGTAGTACACCAACAGGAAGTGACATCATTGAAGAAAGAGACAGAATCATACCAACAAAGATCAAATACAACAGAACAACAACTTACCAGCAAGGTATTAAAGTATTTAATGGTTGATCTTATTTATCTGTGAAATATTGATAAATGTGAGAAAAATAACATGGACAAGATTTGGTTCATGGGCAGATGTTATATTAATCCAACTGTCAAATGATCATGTTCATTTTATAAATTACTTGATTATCCCATATTATTTTAATTGGTTGCTCTTATGTCTTAGGTCAATAATTTAGCTTCTTTTTTTTCCAGTTGAAAGAGGTCACAGATCAAAAAGAAAAACTATATGAGGAGAAAACAAAGTTAGAAACTTTATCATCAGAATTACAGAAAAAATTAACCCAAAAAGAAGAGGAACTAAAATCTACTGCTCAGAAATTGGAAAAAGAAAAGGTAAGTCATGTATATATGTATATGTCTTGTGTATCAGGATGAATATGATACATACATCTCAGATATTTATTTTTCCCCACTTCTGGGGGTGACATTAGTTTTAGGCCTTTCTGCTCCTCTGTTTGTCTGTCACAAAAGTTTGTACATGCATCTCTTCCTCCATTTTAAATGGGGATTCTTCAAAACTTTGCATGCCTGCTTATTACCACATGAAGATTTACAGATCGTTATGGCAGTTTGATCAAACTATTTTTGGAGGAGATATTGCCCTTGTTCATGTGTAAACGTGATATGATAATCAGATCATTTAACCATATTCAAGTGTCATTATATTAAATGATTTTACTTCAATGTGTCATTGTCAATACACAACCACACATTTATATTCCATCCAAAAGACTAATTGTGTATTTGATTTGTCTCCCACAACTAGTTGATGACCCTTTTTTTAGGAAACTAGATCCTATTTTTATACCCCAAGGGATCCTTTGTGGGCGAACTACTACATTGTACTATACAGAGATGGGAATTTTATTTTAAGTGTTAATATACATGCACCTTTTTTACAGGTTGAAGTACAAGAAAACTTTGAAAAGAGTAAAAAAGACTTAAATGGTAAAATAACATCACTAACGTCACAGATTGATTCATTAAATACACAGTTACAGAAGGAAAAGGTAAAGTCAAAAATAAATCATATACATTCAAATCTGTATTAAGAGGTCACCTTTGGGACAAAGAAAAAGTGTTCTTTTAAGACAGGTAACCTCTTTGAAGAGGATCAATTCATATGTAATTTTCTATGACATGACAAGAAAAAGGTGACCTTTTAATACAGGTATCTGCATGGGCAGGTTTGAATGTATTATTATTGAAGGGTGATTTTACTTTTGTTTTTCATAGGGACCCTGTCCATATACAGTCAAACTTGTATTCAACAGTCACCTGTGGGAAAAGGGAAAATAACCACTTTAGACAAATGTCCCCTTATTTAAGATCGGTCAAACTGGATTATCAGTTCTGATATCTTATGATTCGTGTATTGGTGTTACCAGAAGGTAATTTATTGGAAAATATGGCAGTTGCTTTGCAATGCTGCATTATTTTTGTACGATTAATTGTTAATTAATTAATTATTCTGTGAATATAACAGAATAAAACTGATGTCAATGAAGCTTGTTATCCATCTTTGTTGATCTGTTCAACTATTGTTTAATGGCTTTAAAACACTCACTTGAATCAGAATAAAGAACCTATCATGACTGTAAAATGAAGTATAGTAATTAAACAGCTATTTCTTTTATCATTTTACTTCTAATTCTCTGTGTACATGTATTTTGTAATTTGTTTATTTGCAGGACATCAAGAAAGCAAAAGTAAAACAGAATGTTTATCCAAACCAAAAAATTCTTGTAAAGCATTATAACAAAAAATAAAGATACATTTTCTTTTCTTTTATCAGGAAACTTTGTCAGCTACAGCTGGATCAGAGAGTACTTTAAAATCTCAGGTAAGTGTACATCTATGTTTTTTAAAATAAACTTGTATGCAATCTTTATAGTTTTTAATCACAATTTGGAAGGAAAAACATTTAAAAAAAAATGATGTGACAATACTTCAGTATCGTCCAATCAGAACACTTTATGTATCGGATACAATGTTCTTATTGGCCCTTTTTGTAGCCCTGGCCTTATGGTAATAAATCTTTTGAATATGATTTTTGTAATCATACTTGATAAGCACATTAATCAGAATGCAGTGAAAACAAAATACCGTCGGACCGACGGACAAGTCCGGTAAAATGACCGCCGGCCCGATATAAGCCCTTTGATTTTAGGACCGATTGTCCGGTATTGCACTGTCATTTGATTTCGTCAATTTCGGCTATAACGATTGATTTGTCAGTTTCCGGCATAGGATTTCATAAAAACTAAAGTGAAACACCTGATCAAAACTCTTTTATTGTATTCTTCATTTTTCGTTGTTCCATGCTATGATGAAGTTCAAGGACATTGACAAAAAAGTCGCAATCTCAGAAACGCTTTAATGAACGAAAATATCAATATTTGAAATATAAGAAAAAGAATCACTCTGGACCGGACACATACAAATTATTGGATATCAATTTGGTGCCAATTTAAACTTGTCTGTTGTGCAAAATACGATAGAGGACTTGATTTAGGATTTTGGGAAATATTGAAACCTTTGAAATGGACAAATATTACAAGCTTTTTCCTGATTAAGACAAATGGTTGAAAAGATATCCACTAAAAATTTATTTCCCTGTGAATTTAAATAAAATACTTTGCTTTATTTATATAAAAAAATAAATTATACAAAATGTTTACTTCAAAGCAGATTTGTTTTAACAAACAATGTTCAGAAAAAGATATATACAGTTAATTTGCATTTCTAAAACGAGAAATGGAAAATTGGTAGCCCTTGCTTGAAAGCAACCACTGCGGGAAAAGCTTGATATTGACAGTGAGGAAAGTGACCTTCATTCACTGAATATTATATGTGACACAGACAAGGACTAGGATGACTTTTGTGTTGATTTTATTGATGAAGAAGATAATTGGAGAGACGTTTTCCTTCTCTCAAGAGAGAGAATGTTAACAATAAAACTATTCGGAATATATATTGTTATGGAAATTTTTGTTCCCATACCATTCTTCTCCTTGTTGGTTTCATATGACATGGGTATATGAAATATGAAAACAACCCTAATTAAAATCAATAACAATGAAAAAGGCTTTATACAAGTAAAGGAAACTATACAGGCCAGCCATCAAAAATGAAATATTAAAAAAAGTACGATTTTCTTTCGGTCTGGTGAATCATCTTGATTCACCAGACCGAATGTCCTGTAAAAAATTTTACAATTTCGCATTCACTGAGAATGTTGTGATAAACAAAGTGTTCTGATTGGATGATTTCAGAGTATGAGTATGAAAGTCGTACTCACATTTTCATTACTGTAAGCCCGAATACTTTGAAAGACTCTACTACCCATGCCCACTCTTACTCATAAGATATTGATGCTCAGCTGTGTATGGTTAGTTTTATATGGCAAAAATGTATAAATGATTAATGTAGTATAAACAAAATATAATTAAGATATTTGTTTCTGTTAAAATAGATTGCAGATTTGATGACAGAGAAATCTGCTTCAGAAAAACAAATGGAAGATTTACAAACACAGCTGTCACAAACAACAGAGAAATTAGAAGTTCAGGTAAGATCAAGATCAACAATATGTACTGAAACTTATGGTCTTGTATGCATAAAATGATTTAGATATATGATTTAGTATGCACTTAACACCACGGGAAGAACCATCATCTGATATGTTAAAAAAGATTGAAAAACAAAATGATTTAGATATCTTTGGCAGTTAGTAAACCAAAGAGGCATAAACAGGATAGCCAAAATCTGCTACGGTCACCTATGTCTGAAGGAGATGAGGCTTTAATAATAATCATATTATTTAGGAACTGTAAGTTTCAGTAATAAATATATTTAATAAACCATGTCAGTGCTGAAACACTGACAACTGGGCGGATGATACTCTCGGGGACTAAAAGTTCACCAGCAGAAGCACTGACCCAGTAAACAATTTGTATGTAAACAATGTAACTGTTAACCTTCAGAAATGAAAATGTAGTATTTCCTGATCTTGCTTTGATTTGTAGAAAGAGCAGATAACTCTGAAAGAACAACAGTTACAAGGAATGATTCAGGAGAAGCTAGATGAGATAGATAATCTTCAACAACTAAATAAGGTATATTAAAACAGTGTTTTACACATGAAATAATTAATAAAAAGTCAAACTTGTATTTAGTGATCACCGTTGGGTCTAAAGAAAAATGACCTGATAAGAGAAGTGATCGCTTAGTCAAGAATGGAAGATCTGTCAATTCTGTTCTGTAATGATTCACATATTACTCTTACTTTTACATCTTATATTGCAATGAGCTACAAGTTAAATAGTAGGTATATTTTGTTGAGTTATTTAACAAATTTCTTGTATTTATCTGTAAAATTTGCCTAATTTGATGGAAATTCATTTAAAAATTTTAAAATATGATTTTGTATCAATAAAATGACCATTAAATCTTATATTAGGTTCAAGTCCTGGACATCAAATTTAACATATGCTACAATATGCAATAGTTCAATGAATCTTCTTTCTTATGTGAGCAATACAGGCTGATGTTAGTCCCTATTTTAACTTAAATCATTCAAAACTTATCATGAATAAGAGGAAAAGGTATTGATTATTGTATGTTTCTTTCAGGCTTTGACAGAAAAACTAGAATCATTAGAAACAAATCTACAGACAGAATCAGCATCTTTAACAGAACTGAAAGAAAAATGTACAAATTTAGAAACAGACCTGGAGAAAGCAAAAGAAAGAGAAACAGAACTTAACAATTCATTTGATGAACTCAGTGAAGTAAGTTAAGATAGGGAAACAGAACTTAACAATTCATTTGATGAACTCAGTGAAGTAAGTTAAGATAGGGAAACAGAACTTAACAATTCATTTGATGAACTCAGTGAAGTAAGTTAAGATAGGGAAACAGAACTTAACAATTCATTTGATGAACTCAGTGAAGTAAGTTAAGATAGGGAAACAGAACTTAACAATTCATTTGATGAACTCAGTGAAGTAAGTTAAGATAGGGAAACAGAACTTAACAATTCATTTGATGAACTCAGTGAAGTAAGTTAAGATAGGGAAACAGAACTTAACAATTCATTTGATGAACTCAGTGAAGTACGGTAAGTGAGATTTCATGCTCACAGATTATGTATTTTATATATAGAATTTTTTGTCCTAAATTGCGGTCGTCATGGCCGTGATCGTATGGTAGTTGGATTTATAACTACCTATGCAATCAGTGCCTATCACCACGATATAGCTGAAATATTGTTGAAAGTGGCGTTAAACACCATCAAACAAACAAACAAACATCAATCATAAATTGTATAAAAAGACGAGGCTAACCTGATGTTGTGTATAATAAATTTATTTCATTTCCGATCAAAGTAAGCTGCATAGAAATTTGATATGGGGAGGAATGTCTAAAGTAAAATTTTGCAATTTATATATACTGTTCAATGTAATAATTGTAAAATATATGTTAATTATACTAGAAATTTTGACCATTGATCTCAACATTGAATGTATGCTTTTCCCTGTAGGTCAGAAATGCCATGAATACACAGATGGTTGAGTTAGATAAAGAACTATCAGAAAACAAGTCAAAAAGAGAAGAATTACAGCAAGAAAAGGTCAGTCCACCTCATCATACTCTTAAAGGGGTTTTCTGTATATAAGTACAATGAGATTAATCTTTTAAAATAAAAACCTTATCCTTTTTTATACTTTCAATGAATGGTAAATAATAACATTATTTATGATCTGTTAGTGTCAATCAATCTGAATTAACAGTCATAAAACTGCCCGGTAAGAGTTTTAATTATATTCCAAAATCTTCCAATCAGAACTCTATATACTGAATTATAGCGGACCCACTGTTAGTTTACCCATGTTTCAATTGGTATTGTGTTAGGAGTTTAAAAAACTGCAATTGGAACTGATCTATTGAAGGAATACAATTGCCTTTGTTTACAGGTGAATCCTATTGTTGGACATTTAAACTTCTTATTGTATGACTGGAAGAGAGAAGTCAATCACCCATTGATTAAAACTCCCTAGAAAAAAATTCAACTCATCTTGTATCTTATATGTATAAATGTATATGTACATGACCTATAGAAAGAAATACTATCATTACCGTTGCATAAGGTGCATTGGTGCATAATGCACACCCCCTCTTGGTCTTGAAATCTCCAGAAAAAAACTAGTTTGTGTCTATAATGCCATTTTAAGTCTATTTTTGACATTAGAGATATAGGAAAAACTTTAATTTTGAAAATTATTTGCCACAAGTAATAAGATTCATTCTGGCTGCAAATAATCTGGATATATGGTTAAATATGTGTATTGAGAAAAGAAAACAAAAAAAACTTGGTTTTTAATTAAATTGTTTTCTAAAAATCAAACATTATTCAGGGGGCTGCCATGGTCATGATCATATGGTAGTTGGATTTACAACTACCTATGCAATCAATGCATATCACCACTAAAGTTGTGAGTTTGAATCCCACACATGGTGAGGTGTAATCGATACAACATTATGTGATAAAGTTTATCAGTGACTTGTGGCAGGTCTGTGGTTTCTCCGGGTACTCTGGTTTCCTTTACCGATAAAACTGACAGTCACGATATAGCTGAAATATTGTTGAAAGTGGCATTAAACACCATGACCCTAACCCTCAAACATCATTCAACAAATGTAGGGTTTCTAATTACAGTAACCATGTTAGAGGGAATATTGAGAAAAAGGAAACTCATTATGGAATTTTTTTTTATTAAGGTACATATTTTAATCAGAAAAATAATAAATGCAAATAACATGAACTCCTACAAAAAACTTTATATAATTTTAATGAATATATCCACAATGCTTAAAGATGTTTTCTGATTTTTCAAGTAACCCATCAATAATAGCATCACAAATTGTTGTTCGAGTATGGTCAAAAGTAGTCACTGTCTTATCTTGATATTTGCTTAATGATATGGAAACAATATTCACATGTGTTAAGTTGAGAATGGTATGGAGGTTGAAATTTTAGAACAACTCCAATCTGCATTAGTAATTGAGGCAAATAATTATTCACCATAATAGACTTAAAAATGGCATTATAGACAAACTAGTTTTTTTCTGGAGATGGAGAGGGGGTGCACATTATGCACCAAGTGCCTTATGCAATGGTAATGATAGTATTTCTTTCTATAGGTCATGTACATATACATCTATACATATATAAGATGAGTTGAATTTTTTTCTGTGGAGTTTTAATCAATGGGTGATTGACTTCTCTCTTCCAGTCATACAATAAGAAGTTTAAATGTCCAACAATAGGATTCACCTGTAAACAAAGGCAATTGTATTCCTTCAATAAATCAGTTCCAATTGCAGTTTTTTAAACTCCTAACACAATACCAATTGAAACATGGGTAAACTAACAGTGGGTCCGCTATAAATGTTCAGTTTTAACGGACTAACTCTGATATTGAAAGCGCCACGATATAACTGAAATATTGTTGAATGTGGCGTTAAGCATCATAAAAAATACTGATATCGAAAATGATCCATCAGTCTGACATCAAACACATTACAATGCTTCTGATAAAAACAATAGTATCATTTTTGAAGATTTTGACAAACATTATCACCACAGCTCATCCTAATGAACTTGTTGATATACTAGTGATAATGTTGATAATGTCTGTCGGTCTTAACCTGTATAACTGATATTATTCTATATGTATAGCTAACAAAAGATCACAACCAGTGCCGTCATAACGCATGGGCACATTGGGCAGTTGCCCAGGGGTCCCACAGGAATTAGGAACCCCATGCTAATCTATGAATGTTGTGTACGGCATGTTTTTTAATGTTTAAGCACTGATTTTGTTGAAAGTACCAATAAAATAAATATATATGTTTAAGTTTATCGACCATTTACATTTTTATTCCTTTGAGTGGCTGTGTAGGTAGGATCCCAGTGCACTGCTTTACCCGGAGGCCTTTGATGCTGTTAAAACGGCCCTGATTCCAGCAAACATCTAATTCTAATAAGATTGGTGTACTATCATAGTTTGTAACTGACTTCTTTTAATGTTTTACTTTCTAACTTTATACTGATACTTCAACTTGTTGTAAGACAATCTACTTTAATCTTTTTAATGGCAGTGCTCTAATTTTCTTTACTCTTTGTAAAAAAATTTGGATATTGGACTAGTATGTAAGAGGTAATATATACAGGCCTGTGTGAGGCTCTGGTAATTTATTGATGAACAAATGACATTAAGAAATATTCAGAGTATATTATGGTATGAGAAAAATCATCATAAAGCTATTTTTTTATATCTTTTTTGTGTATAGGATAAGATAGACGCCCAGTTTCAAGAATTAGAGAAGAACTATAATGAAACCAAAACTGAACATGATTCTTATGAAAAAGAAATAAAACAACTAAAGACTTCATTAGAAACAGAGAAGACAGAAAGGAAGGAGGTATCTTATTTTGAATTGTTTATTTGTCCCTATTATAATTAATTGTGACTCCATATATCACCAGGGGCCATCATGATCATATGGTGGTTGGATTTACAGCTACCCGTGCAATCTGCTTATTACCACTAAAGTAATGGTGAGGTGTACTCGATACAACATTCTGTGATAAATGTTGTCAGTCACTTGCGACAGGTCTGTGGTTTTCTCAAGGTACTCCGGTTTCCTCCATCAATGAAACTAACCGCCACGATATAACTGAAATATTGTTGAAAGTGGCATTAAACACCATAAACCAAGCCTTTTCTGTTATTCCAATGTTCATTATCTGTTGGTATTGAATTTGTATCTTATACTCCAGGTTACCTCCTGTAGTCCATCTAAACATACCTTCCACTTATACTCCAGGTTACCTCCTGTAGTCCATCTAAACATACCTTCCACTTATACTCCAGGTTACCTCCTGTAGTCCATCTAAACATACCTTCCACTTATACTCCAGGTTACCTCCTGTAGTCCATCTAAACATACCTTCCACCCAATATGAAATAGATCAAACATAGATGTGAATTAGAAATTGACTTTAATATCTTATTGATGGTCAAACAGAAGAGGATATTGGATATAAAAAAAATATTTTATTTGGTAAAAATGGCAATTCTTACAAATGAATTTGTATGAGCTATATTATGTGACCTTAGCAGATTTTGGCTATCCTGTTTATAGCCATTTGGTTTTATTGCTCCCAGATTTTGGCTATCCTGTTTAGCCATTTGGTTTTATTGCTCCCAGATTTTGACTATCCTGTTTAGCCATTTGGTTTTATTGCTCCCAGATTTTGACTATCCTGTTTAGCCATTTGGTTTTATTGCTCCCAGATTTTGACTATCCTGTTTAGCCATTTGGTTTTATTGCTTCCAGATTTTGACTATCCTGTTTAGCCATTTGGTTTTATTGCTTCCAGATTTTGACTATCCTGTTTAGCCATTTGGTTTTATTGCTCCCAGATTTTGACTCTTGTTTAGCCATTTGATTTTATTGCTCCCAGATTTTGACTATCCTGTTTAGCCATTTGGTTTTATTGCTCCCAGATTTTGATTATCCTGTTTATCCATTTGGTTTTATTGCTCCCAGATTTTGACTATCCTGTTTAGCCATTTGATTTTATTGCTCCCAGATTTTGACTATCCTGTTTAGCCATTTGGTTTTATTGCTCCCAGATTTTGACTATCCTGTTTAGCCATTTGATTTTATTGCTCCCAGATTTTGACTATCCTGTTTAGCCATTTGGTTTTATTGCTCCCAGATTTTGACTATCCTGTTTAGCCATTTGATTTTATTGCTCCCAGATTTTGACTATCCTGCTTAGCCATTTGGTTTTATTGCATCCAGATTTTGACTATCCTGTTTAGTCATTTGATTTTATTGCTCCCAGATTTTGACTATCTTGTTTAGCCATTTGATTTTATTGCTCCCAGATTTTGACTATCTTGTTTAGCCATTTGATTTTATTGCTCCCAGATTTTGACTATCCTGCTTAGCCATTTGATTTTATTGCTCCCAGATTTTGACTATCCTGTTTAGCCATTTGGTTTTATTGCTCCCAGATTTTGACTATCCTGTTTAGCCATTTGGTTTTATTGCATCCAGATTTTGACTATCCTGTTTAGCCATTTGATTTTATTGCTCCCAGATTTTGACTATCTTGTTTAGCCATTTGATTTTATTGCTCTCAGATTTTGACTATCCTGTTTAGCCATTTGGTTTTATTGCTCCCAGATTTTGATTATCCTGTTTATCCATTTGGTTTTATTGCTCCCAGATTTTGACTATCCTGTTTAGCCATTTGATTTTATTGCTCCCAGATTTTGACTATCCTGCTTAGCCATTTGATTTTATTGCTCCCAGATTTTGACTATCCTGTTTAGCCATTTGGTTTTATTGCTCCCAGATTTTGACTATCCTGTTTAGCCATTTGGTTTTATTGCTCCCAGATTTTGGCTATCCTGTTTAGCCATTTGGTTTTATTGCTCCAGAATGCTTTTGAATTATTTGGCTTTCCAACGTTTCGGTTTTGATCGTACCTGATGGAGGTTATTTCAGAAACGTGTCATGCACACTAAATTTGATATCTACCTTTTTATGCCACTATGTGTCTGAAAATAAGTTCATATTTTAAATTGATACCTCATTCAAATTCTAAATGAAGGTAATGAAATATAATTTAAAAATTCTTTTTAAACATTCCTGTCATGTTATTATACATTATGTACTAAATTTGTAGGAAGTCACTGAATTACTGGGTGCTAAAGAAATTCTGATAAGTCAAAAGCTGGAAGTTACAAAACAATTGGAGGATATTGAAAGTACTATTAAAAAGGTGAGTGAAAGGGGAGGTAATTTGTATACAGTGAGTGAAAGGGGAGGTAATTTGTATACAGTGAGTGAGTGATTGACTTGTTTAACAAGTGAGCAATTTTTCATGTAGCATTAAGTGTTTAAGAACAAATGCTGGTTTGCTGATAATCAGTATAATTTGTCTGATTGGAGCAACATGTTTACCCTTGGAATGTTGTTTCAGTAAGCTAGCACTATTAAAATCCTACTAATAGTTTTGGTCTAATACAGAGTGGACATCATCATCATCATCTCATTGAAAAGTAACTTGCTCTATCCATAATAAATCTGAAGTCTGTATTTCATGCTATTATTGAAACTGATAAATAAAAAAAAATATGTTGAAGCACATTAATTGAATTTAAAAGGATTGTAATGTTAATTATTGTAATTGTTTTGTTCACTTAGAAATGTTAGTTGTTTTAATAAGTGATAATTATGAAATGAAAAGTAAATTTACGAGACCTCCTAGTCCTAAAATTGAACTAAATTGTTGATAATACTGGTATACTAAGTTGTCAGTGCTAATTAATGATACTTCTCTGGTCCTTGCTGGTGTTTGCTGAAGACAGAATAGTAGCAGTTGTTCTCATGAACACTAACATGTGGTAAGTGAATTTAGTACATGTAGTTCTTCTAAAAATATTGTTTAGTATTGATAACATTTGTATTTTATAACAAAAAACTTATTTAAAGTTGAATTGATGCCATGTGATACAATAATATATTTGGTCTTTTTTGCCATTTTTTTAGCCATTACCCAAGCTCTGTTAAACATTACAATATTGTCTTTTATAAAGTTTTCATTAGATGATAATTGTTATATTTCTCAGACCAAAGATGAAAAAGAAGAAGCTGAGTTGAAATTTACAAATCTACAGAAAAGTTTGAGAGAAGAGAATTCATTACTTCAGACTAAACTTGTAAGTTATGTTATGATGAAGACATTGTAGTATATTATGAAAACAGTAAAACGTATATTGTTATATTTTATATAGATTTTCATGTTAAATGACTCCCATTTCTTTATAAAAGATTTCAGTACATTAAATTCTGATCATGTTGTGAGTCGCTGAGAGTTGAATTTGTGTCAAACCTGCATGCAGCTTCATTGAGAATTGAACTTGCATGCAGTTTCATTTAGAGTTGAACTTGCATGCAGTTTCTTTGAGAGTTGAACTTGCATGCAGTTTCATTGAGAGTTGAACTTGTATGCAGTTTCTTTGAGAGTTGAACTTGCATGCAGTTTCATTGAGAGTTGAACTTGCATACAATTTCTTTGAGAATTGAACTTGCATGCAGTTTCTTTGCGAGTTGAACTTGCATGTAGTTTCTTTGAGAGTTGAACTTGCATGCAGTTTCATTTAGAGCAGAACTTGCATGCAGTTTCTTTGAGAGTTGAACTTGTATGCAGTTTCTTTGAGAATTGAACTTGTATGTAGTTTCTTCGAGAGTTGAACTTGCAGGCAGTTTCTTTGAGAGTTGAACTTGCATGCAGTTTCATTGAGAGTTGAACTTGCAGGCAGTTTCTTTGAGAGTTCAACTTGCAGGCAGTTTCTTGGAGAGTTGAACTTGCAGACAGTTTCTTGGAGAGTTGAACTTGCATGCAGTTTCTTTGAGAATTGAACTTGCATGCAATTTCTTTGAGAGTTGAATTTGTGTTGAACTTGTGTTCATGGAGAATCTGGTTTCTAATATCAATATTTGATTTTTTTAGTCTGAAGTAGAAAACTCTAAATCTGACATTCAAAGAGAATTAGATGAAGAACAAGCAAAATATGAGTTACAAACGACTGTCCTTAATGAGAATTTGACAACTATAAGAGGTGATCTAGTAACTACTCAGAATCAAGTGGAAGACCTCAGTAAATCTAATGATGAACTTAGAGGAGAAAAATTAGGTAGGTTATTGTCATTGTACTTTGTAGAGGAGAAAAATTAGGTTTGTTATTGTCATTGTACTTTGTAGAGGAGAAAAATTAGGTTTGTTATTGTCATTATAGAGGAGAAAAATTAGGTCTGTTATTTTCATTGTATTAATCTTGTCAGTAGATTAGTAAGTAGTGCAAACTTCAATGTGGGTGTACAGATAAACCACTAAAAGGACTCCTTTAGAAATATGTATTAGGCCCTTTAAGGGCTATCATTGGCTAAGATTAACCATTTTTTGGTCAGTTACCCTACATAGCAAAAATTTATCCAGTCAATGCAATTTGACTGTTTGAATATAAGAAGTTAAGGACAAAAATAAGTATGTATCTATGTTTTATTTCACAGCTTTAGAAGCCAAGTTAGAAAACAACAATGATGAAAGAAGATTGTTACTAGAAAGGTATGTATAATTCTTTGTCATTATTATAAGAATTCTTTAATATTTTCTTATGGTCACTGATTCAATTAAATGTTTTGGTACTGCTACTGAATTTGTTTACATGTTAAGAAGAATATCAGATAGTATCAGGCCCTTCAGTCATAAAACATTACAGTGTGAATGTTATACACATGCTCCAAAATGGTCCAATCAGAACAATGAATATACTGCATACAGTGTTCTGATTGGTCATTTGTTTAATATGAGCCATGATTGTTTAAAATTCTGGAAATCACAAAAACAAAGACATTTTTTTATATATTTCTTACTGAAAACTAAAAATTTAGAAATATATGTAATCCTTTATTTGAAAAGCGTATTGTAATTACTAATTCAGGTGTCTTACTAGTGAAAAAGAATGTGAAAAACTTCAAGAAAAATCTTTACAATTACGACGAAAATTTGATGACACACAAGCTGCTTTACAGGAACTTGGAAGAGAGAACCAGTCATTACAAGTATGTTTACTATTTATAAAGCCTAAATGTCTTTAAAACTTAAATTTCTGGAAATAAATGCATCAATTAATAGTTGCTTAATTAAGACATAAATTGCATGTGAAATTTTTCCCATGTGGAAATAAATTCATTTTGTCAGTATTTTTATCATAAATATCTGTTGTAAATTGGCACGAATAGAAGGGCAATGGGTTTTCAACATAATTTTGAATACTTTTTATCAATACATTATTAAAAATAATCATTATCATTTAAATAAAAGTAAAATGTAGCCCTACCTATTTCAAAACAAGAGGTACCAAGAAAGGTGTTTTTTTTTGTATGTGGAATGTGTTTATCTGTTCATCTGTTTTTTACGAGATATTTTTTTATATGAGTTTCTTCTGAAAATCCCTTTCAGAAATATACATAGAGTTATCATGTAACTATTAACACTTCTGACAAAAAAAAGGGGGATGTGGAATCTTTGATATAATTTAAGAAAAAATGAAATGTTAGAATAAAATGTTATCCCTTTTCAAAACCTTCTCCAAATAAGTCTGAAATTTATAAAATTGAATGTCATAAAGAATTAAAAATCAGACTTCAGGGTTGCATAGGGTGTCAGAGCAGAAATGCTACTTTTATATGATTTATGTCAATTGTGAAACCAATGTTAAAAAGTACAAATATATCAAAACGATGAATGCATTAAAAGTTAAAGTTAGAATGGCCAAAATTGTTTACCTCAAAGTTCATTGGAAAAGGAATGGGTAAGACAAATATAAATCTGTTTAATTTAATGACGTTATATTTAATGATGGCAATAAGTACAGGTAAACAATATAAACACCTGATTAATGGTTCATTAACTAGCTCATCTCAAACTTTAATGGTGTTACTTAATATACGTTTTAACCTTTTAACCTTGGCTTCACAAACAACCTTTTCTCTGTTTTTATTCTACATACTCATTTTAGGGTATGAGTTTTACTTATTGCTGAAGACCCTGTTGTGACTGTGAAATGTAGAACAGCAATAAAAGTGCTGTTCCTTTACTTGAATTTATGTCTTAGTTTAATGTTGAATAGTCTCATGCTAATTTACATTCATATCCTTTCTTACATATATATATTTAGTATAATACAGTAAGTTAAGAATGTTTTCTTACATTTTTATGAGGTTTTTAGATTTCTACTTTTGTGTTTCCTCAAT
This sequence comes from Bathymodiolus septemdierum, assembly GCA_963383655.1. Taxonomy (NCBI): domain Eukaryota; kingdom Metazoa; phylum Mollusca; class Bivalvia; order Mytilida; family Modiolidae; genus Bathymodiolus; species Bathymodiolus septemdierum. The sequence goes on from OY726518.1 coordinate 39,957,303, forward strand.
TTATATAACTGCATTGGTGATGTAATGGTTAACTGCCTCAAGTGCAGTAGATTGTGGGTTCTCCAGTCAGGTCAAAGCAAAAACTATCAAATTAGTATTTATTACTTCTCCATTAAGCATGCAGCACTAAGGAGTAAGAGCAAAGGCATGTCTACCTACAGACTGTTGTCTACCTACGGACTGTTGTCTACCTACAGACTGTTGTTTACCTACAGACTGTTGTTTACCTACAGACTGTTGTCTACCTACAGACTGTTGTCTACCTACAGACTGTTGTTTACCTATGGACTGTTGTCTACCTACAGACTGTTGTTTACCTACAGACTGTTGTCTACCTACGGACTGTTGTCTACCTACAGACTGTTGTCTACCTACAGACTGTTGTTTACCTACAGACTGTTGTCTACCTACGGACTGTTGTTTACCTACAGACTGTTGTTTACCTACAGACTGTTGTCTACCTACGGACTGTTGTCTACCTACAGACTGTTGTTTACCTACAGACTGTTGTTTACCTACAGACTGTTGTCTACCTACGGACTGTTGTCTACCTACGGACTGTTGTCTACCTACAGACTGTTGTTTACCTACAGACTGTTGTTTACCTACAGACTGTTGTCTACCTACAGACTGTTGTCTACCTACAGACTGCTGTCTACCTACAGACTGTTGTTTACCTACAGACTGTTGTTTACCTACAGACTGTTGTCTACCTACAGACTGTTGTCTACCTACAGACTGTTGTTTACCTACAGACTGTTGTCTACCTACAGACTGTTGTTTACCTACAGACTGTTGTTTACCTACAGACTGTTGTCTACCTACGGACTGTTGTCTACCTATGGACTGTTGTTTACCTACGGACTGTTGTCTACCTACGGACTGTTGTTTACCTACAGACTGTTGTCTACCTACAGACTTGTTTACCTACGGACTGTTGTTTACCTACGGACTGTTGTCTACCTACGGACTGTTGTTTACCTACGGACTGTTGTCTACCTACGGACTGTTGTTTACCTACGGACTGTTGTTTACCTACGGACTGTCGTCTACCTACGGACTGTTGTCTACCTACGGACTGTTGTCTACCTACGGACTGTTGTCTACCTACGGACTGTTGTCTACCTATGGACTGTTGTCTACCTACGGACTGTTGTTTACCTACAGACTGTTGTTTCATTGAGCTAAGACCACATGTCTACCTACGGACTGTTGTTTACCTACAGACTGTTGTTTACTTACAGACTGTTGTTTACCTACGGACTGTTGTTTACCTACGGACTGTTTTTACCTACAGACTTGTTTACCTACAGACTGTTGTTTCATTGAGCTAAGACCACATGTCTACCTACGGACTGTTGTTTACCTACAGACTGTTGTCTACCTACAGACTATTGTTTACCTACGGACTGTTGTTTACCTACAGACTGTTGTTTACCTACAGACTGTTGTTTACCTATGGACTGTTGTTTACCTATGGACTGTTGTTTACCTACAGACTGTTGTTTCATTGAGCTAAGACCACATGTCTACCTACGGACTGTTGTTTCATTGAGCTAAGACCACATGTCTACCTACGGACTGTTGTTTCATTGAGTTAAGACCACATGTCTACCTACAGACTTGTTTCATTGAGGTAAGACCACATGTCTACCTACAGACTGTTGTTTCATTGAGCTAAGACCACATGTCTACCTACGGACTGTTGTTTCATTGAGCTAAGACCACATGTCTACCTACAGACTGTTGTTTCATTGAGCTAAGACCACATGTCTACCTACGGACTGTTGTTTCATTGAGCTAAGACCACATGTCTACCTACAGACTGTTGTTTCATTGAGCTAAGACCACATGTCTACCAACGGACTGTTGTTACATTGAGCTAAGACCACATATCTACCTACAGACTGTTGTTTCATTGAGCTAAGACCACATGTCTACCTACAGACTGTTGTTTCATTGAGCTAAGACCACATGTCTACCTACGGACTGTTGTTTACCTACAGACTGTTGTTTACTTACAGACTGTTGTTTACCTACGGACTGTTGTTTACCTACGGACTGTTTTTACCTACAGACTTGTTTACCTACAGACTGTTGTTTCATTGAGCTAAGACCACATGTCTACCTACGGACTGTTGTTTACCTACAGACTGTTGTCTACCTACAGACTATTGTTTACCTACGGACTGTTGTTTACCTACAGACTGTTGTTTACCTACAGACTGTTGTTTACCTATGGACTGTTGTTTACCTATGGACTGTTGTTTACCTACAGGCTGTTGTTTCATTGAGCTAAGACCACATGTCTACCTACAGACTGTTGTTTCATTGAGCTAAGACCACATGTCTACCTACGGACTGTTGTTTCATTGAGTTAAGACCACATGTCTACCTACAGACTTGTTTCATTGAGGTAAGACCACATGTCTACCTACAGACTGTTGTTTCATTGAGCTAAGACCACATGTCTATCTACGGACTGTTGTTTCATTGAGCTAAGACCACATGTCTACCTACAGACTGTTGTTTCATTGAGCTAAGACCACATGTCTACCTACGGACTGTTGTTTCATTGAGCTAAGACCACATGTCTACCTACAGACTGTTGTTTCATTGAGCTAAGACCACATGTCTACCAACGGACTGTTGTTACATTGAGCTAAGACCACATATCTACCTACGGACTGTTGTTTCATTGAGCTAAGACCACATGTCTACCTACGGACTGTTGTTTCATTGAGGTAAGACCACATGTCTACCTACAGACTGTTGTTTCATTGAGCTAAGACCACATGTCTACCTACGGACTGTTGTTTCATTGAGCTAAGACCACATGTCTACCTACGGACTGTTGTTTCATTGAGCTAAGACCACATGTCTACCTACTGACTGTTGTTTCATATGAGCTAAGACCACATGTCTACCTACGGACTGTTGTTTCATTGAGCTAAAACCACATGTTTACCTACGGACTGTTGTTTCATTGAGCTAAGACCACATGTCTACCTACAGACTGTTGTTTCATTGAGCTAAGACCACATGTCTACCTACAGACTGTTGTTTCATTGAGCTAAGACCACATTTATCTCCGCTATGGACTGGGTACAGGTGACTGTTTTCGTGGCTAAGCACACAGAGCTGCATAGGATGCCCCTAGGTGGCAAATAGGGAGTACCCACTCTATGGGAGGTTGTCAGATTATAATACGGAAAGCCTGACCATCAGCCTTAGTGGGTAACATGTTTGGTGAATGCATGCTAAAAACCTCTTTTGTAGATTTAGAAAAAAAAGTAACCCATTGCAGCTGTTCCCTCCCTCCCTCATATCTGTGGATGTTAAGCATGCAACACTCTGTCAATCTCATTCGTGGAATGAGTTCATACTGAGCTGATTGTTATGTATATTTGACTAGTGTGAAAAGGTTTACCCTCACTGTTCAGTGACATGCCCTAGCTTTAATTTCTTTATCACGTAATATAGTAAAGAAATAATTCATATTGTCTGATTTTTTGTTTGTTTGTTAGGAAGTTGATAGTGGAAATGATAACAATTCATCTTGGTGAAGGAGGGGTGGGAGGGGAATGTTGACCTATATAGTTTGAAAATTCCTTCTATTTGATCAGTGTAACTGTACTGCTCCTAAGTGATTAACTTCCACTATCACAGTGGATGTACGAGTCCTTCCACTATCACAGTGGATGTATGAGTCTTTCCACTATCACAGTGGATGTATGAGTCCTTTCACTATCACAGTGGATGTACGAGTCCTTCCACTATCACAGTGGATGTATGAGTCCTTCCACCATAGATACAACTATTTTAACTGACAAAGTAGGTATTTTTTTAAGAATTTTATTTTTATCCAATAGTTCCTATCATATATGCAATAGATATCACAAGTTTTGTTATACATCAAATTCTTGTTCAGAGACAAATAACACAAACATATACATTGTATATAAAAATGTCATCTTAATTTATAAATTCTCCTTGGTAATACATACATACTACAGTATTTCCTTAAAATGTCAGGTATTCCAAATTGACGGAATTTTATTTTTTAATGGTGTAAGCATTTTATTTTTTCTTTGGTGTAAGCATTTCTCTCATCTCATTTTCATACTGGTATTTAATATCATTTATTCTCCATGCAAGATGTCGAAGTGTTGTTTTCTGATAGAAAACTCTGTCCATTAGGTCACGATAACTAGTAAATGATCCTTGACTCATTTGATGAGTATGTTTACACAATGTACAGAAATTTTTGTTACAGATTTTACAATACCAATCAATACCATCTAAACTTTCACAAAAGTCACATGTTAATCTTCCCCTTGAACGAAAATGCCTTCGTGTTGCCATGGGAAAGAGGACATGGCCTTCCTGACAAAAATCAAAGCAAATCCTGTTTCCAGGAGTTTGTGGGGTAGCTGGTATGTACCTTTGCCCTCCAATCTCATTCTTCGTTGAATTCTTTCCTTTTTTTTTGGGAATACAATTTTTATGATGTTTTGAAGGAGCAATCGTTCTGTACATGATTGTCTGGTTAACTCTATACGGTGGAGTTTCAACTCTTAATTGGTTATCTCCCCTCCGGTGAATATCAGCTGATAGACTCATGAACTGATCTTCAGTTTTATACTTTGGTTTGTTGTGATATGCTTTTGGTGCTGACAAAGTTTCTCTGTGTAGAGATTGACTTTCTATAGCTTTCAGTGCTGATTTAGTCTCTCTATAATATTCTGTAGATAGTTTTTCCACATTAAACTTAATATCTTGTTCTGGTAATAAAGAACTTAGACTGTCTGATTTTTTTTGAAAGTTTTTTCCAAATTTAAGATAAGTCTTTGAAAATAACGCACGATATTTAAGATATTCTAAATTTTCTTTTGTAAAATTCTTTGTCTGTTGAAAAAGTTCCATTTACAGAAGAAACACACTGTAATTGGCATCCATCTTTATCTCGAAAAGAGTTGAAATGAATAGTGTTCCTTAGTATAAAAACAATATCTCAGGGGATCCTTCTCTTCTCTTGACAGATTAACGATCAATTTCACAACTTTTTCTTTCAAACGTTTAAACTATTATAAATAATCAGACAATATTATCAGGTATCAGACATTATTTTATGTCTATATCAATCTTCAAGGTGGTATTTCCATTTCATTTCTTGGCTCCTAAACAATAGAACATAAGGACAAAAAAACATGGTCGTATGTGCCAAGGTTTTAACCTCCCCTGGAAACTTTAAATCTTGATGTTATTGGTATATTGAGAGGATTAAAATATTAAAAAACTTAACACAGATTAGGCCAAACAAGCAAAGTAATATATCAGTAATGCTTTCTTCTTAAAGCCTACCTTCTTCCCTTTAATATTGTTTTCTGAGATTAATTTTTATACATTTGCATTAATTTTTTAGAAGAAAAAATAACTTTGCCAACACTTGATGTAGCCATATTGTTGTAATTTTAATTTTTCATATATATTTTATAAAGATTTAAAATTTCTCCATGTCATGATATGTTATTTATTTTGGTTGTTTAAATCTCATGATCACCTGACCCCAAAAGAAGGTAAGAAATGGGTTTACCTGTAATAAATACACAATAAGTAACAGTTTTTATAATTAAATAACTGTACATTTTAACCTGTTAAGCCTATATGAAATCTATAATAGAAATGTATGTATTACATGACATCTGTAAAGTTTTGTATTGCTGACTCTGCAGGAAAATGAAAGAAAAATGCAGAAAATTAGGTCTGATCTTTCTGAATTAATATTAAACTCTTTAAAATGGAATGGATAGTTTTGCCATTACAGTCGTCTTATATGGCCATTCCCACCAAAATCCACCCTCTGTCTTATTGGACCAGATTTCAAATGCAGTGATATAATAAAATACTACATATGTACTAAAGTATCCCCTTGAAGAGAGCCCACCCTTGGCATTCTTATTGGACCAGATTTCAGATGCAGTGATATAATTAAGTACTACATATGTACTGAAGTGTCCCTGTCAAGAGAGTCCACCCTTCTTATAAGGTAACCTTTTCATAGCAGAAGGGGTAGCCTTATAAGAGTGGCCTAATTTATGTTTGGACATAAGTGTTGTAAATCCTATCACATAATTATCCCCCAATTTTATACCAGGGACATTTTATATAGGTATATAGTTCAAGTACATGTAGATTAAGAGTAGAACATTAGAATAAAGTAATCATTTTATATAGGTATATAATTCAAGTACATGTAGATTAAGAGTAGAACATCAGAATAAAGTAATCATTTTATATAGGTATATAGTTCAAGTACATGTAGATTAAGAGTACAACATCAGAATAAAGTAATCATTTTATATAGGTATATAGTTCAAGTACATGTAGATTAAGAGTAGAACATCAGAATAAAGTAATCATTTTATATAGGTATATAGTTCAAGTACATGTAGATTAAGAGTAGAACATCAGAATAAAGTAATCATTTTATATAGGTATATAGTTCAAGTACATGTAGATTAAGAGTAGAACATCAGAATAAAGTAATCATTTTATATAGGTATATAGTTCAAGTACATGTAGATTAAGAGTAGAACATCAGAATAAAGTAATCATTTTATATAGGTATATAGTTCAAGTACATGTAGATTAAGAGTACAACATCAGAATAAAGTAATCATTTTATATAGGTATATAATTCAAGTACATGTAGATTAAGAGTAGAACATCAGAATAAAGTAATCATTTTATATAGGTATATAGTTCAAGTACATGTAGATTAAGAGTACAACATCAGAATAAAGTAATCATTTTATATAGGTATATAGTTCAAGTACATGTAGATTAAGAGTACAACATCAGAATAAAGTAATCATTTTATATAGGTATATAGTTCAAGTACATGTAGATTAAGAGTAGAACATCAGAATAAAGTAATCATTTTATATAGATATATAGTTCAAGTACATGTAGATTAAGAGTAGAACATCAGAATAAAGTAATCATTTTATATAGGTATATAGTTCAAGTACATGTAGATTAAGAGTACAACATCAGAATAAAGTAATCATTTTATATAGGTATATAGTTCAAGTACATGTAGATTAAGAGTAGAACATCAGAATAAAGTAATCATTTTATATAGGTATATAATTCAAGTACATGTAGATTAAGAGTACAACATCAGAATAAAGTAATCATTTTATATAGGTATATAGTTCAAGTACATGTAGATTAAGAGTAGAACATCAGAATAAAGTAATCATTTTATATAGGTATATAGTTCAAGTACATGTAGATTAAGAGTACAACATCAGAATAAAGTAATCATTTTATATAGGTATATAGTTCAAGTACATGTAGATTAAGAGTAGAACATCAGAATAAAGTAATCATTTTATATAGGTATATAGTTCAAGTACATGTAGATTAAGAGTACAACATCAGAATAAAGTAATCATTTTATATAGGTATATAGTTCAAGTACATGTAGATTAAGAGTAGAACATCAGAATAAAGTAATCATTTTATATAGGTATATAGTTCAAGTACATGTAGATTAAGAGTAGAACATCAGAATAAAGTAATCATTTTATATAGGTATATAGTTCAAGTACATGTAGATTAAGAGTACAACATCAGAATAAAGTAATCATTTTATATAGGTATATAGTTCAAGTACATGTAGATTAAGAGTAGAACATCAGAATAAAGTAATCATTTTATATAGGTATATAGTTCAAGTACATGTAGATTAAGAGTACAACATCAGAATAAAGTAATCATTTTATATAGGTATATAGTTCAAGTACATGTAGATTAAGAGTAGAACATCAGAATAAAGTAATCATTTTATATAGGTATATAGTTCAAGTACATGTAGATTAAGAGTAGAACATCAGAATAAAGTAATCATTTTATATAGGTATATAGTTCAAGTACATGTAGATTAAGAGTAGAACATCAGAATAAAGTAATCATTTTATATAGGTATATAGTTCAAGTACATGTAGATTAAGAGTACAACATCAGAATAAAGTAATCATTTTATATAGGTATATAGTTCAAGTACATGTAGATTAAGAGTAGAACATCAGAATAAAGTAATCATTTTATATAGGTATATAGTTCAAGTACATGTAGATTAAGAGTACAACATCAGAATAAAGTAATCATTTTATATAGGTATATAATTCAAGTACATGTAGATTAAGAGTAGAACATCAGAATAAAGTAATCATTTTATATAGGTATATAGTTCAAGTACATGTAGATTAAGAGTACAACATCAGAATAAAGTAATCATTTTATATAGGTATATAGTTCAAGTACATGTAGATTAAGAGTAGAACATCAGAATAAAGTAATCATTTTATATAGGTATATAGTTCAAGTACATGTAGATTAAGAGTACAACATCAGAATAAAGTAATCATTTTATATAGGTATATAGTTCAAGTACATGTAGATTAAGAGTAGAACATCAGAATAAAGTAATCATTTTATATAGGTATATAGTTCAAGTACATGTAGATTAAGAGTACAACATCAGAATAAAGTAATCATTTTATATAGGTATATAGTTCAAGTACATGTAGATTAAGAGTAGAACATCAGAATAAAGTAATCATTTTATATAGGTATATAGTTCAAGTACATGTAGATTAAGAGTAGAACATCAGAATAAAGTAATCATTTTATATAGGTATATAGTTCAAGTACATGTAGATTAAGAGTAGAACATCAGAATAAAGTAATCATTTTATATAGGTATATAGTTCAAGTACATGTAGATTAAGAGTAGAACATCAGAATAAAGTAATCATTTTATATAGGTATATAGTTCAAGTACATGTAGATTAAGAGTAGAACATCAGAATAAAGTAATCATTTTATATAGGTATATAGTTCAAGTACATGTAGATTAAGAGTACAACATCAGAATAAAGTAATCATTTTATATAGGTATATAGTTCAAGTACATGTAGATTAAGAGTACAACATCAGAATAAAGTAATCATTTTATATAGGTATATAGTTCAAGTACATGTAGATTAAGAGTAGAACATCAGAATAAAGTAATCATTTTATATAGGTATATAGTTCAAGTACATGTAGATTAAGAGTACAACATCAGAATAAAGTAATCATTTTATATAGGTATATAATTCAAGTACATGTAGATTAAGAGTACAACATCAGAATAAAGTAATAATTTTATATAGGTATATAGTTCAAGTACATGTAGATTAAGAGTACAACATCAGAATAAAGTAATCATTTTATATAGGTATATAGTTCAAGTACATGTAGATTAAGAGTACAACATCAGAATAAAGTAATCATTTTATATAGGTATATAATTCAAGTACATGTAGATTAAGAGTACAACATCAGAATAAAGTAATCATTTTATATAGGTATATAGTTCAAGTACATGTAGATTAAGAGTACAACATCAGAATAAAGTAATCATTTTATATAGGTATATAGTTCAAGTACATGTAGATTAAGAGTAGAACATCAGAATAAAGTAATCATTTTATATAGGTATATAGTTCAAGTACATGTAGATTAAGAGTACAACATCAGAATAAAGTAATCATTTTATATAGGTATATAATTCAAGTACATGTAGATTAAGAGTACAACATCAGAATAAAGTAATCATTTTATATAGGTATATAATTCAAGTACATGTAGATTAAGAGTACAACATCAGAATAAAGTAATCATTTTATATAGGTATATAGTTCAAGTACATGTAGATTAAGAGTACAACATCAGAATAAAGTAATCATTTTATATAGATATATAGTTCAAGTACATGTAGATTAAGAGTACAACATCAGAATAAAGTAATCATTTTATATAGGTATATAGTTCAAGTACATGTAGATTAAGAGTACAACATCAGAATAAAGTAATCATTTTATATAGGTATATAGTTCAAGTACATGTAGATTAAGAGTAGAACATCAGAATAAAGTAATCATTTTATATAGGTATATAGTTCAAGTACATGTAGATTAAGAGTACAACATCAGAATAAAGTAATCATTTTATATAGGTATATAATTCAAGTACATGTAGATTAAGAGTACAACATCAGAATAAAGTAATCATTTTATATAGGTATATAGTTCAAGTACATGTAGATTAAGAGTACAACATCAGAATAAAGTAATCATTTTATATAGGTATATAGTTCAAGTACATGTAGATTAAGAGTAGAACATCAGAATAAAGTAATCATTTTATATAGGTATATAGTTCAAGTACATGTAGATTAAGAGTAGAACATCAGAATAAAGTAATCATTTTATATAGGTATATAGTTCAAGTACATGTAGATTAAGAGTAGAACATCAGAATAAAGTAATCATTTTATATAGGTATATAGTTCAAGTACATGTAGATTAAGAGTAGAACATCAGAATAAAGTAATCATTTTATATAGGTATATAGTTCAAGTACATGTAGATTAAGAGTAGAACATCAGAATAAAGTAATCGTTTTATATAGGTATATAGTTCAAGTACATGTAGATTAAGAGTAGAACATCAGAATAAAGTAATCATTTTATATAGGTATATAGTTCAAGTACATGTAGATTAAGAGTAGAACATCAGAATAAAGTAATCATTTTATATAGGTATATAGTTCAAGTACATGTAGATTAAGAGTAGAACATCAGAATAAAGTAATCATTTTATATAGCTATATAGTTCAAGTACATGTAGATTAAGAGTACAACATCAGAATAAAGTAATCATTTTTGTTAGTTTGAGAGTTTTATCCCTTGAAAATAAAGAACAGTTGAAAACAAAGTTATGTGATGTGATTATAAGTACAATGGAACCTGTCTTAACAGAACTTCCTTGCCACCTCCTTATTTATTTTAATAGAGAGATGTTCAGATTAAACTGCCTGGCTATGATCTAATTTTTGCACTGTAAGATCAGTAAAGACACATGGGGTTATCAAAACATGGGGTTATGAGTTTTGAGTGGAAGTGCAAACTCAGTTGATTCAAACCGAAATGAAGTCATCTTGAATTGGTTATGACCTAATTTGTGCAAAGATTAGTCTACAATACTGACTGTTCCTCCTAACATAAGGTTTTGACATACCACTTACAGTAAACATAAAAACATGCTAACTATAAGATCATTTTGATCTGTCAGTGTAAACTTGGAGGAACTTTTTGTGGGTTTTTTCTTGATTTTTTTTGGGGGGTGGGGGTGGGGGTGGGGGTGGGGGTTGTTTCTTTACTAGTATGTATCCTCTATGATTTATGGTGTGTAATACTTGCCCTGGATTTTTTGTATCAATATAAGATTAGAATTCAAACTTCTTCATTTAAAATATTTATACTTTTTACATTATTCATCTATATTGAATATTTCTACTATTAACATCACAGAATATTTTTAATGTTTTTCAATTAGTTTTATGAAAACCTGATAAAATAAGTTTTAGTGAAGTTATACTTAGTGAACAGTAAAAAGAACACAGAAATGATTGGCTTGTCCTTATCTTACTTTACGGTATACTTCACCACACAATACATAAAGCTTAAACACAAATTCTGAAATAATATAATATTATTATTTATCCTAATGCAATGTTTGAATAAGTAAATTGCACCTTGGTAATCTATTTTGTCAAATTTAAAGGAAAAGTCTCCTGGCATTTAGATTATCATGATTACTTTTGTAAATGTTTTGTGTATTGGGTCTTTCTATTGTGTTTACAGATAACATAGTGTGAAAGAAAGTTTTAAAATCATTATTGAACTGTAGACTTTAGAGGATAGTGATAATTAGTTGACCTAATTTTTATAACCTCACACCTGCAAATTGACCTCATCATTTGCTAAGTATTGTAGATATGTTTCACAGAAAGTTAACAATAAAGTTTGTTTCCTCCATATTTCCTTACACATACCTGTGTACTTTGTCCAATTTTCTTATTCATTTCCAATTTAGATATGTCACTTCCCTAGATTTAGAAAAATTATGTTGAAACCATCAGGGACCATGTATTGAACCAATGATATACCACACTTGAGGCATACACACTAATTATTACACCACAGACGTTTTTAAATTGATGATATTTACTTTCATCATAAAATATTAAGATACCCAATATTTTAGCTCATCTGAACCAAAATATGAGTTATTGACGTACAGATGGTCAGACTGTTCTAAGATGGCCTCCAGAATCTCTTATATCTGCTAAGACCTTTTCATCTTCTTTTGAACTGCCACACTAAATTAGACCAGACTTGAATAGTCCCTGGGTGACCCATTTAAAGAATTAAGTCTGGCAGATCTGATTTGTCATCCAAGATGGCCACCAAATCCTCTGAGTTCCTGAGACATTTTGTTATCTTCTTCTGAACCTTGTCCCTTGGAGGTCTTCCCTAACCTTTATGTATGTTGATGGCCACTACAGTATATTTTTATTTTCTGTAGAAATCTATTGAAAAATGATTAATTACTAGCTCCTATGAACCTGTTTAAAGTATGGAAAAAGCAATAAAATTTGGTCTCCATTTTACATTTACTTTATTGTCAAACAAGAAAATCCAGATTGCTGTCTTTTGACAACTTCAATCACTATTTCAAGATTAACTTCAGAAAGAAGTATCGCTTGAGTTAAGAGCTGCATCTATGGAATAATTATATTATGTTTATTTCTTAGATAACCACCACTAAAGTACAAAGTAGAAAATGGACCAGCGACGAGGAGTGTAAGGAATGTATGTCGTGTTCTAAAAGCTTCTCTGTTACAGTACGGAAAGTAAGTATATATTAGGTCACTTAAGTACAGAGTAGAAAATGGGCCAGCGATGACGAGTGTAAGGAATGTATGTCGTGTTCTAAAAGCTTCTCTGTTACAGTACGGAAAGTAAGTATATATTAGGTCACTTAAGTACAGAGTAGAAAATGGGCCAGCGATGACGAGTGTAAGGAATGTATGTCGTGTTCTAAAAGCTTCTCTGTTACAGTACGGAAAGTAAGTATATATTAGGTCACTTAAGTACAGAGTAGAAAATGGACCAGCGACGACGAGTGTAAGGAATGTATGTCGTGTTCTAAAAGCTTCTCTGTTACAGTACGGAAAGTAAGTATATATTAGGTCACTTAAGTACAGAGTAGAAAATGGGCCAGCGATGATGAGTGTAAGGAATGTATGTTGTGTTCTAAAAGCTTCTCTGTTACAGTACGGAAAGTAAGTATATATTAGGTCACTAAAGTACAAAGTAGAAAATGGACCAGCGACGACGAGTGTAAGGAATGTATGTCATGTTCTAAAAGCTTCTCTGTTACAGTACGGAAAGTAAGTATATATTAGGTCACTTAAGTACAGAGTAGAAAATGGGCCAGCGATGATGAGTGTAAGGAATGTATGTCGTGTTCTAAAAGCTTCTCTGTTACAGTACGGAAAGTAAGTATATATTAGGTCACTTAAGTACAAAGTAGAAAATGGGTCAGTGATGGCGAGTGTAAAGAATGTATGTCATGTTCTAAAAACTTCTCTGTTACAGTACAGAAAGTAAGTACATGTTGGGTAACTGTCACTGAAGTACAAAGTAGAAAATGAGTCAATGACAACTAATGTACAAGAATGTGTGGCTTGTTATAAAACAAAGACCTGTTTCAATGGGTAGCAAATTGAACCTTTTAATCATTTAAAGATTTTCTATTGGATATTCAGCACGATTTATATCTCAAATATGAAAATATAACAAGGTTGTTAAGAACCATACTGTAGTAACACAACAGGACTTGTTTATTTTATTTTCTTATGTGTTCTACAAATATTCTGTATAAATTTTAATATAAAAGTATTCATGAATATTTGATCAATTTCAGAATTCATTTATTCAATTGAATTTTGAAATTTTTTGTAATTTTAACATGAAATTCTTCATGACATTTTTATAAAAAAAAGAAAGTTAATTTTATTAGGAACCATAATTTACTGTTTAAAAAAACCCATTTTACCATTTTATTTTATTTTCAGCATCATTGCAGAAATTGTGGACTTATATTTTGTAATGAATGTTCCTCTAGGGAGTCTAAACTGCCATCATCAAAGAAACCTGTTAGAGTTTGTGACAGTTGTTTTTTAGAACTTAACAAGAGATGATACTATCATCGTGTTGATTATTGTGATATTTAGGTTGAGCAGCTGCTTTTTATTACAAAATCAGGAGTTTTTATTGTTTATAGTCAATAGATTTGTATTCTAGCATATTTAGACAGTGCATTTATATGAACAGTACACCCTTATTATATCACTGTTTTGTGGACCAAGCTGTATTTGGTAATAAGTGAGAGTGCCAATATATTGATGGAGAAATTTACATTAAAATGATTTTTGATGAGGATAAGTCTGACAAATTAAATAATGGTGGTATAAGAAGAGTACACTGTATAAACTGTACTTATTATTATAACCTGTATGACGGAAATTTTAACTGTCAAAGTGGATCTGTGATATTTATAATTTTACTGCATTTTCAAATTGTGAGAGAAGTTTTTATCCTCTTAGCAGAAAAAAACTGTAAAATATAAAAATAGTCATAAAAAATACTAATGTGAGGAATTACAGTAGTCTCCCTTTTATAAGGTCATTGCCACCAAATGCCACCCCACGTATCAGGCCGTCTCCCTTTAATAAGGTCACTGCCACCCCACGTATCAGGCCGTCTCCCTTTTATAAGGTCACTGCCACCCCACGTATCAGGCCGTCTCCCTTTAATAAGGTCACTGCCACCAAATGCCACCCCACGTATCAGACCAGATTTCAGATGAACTGAGAGTAAAATACTGGTACTGCTTAATTGTGTCCTTCAAGAACCTCTCTTCAGAAGGCCACTTTTTCATTGCAGAAGGGATGGCCTTACAAGAAGGGCACTACTATACTGGAATATATTGAAAAATACAACAATAAATTGGAAATGCAGTAATAATTGATATTTGGTGCTTACATTCAACATGAACAATCATATTTTATTAATACAAATGTAGACCATTTTTAGCTTATGTTTTTAGGATGAATTCTCGTGTAGATTATGTACCATTCCCCTTGTTTTACTCTATTTTTAGCTTATGTTTTTAGGATGAATTATTGTGTAGATTATGCACCCTTCCCCATGTTTTACTGAAATTGTCATCTCAGATTGACAAGTAATACAGAGTACCAAAAAATGGTACATTATTATTAGAGCTTATTTTATTTGATGTAATTTTTTTCACTGTTTATTTAACAGCATCACTGTCGACAATGTGGAAATATTTTTTGTAACGACTGCTCCTCTAAAGAGGCACAATTACCAAACTCAAAGAAACCTCAGAGAGTGTGTGAACATTGTTATAAAGAATTATCAAAGAAAAAATAACATGTAAGACCACATTTACATATTCCCACATTATGTCCTTCTTGTCAAAATTGGCTTCCTTTTGCTTTTAATCACATATGCATGGCAATTTTTTTATACTTGTAATTTTTAATTGCACACAATTATTTGATATTGTATATTTTTTTACCACAGCTTTTTTATTTGATAATTATTTTTCAAACAAATTTTGTATTTTCACTTGAATCTGTTTTTTTTTTTTTATCTTGTCAGATAATAATGAAAACCAGAGGAAACATGGTTAATTATTGCGGTTTAAGATTTTAATATTTAATAAATTACATTTTAAAATAAAAACATTTGATTAAGTATCACAAGAGTTATAACAAGTGAAGAATAATTTTAAGGTTTATTGAATGATAACCAAATTTATAGATTTACATTATATTGATCAAGATGAAGAGTAATTTATTATAAACTCTTTTTTACATTTAAATTTTAGTACAAGAGAAATCGTAATAATTCTTGTTTGCATCATGAAATGCACCAACAAAGCAACATTATAAAACTCACCCCCCCCCCCACCCCTTTCCATAAGACATTACACAAAGCACAACCATTCTCTACAGTAATGCATATGAATGTAATGTACATGTATTCTAAATTCTTGCCAGAATATTAAGATACATGTGATGTGTACAGCAATGTTTATATGCATGTTGTAAATAAATATAAAAATAATATAATTGAAATATTACATGTGTATGGGGCGATTAAAGTTACATATACCAAAGTAATAATAATGTACTTGTACTGTCCACTGTTTTTAATGTAAAATATATTTTTTGATCTCTATTAATATTCACATTATGAAAGCTTTAAGGATACACACATTCCCTCGTTGATGAATTATTATGTTGTCTGTCGTTTTCCATTTGCAGATAATGTTTTTAGCTCACCTGGCCAAAGACAATGTGAGCTGTTGTCATCACTTGGCATCTGTTAACTTTTCACATTTGAATCTTCTCCTCTGAAACTGCTCAGCTGTATGAACCAAAACTTTGTATGAAGCATCTATGGAAATTCCTCTATACAATTTCATCATTTCAATCAATTGGACAAAAAACATAGTTGCCATGGGCAATTTCTGATTGGCTGAAATTTTTTAAATATTCTCTGAAACTAGGAGACACAATGAACTGTTACTTTGTAGGAATGATGTATGGGAGACTCTGAACAAAATTTCCATATTCCGTGCCGATTATACAACTAATATGGCCGCCATAGGCAGTTCTTTTCTGTGATTGGCCTATTAAAAAATCTTCTCTAAAACCATTTGGCCAAATTAATTGAAATTTGGTAGGAAGCACCTATGGAATGTCCTGTATAAAGTTTCCTCAAAACAAAATGACATGTGAGTGACACAGGCTCAGTCGACTGAGCCTTTAGTTTTATGTATTGAGTGTATATTATTCAACCAGTTCCGATTATTTCTATTTCTTTATGCATTTTATAAAATTTTCTATATGTAGAATGCAAATATATTTTGTATGACTCTTAAGATATGAGGAGTTCAAAATGTGACCCAAAAGGTTTTTTTCTGTAATTTCCTGCCTGCATTTTTCAAGCTATTATGGTTTCTGAGGTAAAAAAGTGTCAATTGAAATCTAAATGGACCAATGGCAAAAGTGATAATTTTTGTATTTTAAGTCTGATTTGTAAGTGTTTTTCCTATATACAGGACCAGAAGAGTAACACCCAAAACATTTAATTAGTCTGATTTAATGGGTTTTGCCCCTCCCAATTACTTCCTGCACTTATCAGAGAGATTCTATCTAGTGATGAATTTTGCTGAACAATAACCATTTTCAGTTAAACTGGTGCAGGTAGAAGCCTCTGTTTTGACAATGAAGACAAGCAACATATGTATTTTTTCCTCAGAAATATCTTGTAAATCACTCCAACAAATTACAGGAATTTAGAATTTTGTTTAATTAACATGTCTTAATAAATGTTTTCTGATAATTAATTTCTATTTTGCATTCCTGCAGCCTTTTGATGAGGACATAAATACTGCTCTGGATGACATTAACATCTACATAACTGTGATAGTAGCTATATTTTACACAGAATTCTAGAATTCTATGGATACAGACTTGGATGAAGGGTGTCTTTAGATGTATATGCACCTAATAGAGAACCCAGAATTTAGATATTAAATTTATGAAGTACATATGTGTGACCCTGTGATAAGTACAGTTGAACTTAGTTGTGTCAAAGTTGAAGAGCTTACTGTTTTAGCTTGAATTGGCAGAGTTATCAGGGTTAATTTAGTTAACGTTTATTATGAATGTACCATAGTCTTATGTCAGATTTTTAATGAAAACATTTTCTCAGAGTTCTAGATAACGAGATTATATATTTATATGGAAGATGATTTATACTTTTTTTTCAAGGTTGTTAGATGCTTTTAGGTAAAGGGCTCATAGAATTTTTTAATCAAAGCAAACTAAAATGGAGTAAAGTGGACCTTGCTACAGTAAAATATAGTAGGGTAACCTTTTTGAAGCATACCCAGTGGTATGCGACAGTTGTCTTAAAAAGTGATGAAATTGATCTCAATAAAAGACAACATGGATGAAATGCAAATTAAAGTAAACTGAATCCTGTCTTTGTCAGACATCTTTGGAAACAACATTTTTGTCTGGAATAGACAGGAGTTTGGATTACTTGAGGAATATTTGAAATTGTTAAACAGGTTATATGATATAACCTGGTTTGGGTCAGTTTACACTTAATAAACCGCTTTGCGGTTTATGAAAGCGTAAACTGACCCAAACCAGGTTATACAAGTATAACCTGTGTATAACCTGTTCAACAATTTCAAATATTCCTTATAATTTAATTTTTACAACAAAATTTAATGATTTCTTGATTTTTATTACGATTATTTCATGCGACTATTTGAATTTGTCGTTGGCGGATGAACACGTTGGTGACGTCACAATACCAACCCAGGTTATCGAGTATAACCAAAATTTTCTTCAGGCGGATTAGCCAATCAGATTGAAATATTCAAATCAAATTAAATTATACAGTGGTAAATTTGCAAAAGTACAATGTATCAGGCATTGGGACAAAATTGGTCGTTCGATTTAGACAGGTTTATTACTGGTTTGGACAGATTTCACTGTATTTAACAAAGAGTTATGTTGTTATCAATGTTATAAATTTGACTTTGTTATATTAAAGCCACGTACACAAATTCTATTTTTGCTTAGACTTTCTAATACTTAAATGGTTAAGGATTTATTTTTATAAAGCAATACATTAAATGGACATGGTATTCTAGTGTCTGTTAATAATTATTATTAATCACAGAATAACAATGTAAACTTGTCTAAACTAAGGTGGTATTCCATCATGACTTGTTTACCATACAATTTATGAAATTAGTACTGTATTGTAACTTTGTATTGGGCAATAGAAGGGGTTGTTGATGATACTGCAGCCTTTGTTTACTTCAAAGGATATACCAGTACTTCAACAATGTAATTTTCTTGTTAACTGTATAATACAGTTACTTTATTTGATAAAATGGGGGTAGCTTTTTACACAAAATGTTCCACTTAATGTCAATAAATTGTTTGATGTTATAAGTTTTGTTTTAATGTAGAGTTTTATGTGTTTATTACCACTTTCAACAATATTTCAGTTATATCATGGCTGTCAGTTATATTTGTGGAGGAAACCATCGACTTGATCGACCATAATTTACTAACAAACTTGATCACATAATGTTGTATACCTCGCCATCTGCAGGAGTCAACTTTAGTGGTGATAGACATTGTGTAGATAGATTTAAACCTTTGTTTTTGTATAACTGTCTGTTAGAATGCCATGTTTTATAAAGATATGAATGATTATTTTATACAGTACACAAATTTGTTGTTGCATTATTTTATTATATACATATATTATATCCATGTTTTACATGATACTGGTGAAATAAAATTATACATTCCACAGTGTTATTTCTCAATGATAATCTTATTTTTATTTGTAATGTCACTTGTTCATTGTTTCTGGTTTAAAAAACTACCACTGAATATAATATAATGAGCTGCCTTTTGATCTTTACCAGAACTTGAAAATGTCAAGTCAAAGTTGTTAAACTCTTAGCTGATGACGCAACTGACAGGTGATGACCTTGGTTGATACAGTCAAACACCTGAGAAACTGCTGGGCTACTTTAAACCAATATTAATGTTGTAACACAAATTCCCTTGCTTCCAGCTAAAGCAAAAATAGGAAAAATATTAATAAAAGATAATCTGATTGTTCATCATTTTTTATTGGCTTGGTTCCGCCGTAGGATTTCACCAGGACTAGGATATGGTCTTTGTTGAAATAATGGTCCAGATGCTGTGGTGTCTGCTCCTGTCTTGGCTTCATTGCCTCTGTCCAATCCTGTTGACCATGAACCCCTGAAATATATATATATACAGTTTATAATAATTGAAAAAACTTTCTTTAACAAAATATTATCCTGAGACAAAAAATATAAAATGACATACAAAAACCAGAGGCTCTCAAGAGCCTGTATCGTTCACCTGGTTATAAAAAAAAAACAATTGGTCCTATGTAAAAACTATGTCCTGCAGTGGTAGTCATCTTGGAATTACGATCAACATAAAAAACACAAAGTTTGTAAAGGACCTTCCAATGATTGATGCACAGTTTAGGTTCAATCAGTGCAATAGCTTCAGAGAAGAAGATATTTCTGTATTTTCCCGATATGGTCCTGTGTTAATACTATGACCTGTGGTGGCAGCCATCTTGGATTTCCGATCGGCATAAAAAACAGAGGACCTTCCAATGATCATTCCTGGGCAGTTTGGTTTCAACTGTCCTAGTGGTTTCAGAGAAGAAGCGTTTTGAAACATTTTCCCCATAGGGTCCAATGTTAAACTAAGTCCTGCCATAGCCGCCATTTTGAATTTCATATCGGAACAAAAAACGTAAAGTTTGTAGAGGACCATCCAATGAACATTCATGTACAGTTTGGCTTTAATAATATTTGTAGTTTCTGAGAAGAAGGCATTTGAACATTTTCCCATAGGGTCCAATGTTAATCTATGTATTGCGGTGGCGGCCATCTTGGATTTCCGATCGACATAAAAAACATATATTTTGTAGAGGACCTTCCAATGATCATTCTTGGGCAGTTTGGTTTCAATTGTCCAAGTGGTTTCAGAGAAGAAGCATTTTGAAACATTTTTCCCATAGGGTCCAATGTTAAACTAAGTCCTGCCGTAGCTGCCATTTTGAATTTCATATCGGAACAAAAAACGTAAAGTTTGTAGAGGACCATCCAAGGAACATTCCTGTTAAGTTTGGTTCCAATCGGTTCAGTGGTTTCGGAGAAGAAGCTTGAAATGTGAAAAGTTTACAGACAACAGACGACGGACGCCAAGTGATGGCAATAGTTCACCTGGACCTTTGGTCCAGGTGAACTCAAAATGTAGGCATTGCTATTTCATTTGGATTTCGACAGACGACGGACGCCAAGTGATGGCAATAGTTCACCTGGATCTTTGGTCCAGGTGAACTAAAAATGTAGGCATTGCTATTTCATTTGGATTTTTTAGTCTTTTTTTGACAACAGATCAATTTAAATCTTGTGTCCAGTTATGCCATGACATTTTGTTGATTTTCATGGTTCAGAGATTTTTTTAATTAATCAATTTACCTGATTTTTCTTCTTTAGTTGGTCACAACATTTTTTTTAAACATATATTTGTGACTTATCATTTTGAAAAGGATTGTAATACTGCTGAAATTGTATTGAATTATGGTCACTGTGACCTGACCATGACCTAATTTTACTTCCAATAAGAAGGCCAATACATGATTTCACTTGAGTTCACCCCCGGGTTTTTGGTGAGGTCCGTGTTGCTCATCTTTTTAGTTATTTGTGTTGTCCTATTATGTGTCTTTACGTTCTGAGTTCCACGTTGTGATGTTTTGTTCATCTTTACCTCCAGTTGTTTGTAGGCACATGTCTTATTTACGTTATTTGTGTTTGCTTGCAAATAGTGGTTATTGTGTTTTTGTTTTGTTTTTCTTTGTCTTCTGTTTTTCTGGATTGTCCTTTTTTGATTGCCCTTTTGGTATTCTCTAACGTTTATTTCAAACTGAATGCTTGTTAGTAAGGTAATTGCAACCTACATATACTTTTAATTCTAATGTAGTTGTTTAATATCCCTGGTTTGTGATTGGACAATGCTGTAATTTTCATGGTATCAATTCCATGGTTGAAAAATCATGAGTTTTGCCGATTACTGCTTACGTCATCTTGTCAATAATGTGGCAATGCACATGATTACATTAGAATGGAGATAACTGCATTGTATTTGAAAATTTCACGGTATCAATTGTCAATTTAATGGTGTACTTTTCACGGTACCAATTCCACAGTTGAAATAGCATAAGATATTTTTAGAATTTATCTGATTACCGCTTACGTCATCTTGTCAATAATATGGTAATATACATCTATCCTACACATGATTACATTAGAACGGAGATAATTGTATTGTATTTGAAAATTTCACGGCATCAATTGTCGATTTAATGGTCGCAAATATCCGTTTACTGGCTCTGCTAATGCATCGCCAGTAAACTCAATTTGTGACCATCAAATCTCCAATTGATGCCGTGAAATTTTCAAATACAATAGTTATCTCTTAATTGGAAAGCTTCCAATGCACCTGACCTCACTTCCCTTAAGAGTTTGTGTTGTCCAAGCTTTTGTTTTACCTTTAACTTTGTACTTTGTCCATAATCAAACGACAAGCGTGATACTAAAAAATATAGATTTTGATGTATAACTATAAGACTTTATACTAACATCTCCATGACAATTCCTCTGTAAACACTATAATATCTTTGATATGTTTTGCTCGAAATGAACTTCTCACTTCTAAGGCTTTACATTCGGTCAATATTGATCTGAGAAATCCATTGTAAAATGATAGTGTAGACATATCTATTATACTTGTTATACAGGATATAAGTGTTATGTTTACATCAAAAAAGGTAAGTCAGCTAAAACTAAAATCTACAGCAGTATAAAACATGTGTACCTTGGAACTTCAGAGTAAGAGGCAGGATCCATGGGATCTAATTCTTCTTTTTTGTTTTGATTCTTTCTACTTCCTCCTCCTCCTCCTCGTCCCCCTCTTCTGTCATCTTGTTTCTCATTTCTCCTTCCTCTTCGTCTTTTTCTATCAAATTCTTCATCAGATTCTGATTCACTAGAAGAGCTACTACTCTAAATACATTTATAAGAAAATACAAAATAAATGAACTCAAAAATCCTACAAGTCTTCAAATAAAAACAAAAAGTATCATGTATGGTACATAAAAAGCAAATGTGGAAAAATAGGGCTTGGTTAGTGTGTTATTGCTTTTTATCATCACTTTCAGCAATTCTTCAAGCTAGAATGTGACTACCAGACTTGAGGTTAGGGTGAGAGTTATGGTGTTTAATGCCACTTTCAACAATATTTCAGTTATATCATGGAGGTCAGTTTTATTGGTGGAGTAAACCAAAGTACCCGAAGAAAACCACCAACCTGCTGCAAGTCACTGACAAACTTTATCACATAATGTTGTATTGAGTACACCTCGCCTGAAGGGGAATCGAACTCACAACTTATGGGGTGATAGGCACTGGTTGCATAAGTACTTGTAAATCCAACTACCATACGATCATATGATGACCACAATGGCCCTGACTACCAGACTTGTTACAATCAAAATACAAAATAAACAATCTTTTATATGAAAAATGTCAAAATCTTTTATTACAAAATTTACAATATCAAATAAGGGTAATAACAAAATTACCGAACTCCGAGCAATCTCACAAAGGGAAAGTCAAAACTCATAAGTATATAAACAGACAAAATCAGTCAACAACCGGAAAACTGTGAAAACTGTAATGACCCTGACTTGGTACAGGCATTTCTAAAGAAATGCTGGGTTGAATCAGATTTTAAAGATATTGTTGTGACTGTTGAAATATAATTAAAAGCATTTGAACAGACAAAACTTACAATTTTGCAATAATTGAGAAATGTGTGATCTTTTGCTTTTTAGATCAAATTCCAAGGAAAATTAGCTTGGATGATGAATTATAAGTGTTTCAGATTTTTTGCGAGTCAGTTTTATTGGTAGAATACCGAGCTATAATTACTGACCTTTCATACGTCTCATTATTACATAATGATTTTAGATACATAAATCTATTGATTAATATTCTGTCATATGACATTCTGTTCTACAAAAGATTATTTAAGGGATATTTTCAATTTTTGAACAGGTTATACCATATATAACCTGGTTTGGGGCAGTTTATGCTTAATAAACCTTATAATTTAATTTTTACAACAAAATGTAATGATTTCTCGATTTTAATTACAATTTTTTCATGGGGACTATTTGAAATGAATATGTTGGCGACGTCACAAATACTAACCCAGGTTATGAAGTATAACCAATGTTGCTCCAGGGGTCAGCCAATCAGATTGCAGTATTCACATCACATTAAATTATAATTATTTATCTATAGCTTAATTAGGTGACACTAAAATAGTACATACAGGTGAACTTTCTGAGTCATTGACATCCATATCCTCATCATCACTGAGATGTAGATCTTCTTCTTGACCACTCACAATAGCTGTATCACCCAAAATGGCTGAAAATATAAATAATACATACATATAAACCAATACATTTCTTTATATAAACAATAGACAAGAAAGCATTCCATTGGATATTTGATCAATGCTGAATAAGAAAATCTTGTATCTCATTTAACAATGAAAGTTTTCAGTCAAACTGTCTTATGGTTTCAGATGAGAAGACACTGTTTTAATTTAATACAGGGATAAAAATTAAATAATTTGTCAATTTACATGTCACGTTTTCTAAGACAGAATTAACCTATTGCATTCTAGATACAAAGAGGGTCACTCATTATATCAACTAAATTTGATTACTTCGATATAACATTAAAATGTCAGTTTATAAACATGAAAAGCTATAAATTTTGAAATTTTACATTTTAGTGACTTGATTCTCAAAAATAGCAGGAGTCAGAACATTGATTTTGGTACATTGTCTAAAATATTAAAAATTGCTATAACAGCAATGAAAAGAAAGCACAGCATTGGTGTAGAATAAGGAGGCAGGATATAATTGGTATCCTATTACTGTGAATTCATTTTTATTCGTGGTATACCAATTTTCGTGGTTTTCGTGGGTGCCAGCAAACCACGAATTTAAATGTTCGACGAAAAATGACCATTTGATTTCCGTTTGGTGGTAAGCAAGGTTTTGACAACACAAACGTTTGTAGCCATGTAGGTAATTCAACATTGTTACATGATGTAATTGTAATGCATGTCTTGTGAATCTAGAATAAATGTACCTGTGTGTCATTTTGTGATTGATAAACATGTAAACTCTTGGAATAAATTGTTTATTGTTGTGACATTTATGAAAACATTTTGCGGTAATAACTTCCGGTATTTTTGTATTGTTTAATGAAGTATTGATCAATAAAGAAAAATAAAGGATAAATTAGTAAAAAGAAATTAAATTGCTTGTACATATAACATCAATACAAATAAATACAAAACATTTTTGGTAAAATTTCAATCGATAATACTAACATTATTGTCGCCTTTTATAATTGCTGTGTAAACATTTTGATTGACAATCATAAAGTTTATTGGTGATAATAATCGGATTAACGGTCGGTATACTGGTATCAAATACGCCCGGAGTTCAGGATTTTAATTTGTTGACACATGATGTTTAACTGCTGTGACATAAAATTTCACACCTTTTTTCTTTACCGTTTAATGCAACTTTTTTATATGTATCATTTATGACATGTCATGTTCCCGCAGAGTAAAAAAGATTTATAATTTTAAGTTTTGACTCCTAGTGTGAAGCTTAGCAAAAAACATATCTTTTTGACGGATCAGGCAGTCCCGGCGTAACGGGAGCTTTCACCTTAACGCTACCAGACTTTAACCATTGTTGTAGAGACATTGTGTTATGAGAGAAACCATTTTTTCTCGGTATTTATGACAAGTTGCTCAATGAGTAGATTCACGGCTTGGGATGCAAACATTGTATGCCCGCTTCTTATCTTTTGATCATCTTTCGATGATTATAAATTATTTCTGATTGGATGTTATTGATTTAATTTGTGGGCTTCTTCAAAGAAGTATTAATAATGCAATCAAATATTTATCAAAATTGTAACAAGCTGATAATGTACAACAATGATCCATATTTGTTTGGCGTACTTGTAAATGAACACCTTACCGTAGAATCGCGACATTCAAAATCTACGAATTTGAAGTGAAAATCCACGAATTTAAGTTTTTCAAAACTTTTATTTTTATTTTTTGTAATCGGCAATCCACAAATTTAACTATCCCATGAAATACCTTTTTTCCCCCAATCCACGAAAATTGGTACCAACGAAATTAAATGAATTCACAGTATAAGACAACAAATGTTTGTGGTCATATAATAATTTTGGTCACTACATATATTTTTATCTTCATTTTTAAAACTAATGTTAAAATATTTTGTCAGGTCCATAGTTAAAATGAAGAATTAAAAAAAAACATGTTTATCATGCACTTTATGTGATCAGTATAAAATGTTAGAAGGGAGATAAATACCTTGTATTTTTTCTGCTGATAATGTGACTTGTGCTGATGGATGTATGGGAGATAACCATGATACTTGATCTGTTACTAAGTTCCAGTAGTAATAACGATCTCTGAAAATAACAATTAGTAAAGAATGTTAAAAAGAGTTCAATGTGGCTATGGGAATTTCAATATCAAGGATAAAAAATCTTTTAAGACGCTGGACATATTTCATTTTTAGTGATTATAATTATTTTCTTGGAAGATGGGTACATTCTGGAAGATGAGTTTTTTAGTACATTCTGGAAGATGAGTTTTTTAGTACACTTTTATGAAGTATTATACCTTTTGAATTCTCATTTTCTTTAAGAAATGGATTAATGTCAAATGAGCAATATTTCAGTATAAACGATCATTTAAGAACAAGATAAGAAACACAGGAAAAAACAATAGAGTTGATTGTTGATTTTACAAATATGCTCAAAATGGAATGTAAAGTGATCAGAAAAAACATAAATCTTTTAAATAAAATCAACATTATATTCCATGATAAATCTTTATTATTTTTCACATTTCTGAAAGGCATAAATTACTCTGTAGTAGTACTTCTGTTACAAAAATCTATCTTGCAAAAGAAAATTTTATTATTCCCCCAGTATGTGTGCCATCACTTATAATGGGGCCTATGAATGAAAGTTTTAATACCCACTAATGAAATACAAGTGAAAACTTTTACATTGCAACAGAAAACCAACAATCACTCATTAAAAGGAATGAGTAATGACTGTAAGGCTTCTTTACATGCTATTAAGAGGATCACATTCAGCAGACACAGGGCAGCCATTTTCATGCTGTTATTTGTATAACCTACACAACATCTGTAGAAGATGTTGTGTCCTGTAATCTACAGATGTAAGGTTTTATTGATGATTTCTACATTTTACCTTTCATCTTTACATATGATTATACCTATTATCAAGCAACTAGTGTGATAATAACATAATATCGCTGTTTTCTAATGTGATGTTATAATGACATCACTGTCGTCACCTTACCAAATCCTTGATAAAAATATTATTGTTTATATGTTTTGCTCTAAATGGACTTCTAATCACATCTCACATCTAAGGCTTCGTCTTCAATGTGATATTGCTCTGAAAAATCCATTCTCACAAAACAAGCCTGCAATAATAATTTATATCACCCTAGATATATATAGTGTTAATTAAAGGAATCATTTCCACAAAGAATCATATAGTGGGTACCATACAGTATCAATAATAATTGATATCTTTCTATACCCTAGATATATATAGTGTTAATTAAAGGAATCATTTCCACAAAGAATCATATAGTGGGTACCATACAGTATCAATATGACAAATGAAGAGCAAATAAAACCATTCATGCACAATATCTTACGAATCAGGATCTGCCACTTCAGTCCAGCCATCAGGTAGTGGATACTTCCTCAACATGCGGTCTCTCTTCCTTATCATCTCTGAGTCTTTATGGAACTCCTTCATTCCCCATCTCTCCTTACAATAGTCTACACATGTGTGATATTTGTTTTCCCTATTTGGACATGCTGGAACTTGATGTGTGAGAGGTCCATCATCTTCTTCTTTGGCAGGCTCTGGGTCATCTGCAGGTTTGGCAAATTCTGCCTCTTTCACTGGGTCGTCGTAATCCTCAGCAAAAACTTCTTCCACTTCATCACCTGGGGAAAAAGAAATAATTTTAATACAGATATCTACAGAACATCAAAAGAAAAGCAACACTTCATTTTTTATTTTTTTTCATTGGTGTCATTTACAATTTACAACTATCAAACCTATCAACCACACACATTTTTATGAATCGAGTGTCACTTCACGTCATTGGAAGTACTTCATTCATTACTTCTTCTTGCAGAAGCTACACAAACAGGAGAGACATTTTATTGAATTTTTTGTTTCACAAATAATGAAATGGCTCTATACTTTACAAAATATTGTTAGTATTGAAAAACAGCAGAAGTAAGTCAATTAAAAGAATGCCAAGACATAGTAACAATGAAGGCAATAGAGCCCTTGGCATGTTCCATGTCGACAAGAGCAGTGTCACAGGCATTAGGATGTAACCTCAGTACAATTTCACGACTTCATGCATGGTTCCATCAGTAACAGACAGTGCAAGTCTAAAGTCTGCTTCATATGATACCTTGATCTTTACGTAAAAATTGATGATTTGAAGCAGCATTCTGGCAGCACCAGCATACAGGGTTCTCAATAAATATTATATTCAGGGTTTGTGGATTTGATCTGAATATTTTGGATAGAGGATTCCTGCTGCCTAGCAAACTGCTTAAGCAGGGATTCATAATAATAAGATTGAAGTCTTCACTTCCAAAGTATTATGCTCACCATTGCATATTAGTGTTTGTTTGTTTGATGGTGTTTAACGCCACTTTTAACAATATTTCAGTTTTATTGGAGGAGGAAACTGGAGGACCCGCAGAAAACCATCGACCTGTCGCAAATCACTGACAAACTTATCACATAATGTTGTACACCTCGCCCTGATCGAGATTCGAACTCACAACATCAGTGGTGATAGGCACTGATTGCATAGGTAGTTGTAAATCCAACTACCATAAGATCACGGCCACGACACCCCTTCATTACATATAAGGTGAAACATGGTAAAAAAGAAGAAAAGAGATTACAAAAGTGCAAACAGATTGTGAGTCATTGGTGAAACAGACACTGCGTAGCACACAATTATATTTATTTTTATAATAATAAGTATCATTTGTTCTAACTAGAGGGTAATGGAGGTGGGCTGCACCCTACCCTACCCTCATAGTCCAGTGAGTGTCTCCTTTGTCCCTCTTGATAATTTCTATTGCCCTTATATGCAATTATTAAATAGTACAGTTAAGCCAGGGGCGTAGCTATCCCAAAATGAAGTGTATTCAAATCTGTTTAAAAGTGACCCTCCCCCACCTCGCAGAGGTGGCCTTACGACAGAGGGTCTGGGGGCCGATTAAGGCTCCATAAGCTCTGGGGTAAATGGTGAAAAATCCTGCATTCTTGCAATTTCCTGGCACTAAAAATGATCCCACGGAAACCCAATTTTCATGAGCAACAAGTCAACTTTTGAAAATAAATTTTGAGAAATAAAATATTAAGTAGAGCAATATAATACAAATATGTAGTTGACATAGCAATTTTATTTTGCCAAATGTGTAGTGGGTTAAGCTCGATTTGGATTAAAATACAATTAACATATGGGCCAAAGAATCTACACGGTGCACAGTAGACACTATCTTGAGTTTTTGAATATTTCATCCAAGTGTGTTTAAGAAACCATTTAGCCTTTGTTCTCCTTGTAGAATTCGAGATTATCCTGAAAAAAATATTAGCTAGTCTTCACTATTTTTACGCAAATTTTATTTCAAAGGAACATTTCTCGAATAGAAATAATTTATGCTCTCTGTCAATGGTATGATAATGTATAAACATGATAAACTGTAATCTCAATCAATTCGAAATGATGTCGATGTGCATTGGCTGTACAGACTGGAAAATGCAAATTCCATCCACGTTAAACCAATGCTTTTTTTCTTATTCCGGTTCGTTCCATATGATACGTATCCAGGTTACCAGAAGATTTTAAAAGTTTACTAAAAGTAAACTAATATCAATATGCTTCCAATAACGTTAACGATCCCATGTGCTCTTTGTTTTTGGGTGTGCGTTGTGGTTATCCTTTAAAAAGAAATACGATTAGTTTGTTTGTTCAAGCAAAATAAAAAAAAATCATATCTTAACAACAAATCCCCCACCCCAAACTCCATGTGCACGACCATCGATCGGCATTGCACTTATATAACACACACCGTTCTATGCTGATTCCGTAAATGATAAGCATAGTTTCCGGAATTGAATATAGGTACATTAAGTAATTATTAACATGTTTGTATTTGTTTTAATTTGATTTAGTTTATTAATTTAATTTTATTCTACCTTATGTCCTAGATTTACCATGTTTTCATTTTTGTCAAAATTTTCGATGTGTACGCAATTGCGTTTTTGCGTACGGGTTGTCAACTTTATGATAACCTAACTGTCTTGTCATTATTAACCCTCATGTAATTATAAATAATATAATTAATTTGAACACTTGCTAAAGTGATCATGACCTCTTCTGTGACCTTCTATATTTAGATCCTAGTTAAAATACTGAATAGTTATTCCTTCAAAAACTTGCTATATTTGGAGGGATGTTGAGCTTACTGAATTACTGTGGTGATAAAGGCAAGGTTTTATCAACATGCTGTACAGTTTTGTTTGTTTCTATAACAATAGCATGATAGCATCATACTATCTTCTTATGTTTTTGTGTGACTTAGAAGGTTACAAATTGTACATGCTTAAGCTATGAATGTCAAAATAATAAAATGGGGCAAAATAAGTAACAGCTTATAAAAATATTTTGGGTTCTGTTAATTTATTTTGTCTTTGTATTTTGCACTCATATTCTGAAAATGGCATCATTCTTTTGAAACCTTGTTTTTCTTTTTCTTTAACTATTCCACGCTTCTGAAGTCTTGCTAAAAGAGCTGCAGGCAGAGGCATTTGTGTTCAGTATACAACTTTGTTCTCCAATCCACACCAAGCTTTCTTATTCAGGGGAGATAATAATTTTTTAGAACAATAATTTTAGAAACGTTTCCGGACGAACCCGTTCGTCTGAGGGGCAGGATTCCAGGAAGACGATACTACAATGATACAGATCATTTAATTATATTTCAAGGTTTTAAAAAAATTGTTTTTTTGAAAATTAATGTAGACATTATTTTGATTCCACTCAATGTCTACTTTTGTTTTCGTTTGTGACTTGAAGATGAATCAGAATATAATGAGTTTAATAAGGACTGGATTTTCCCTACTTTCACTTTCTGATTTCTGAGTTGTGTTTTCAAAAGAAAGAACTATAATTTGAATAGCATCTGGTTGTTATAAAAGAATAAAAAGGTTTAGTATTGTGTTCAAAGTTGGACATGTTAAATTTGTTTCAAATTCAGGAGATAGAATATATATTTTATTGCCTAATCATGGGGCCCACATGAGGCATCATTAACAATACAAACATTCATGATTGATAAATGAGACATACACAAAAAAGAAAAAGGACAGTTTAAGGTTTTTATGTTTCTAAAAATATAAATATAATTATTATTATTTAGTGGATCATGTTCTGGTTTGTCCCCTATATCTCAGATCCAGTGTGAAACTTTACATATGTTGCATATTCCTTAACAATTAGTAGACCTGCTAAAAACACCGAGGGACGGTGCTTCTGACACACCCTATCTGCTAATTGCATTTTCTCACAATTATATAGTAAATAATTATATATAATATTAAATACTTATCACATACTATATATAAATAACAAAAATAGTTAATTATTATATCTATTATTATTATTGTTAACCATTCGGATGTGTCACCTCGTGTTTAGAGCAGGAGAACTAGTTGGAGGAAATATGTCATCATGTTATTGCTCAATTACAGAGTGCACCAAGCGACAGTGCAAAGGCATGTTAAAATGAATCAAGAAGAAATTCAGATCAAACCCAGTAATATGTGTTATGACTACCCAATATTTGAATAATGACAACACATGCAAGTAATAAATCACGTTTAGATTAGAATTCCGAAGAAATTTTTGGCTCTGTGTCTGTGAAGAAATATTCTTCTCTTTATCTCCAGATTTTCTGTTCTGTATTTCTAGTCTAGACTGGACCATGTTTCATTTCCAAAACATGATGAAAAAAACAACAGTTGAAAATTGTAATTGTCATTAAAAAGGGGGGGGGGGGGGGGGGGGGCTACCAATCCTTCACTTCCATCTTTCTACATTTCTCAAGTCACGCTTAGCAGCTTCACATTTCCCACAGTAAAATGCCAACCCTCACATAAACCAGATGAACAGTGTTACTATAAAGAATGCTGTAATCTTGAACATTATACATTGTACAGGTACATAATATATTTAATCTTCGTGACACAGAAACCATGAATTAATTAAGGTCTGGTAGAAAGTTGACCATTGGTGTCAAATTTGAGGTAAATGTCAAGAAATGAGGCAGGGGAAGCTGTGTAATTGTAACAAAATATTTATTCCGGCATGAAATTTGTTCTGCCGGAACCTATTTCACAGGAAATTTGTTCTGTC
This sequence comes from Bathymodiolus septemdierum, assembly GCA_963383655.1. Classification (NCBI taxonomy): domain Eukaryota; kingdom Metazoa; phylum Mollusca; class Bivalvia; order Mytilida; family Modiolidae; genus Bathymodiolus; species Bathymodiolus septemdierum. Next base: position 39,989,655 of record OY726518.1, read on the forward strand.
AGGACTTTTTAAATGAAAAATTAGTTCCTGGAACATATTTCATAGGAAAATTTATTCCACCTATGTGAAATTTGTTCTGGTACAATGTATCTATTTCACGACCAACAATGAAATTTGTTTCGGAATGAAAATTACAAAACAATTATTATTTTCTTTGATAAACAAAGTTTATTTTTTTTCTCCAATATTTGATTAATTGGCAGGCAATGGTGTAAGATTCCAAATGTTATTAAAAATAAATATGAATTTATATACAATATTACACATGTATTTAGGTCTTTTGGCTAAATGAAAAGCAAATACTTATAATTAATTTGGTTTCAAAAACACACATATGTTAAGTACATGTCAAACTTCTCCACCATGATTAGCTTTCATTTTCTTATATTTGACATCTTTCTTATTCTTCTTTTTTCTGATTCTTTTATGTCATTTGGATACTTTTTATCACTTAAATAGCCAAATATTTTTTCATACTCTTCAGGATCCATTTCTCTTTACAATTGTGTTCAACTCAGAAAATAAACAAGAGTGAGACTTTTAAAACTTACTAATGAACACAATTCATGATTTTCATGCATCAGTGGAATCTATTTCACAGTTATGGAACTTATTTCACCAGGTAAGAAACTAGGGAACTTTTTTGACAACTCTGGAATTTATTTCACCAGGTAATTTACAGGAACAAATTTCACATCAATGGAACTTATATAATATAATTTTCCTGTGAAATATGTTCTACCAGAACTTATTTTGGCTCACATATGTTGTTTCCTTTATCTCGTTCTTTGGGGTATATTAATGGAATCCAATTACCAAAGATTAAATTATTAATTGACAGAACATTATCAATATACCTGAAAGTGAGATTAAAGGCTTTGACTTCTGTAATTCTTTTAATACTGTAATTAGACTTGTGAGGACATGATTTATGCTATAAATTTTTTGTTAGAAAACATTTTGATCATTTTGGCAATAAAGTGTTTCGTCAAATTGTTGGAATTCCAATGGGAACGAATTGAGCTCTTCTCATTGTTAATTTGTTTTTAATCTCTTTCTCATGGTAAAGTTTACACACTCGTTTACAACAAAGGAGATGATTTTTATTTCCTAATAGTCAATTTTTCGTTTTTAGCACACCTTGCCAAAGGCAATGTGAGCTTTTGCCATCACTTGGCGTCCGTCGTCTGGCGTCCATCATCTGTCGTCCGTTAACTTTTCACATTTTAATCTTCTCCTCTGAAACCCCTAAGCCAAATGAACTGAAACTTGGTAGGAAGCATCTATGGAAGGTCCTCTATAAAGATTGCTCATTTCGTCCCGATCCATTAACAAACATGGCCGCCACAGGCAATTGTTGTTTCTGATTGGCCGATATTTAAAAATCTTCTCCTCTGAAACCGCTTGACCAAATGAACCGAAACTTGGTAGGAAGCATCTATGGGCGGTCCTCTCTAAAGATTGCACATTTTGTCCCGATCCATTAACAAACATGGCCACACAGGCAATTCTTGTTTCTGATTGGCTGATTTTTTTAAAATCTTCTCCTCTGAAACCGCTTTGCCAAATGAAACGAAACTTGGTAGGAAGCATCTATGGAAGGTCCTCTATAAAGATTGCTCATTTTGTCCCGATCGATTAACAAACATGGCTGCCACAGGCAATTCTTGTTTCTGATTGGTTGATTTCTAAAAAATCTTCTCCTCTGTTAAAAGAAAGATAACTCTTGCCTAAACTGTTTAAAAGAAAGATAACTCTTGCCATTATCTCCCTTAGAAATTAACTAATGCCGATATAGTGTAACATGTTTATTCTATACATTACAAGTAGGTATTCACATTTTAATATTCTTTTTAGCAAACCTTGCCAAATGCAATATGAGCTTTTGCCATCACTTGGTGTCCGTCTTCTGTCATCTGTTTAATTTTCACATTTTAATCTTCTCTGAAAACCCTCAGCCAAATGAACTGAAACTTGGTAGGAAGCATCTATGGAAGGTCCTCTCTAAAGAGTGCACATATTGTTATGATCCATTACCAAGCATGGACGCCACAGGCAATTCATGTTTCTGATTGGCCGATTTTTTTAAATCTTCTCATCTGAAACCGCTTGGCCAAATGAACCGAAACTTGGTAGGAAGCATCTATGGAAGGTTCTCTATGAAGATTGCTCATTTCGTCCTGATCGATATACAAACATGGCTACCCGAAACTCGATAGGAATCATCTATGGAATGTCCTCTATGAAGATTGCTCATTTTGTCCCGATCGGTTAACAAACAAGGTTACCACCGAAACTTTGTAGGAAGCATCTATGGAATGTCCTCTATGAAGATTGCTCATTTCGTCCAGATCGGTTAGCAAACATGGCCACCACATGTAATTCTTGTTTCTGATTGGTCGATTTCTAAAAAATCTTCTCCTTTGAAACTGCTTAGCCATATGAACCGAAACTTGGTAGGAAGCATCTACATGTATGGAAGGTTCAGTATTAAGTTTCCTCAAAGCAGAATGAAAGGTGAGTGACACAGGCTCAGCCCACTGAGCCTCTAGCTTGAATGGTTCCGTTCCTTTGGCCCCATCATATGGTGTTTACATATTTCAGTTGGTTAGTTTTGCACATATTTGTATTAATGTTTCTGACTTCAATGACTGTAATCTTGTGATAATGGAAAAAACTATTACACCTAGTATACCTTTTATATAGATTATTGAAAACTATTACACCTAGTATACCTTTTATATAGATTATTGAAAACTATTACACCTAGTATACCTTTTATATAGATTATTGAAAACTATTACACCTAGTATACCTTTTATATAGATTATTGAAAACTATTACACCTAGTATACCTTTTATATAGATTATTGAAAACTTTCACTAAATTTTATTACTTCTATAAAGATATTGGATATAAATGCAATTCTACATGCAGATGTAATTAAGAAAGCTAAGCAGTTTTAAATCTGACACATCTACTTATTCATTTAAATCTGACACATCTACTTATTCATTTAAATCTGACACATCTATTTATTCATTTAAATCTGACACATCTACTTATTCATTTAAATCTGACACATCTACTTATTCATTTAAATCTGACACATCTACTTATTCATTTAAATCTGACACATCTACTTATTCATTTAAATCTGACACATCTACTTATTCATTTAAATCTGACACATCTACTTATTCATTTAAATCTGACACATCTACTTATTCATTTAAATCTGACACATCTACTTATTCATTTAAATCTGACACATCTACTTATTCATTTAAATCTGACACATCTACTTATTCATTTAAATCTGACACATCTACTTATTCATTTAAATCTGACACATCTACTTATTCATTTAAATCTGACACATCTACTTATTCATTTAAATCTGACACATCTACTTATTCATTTAAATCTGACACATCTACGTATTCATTTAAATCTGACACATCTACTTATTCATTTAAATCTGACACATCTACTTATTCATTTAAATCTGACACATCTACTTATTCATTTAAATCTGACACATCTACTTATTCATTTAAATCTGACACATCTACTTATTCATTTAAATCTGACACATCTACTTATTCATTTAAATCTGACACATCTACGTATTCATTTAAATCTGACACATCTACTTATTCATTTAAATCTGACACATCTACTTATTCATTTAAATCTGACACATCTACTTATTCATTTAAATCTGACACATCTACTTATTCATAAAGGCTATGGCTTTACATCTATAATTGACTCTTTGAGGCAGGTTCTCTGTGCTAAAAATTGATATATAGTCATTCTGTTGGTTTATCAAGTAGTTCATGGTATAATTTGCAGTTGTTCATGGTCATGTCTGTTTTTTATCTTCATATTTCAATTGATAGTTTCAGAAAATCTAAAAGGCAGACAGGCTATATTTCAAGATTTTGATTGGTCACTGTTGCAGTACAGTTTTACAGTACAGGTTAAATGTATTTTACATTTCTAGTAATACCATTACTATTTCTTTTCCAGACAATCGGAGCAATTTCTACATTTTGACACAATGGCAAGGAACAGTGATGAAAGCCAGCCTTTACAAAAACATCAACCAATTATATCACAAGGATATTTTAGAACAAAGTATGACAACCCATCAGCATGGGAAGATTGGCATAGACCTGGTGCCCTAGCATTTCTAAAGATGAAATGTTCAGAAACAAATCAAGCAGGAATACCTTCTACTGTATGAATATAACTGTCTTATATGTGAATAATACCATCTAATGTGTGAATATTATTGTCTAATATATGAATAATACTAATAGGTTATTATACAGTGTTATGTACAATATGGAAAGATATTGTACGAGTTTGTATTGTATTAAAAACCCGTATTGGACGAGACACCGCAGGCGTCGAGTCCAATACAGGTCTTCAATACAATACGGACGAGTACAATATATTTCCATATTGTACATAACACTGTATAATGAACTATTTATTATACAACTGAAACGATCAATACTATAACAACAATTTTATGTTTAACTTTTAATACAGTCTAAATAGAACAACTGCACAACAGTATTTCGTTAGGAAAATGTTCTGTATCAATACAGATCTCGTAATCTCTAAAATGAATTAAAAACAGCAAAATAACTGATCAACAATTATTCTAAGCAACTTTTTTCCCCTCAAACTGTTAAATATCGAACAAGTTAATTTGATTGTAGATTACAATTAAAAATACTTTACTAGCAGACGACAAAAACCAACAAGTTACTTCCCTTACATAATGTACAATACGAAAAAATACGACTTCCGGTTGTACAATATGGGAAAAATAATGAACGGTCACATGTCTTAAATGGGTGTTTTTGATTGGATTAAAATTATAGCTGTATAATAATGTCTAATATATGAATAATACCGTCTAATGTATGAATAATACCATTTAATGTGTGAATATTATTGTCTAATATATGAATAATACTGTCTAATATATGAATAATACCGTCTAATATATGAATAATACCATCTAATGTATGAATAATACTGTCTAATATATGAATAATACCGTCTAATATATGAATAATACCGTCTAATATATGAATAATACCATCTAATGTATGAATAATACCATCTAATGTGTGAATATTATTGTCTAATATATGAATAATACCATCTAATATATGAATAATACCATCTAATATATGAATAATACCATCTAATGTGTGAATATTATTGTCTAATATATGAATAATACCGTCTAATATATGAATAATACCATCTAATGTATGAATAATACCATCTAACGTATGAATACTACCGTCTCATGTTTGAATAATGCTGTCTAATGTATGAATATTAAAGGTTCTTTTAGAAAGTCAAAGTAAATTAATGTAATAACAGGTTGTGGTAACATACAGAAATAAATAGATGGTTTGGTTTCAATTATATCGTGGCGGTCAATTTTATTGATGGAGAAACCCACCGACCTGTCACAAGTCACTGGCAAACTTTATCACATATGTTGTTTCGAGTACACCTCGCCATGAACGGGGTTCGAACTCACAACTCTAGTGGTAATAGGCACTGATTGCACAGGTATTTGTAAATCCAACTACCATGCGATCATGACCATGATGGCCCCCAGAAATAGATAGAAGGGGAGGAGCATTAACAAATTGTGGGATTATACAAAAACAAATAGAGGAGGAGGGGTATTAACAGATTGTGGGAACAAACAAAAAATAAAACAAATAGAGGAGGAGGGGTATTAACAGATTGTGGGAACAAACAAAAAATAAAACAAATAGAGGAGGAGGGGTATTAACACTAACAGATTGTGGGAACAAACAAAAAATAAAACAAATAGATGTGAGGGGACATTACAAATTGTCAGTGTATGCAAAAAAAAGTAATGGTGGGCAATAACAAGTTAAAACTCAAGGTATATTCTTATATTTTCTTTTCAGGATGAACTGGATAAAAATCTTCCAGTTCACAAGATTAATTATGATGACAAACAAAAACTATCCCAACCTCCAGCGTCTGACATTCAAATAATGTGGATCGGTCATGCCACACTATTGGTTCAGTTTGATGGTATAACAATCCTGACGGATCCTGTCTTTTTGAACAGATGTTCACCAATCCAGCTAGTTGGACCTAAACGATACCGACCTATACCATGTGATATTAAGGATTTACCTCCTGTTACAGCTGTTGTCATAAGTCATAACCATTATGACCATTTAGAATGGGATGCTGTGGTGAAGTTAAATCGCTTTCACAAACGTATCAGGTGGTTTGTACCTAAAGGACTGAAAGATTGGTTTATCAATACAGGTTGTAAAAATGTTATAGAATTGGCATGGTGGGAAGAAAGTGTCATGAATTTAAATGACAAAGATGATACTAAAGTTATCTGTGTACCAGCACAACACTGGAGTCAAAGAAAACTATATGATGCTATGACGGTACTTGTTGTTAGCTCATCTGACCTAAGAAAACAATGCACCATCTCATGGTGTCTGTTAATAGTACCATGTTAACTTTTTACATTGTAATATTTTCCTAAGAATAACATGTACACCTTCAGGTCAAATTAGACAAAGACAAGACTTGTCAGGGATGGTCCTTGTTTTTTTTCATTATTCCTGTCCCTTTGTCACACTCTCCTAAGACATTTTTCAAATGTCCAAGATATTTGCATTACCTTAATCCAATTTTGAACAAAACAATATGAAAATAATTTATTTTGAAACCATTAAGCCAGTTGAAACTAAATTTCACAAGCACAATTGTTTTGGTCTTCATTTTGTGAAATTCAAATTTTGTTTTAAATGATTAATCAAGTGACTACTTTATTGATATATATTTAGTAAAATTGGTAAATGGTTATTATCAAGACTTTCTACAATGTTACTGTTATGTACAGCTGTCAGTTTTATTGGAAGCTCCTACCCTCTAAAGACATTGACCTGCCAATAGTCACTAATAAATGTTATCACATAAAGTTGTATAGAGTACATCTCCTGCCCTCTAAAGACATTGACCTGCCAATAGTCACTTAAATAAATGTTATCACATAGAGTTGTATAGAGTACATCTCGTCACAGAAACAAGCTGACAACTTTAGTGGTGAGAGACGCTGAGTACCTAGGTAGATGTCAAATTAACTACCATACAATCATGACAATTACATCATACAATCATGACAATTACATCCTCTTAATGTTAATTGTCAGATTGACTGCTGAAGACAAATGGTTGCTTAAGAGAGGTTATATATCAAGTATATAAACAAAAACAAAATTAAAGCTTTACAATTTGCATAAAAAAATCTTGCTAAATTACCATTGAAAATAATGTAGCTCCTATCATGGAAGGCGGTAAAGGATTATTTTTGTCGATTGTGCTTGCCAGCTTTGTTCACATTTTATTTGTGAGTTTTCTTGTTTTATGTCCATTATTACCGCCTTTCATGCACACAGCCAAATAAACACAGAGAAAAGATAACATTTATTTTCATTCATTATTAAATTCATTTTTATTTCACATTCCTCCGTGCACAAGATTGTCACAAATGGTGCAGATATTGAGAAATTGTTACACAAGAATACAGTTCCTGAATAGTTTTGTATGAATGCTTACATTATCATATTATAATAGAAATAAAATAGAGGCCATTACTTATTTATATTTTACCACAGTCAGGCACTGTATCTGTAAATTTTATCCTTGCTTTCACTTGGTGTAAAGTTTAAACAGTTACAATGTCTTGTAAAATAAATTACAACTTAAAAAGAAAACAATTCCTAAGGCAAAATATAAAACTTGAAATATTTGTTTTTCTAATTTCGTTATTTTTTTCAGAGTTTGTGGTGTGGTTGGGTAATAAAAGGTAAAACACATACATTTTACTACTCTGGAGATACAGGTTATTGTCCTGTCTTCAAACAGATTGGTGATAAGTTTGGACCCATGGATTTATCAGCTATTCCTATTGGATGTTACTCTCCAAGGTACAGTGTAACTTGTCATAATCATACACCAACTATTTGACATGTTTGAATTAAAACAGGTTATTAATACTGGACAGAATTAAAAAAAAAAGACATGTTGAAAACCAACTACAGTTGAAATTTGTCATCTCAAACTCACTATGATAGGTCATTATTTCATAACTGAAAGTAAGAATATGGTTCGTTCATTGTCATTGCTAATTAGGTTAACCGTGGTAACTTAATACTTGGCTAAGTAAGAATATGGTCCGTTCATAGTCATTACTAATTAGGTTAGTCGTGGTAACTTAATACTTGGCTAAGTAAGAATATGGTCCGTTCATAGTCATTGCTAATTAGGTTAACCGTAGTAACTTAATACTTGGCTAAGTAAGAATATGGTCCGTTCATAGTTATTACCAATTAGGTTAACCATGGTAACTTAATACTTGGCTAAGTAAGAATATGGTCCGTTCATAGTCATTGCTAATTAGGTTAACCGTGGTAACTTAATACTTGGCTAAGTAAGAATATGGTTCGTTCATAGGCATTGCTAATTAGGTTAACCGTGGTAACTTAATACTTGGCTAAGTAAGAATATGGTCCATTCATAGTCATTACTAATTAGGTTAACCATGGTAACTTAATACTTGGCTAAGTAAGAATATGGTCCGTTCATAGTCATTGCTAATTAGGTTAACCGTGGTAACTTAATACTTGGCTAAGTAAGAATATGGTTTGTTCATAGGCATTGCTAATTAGGTTAACCGTGGTAACTTAATACTTGGCTAAGTAAGAATATGATCCATTCATAGTCATTACTAATTAGGTTAACCGTGGTAACTTAATACTTGGCTAAGTAAGAATATGGTCCGTTCATAGTCATTACTAATTAGGTTAACCGTGGTAACTTAATACTTGGCTAAGTAAGAATATGGTCCGTTCATAGTCATTACTAATTAGGCTAACCGTGGTAACTTAATACCTGGCTAAGTAAGAATATGGTCCGTTCATAGTCATTACTAATTAGGTTAACCATGGTAACTTAATACCTGGCTAAGTAAGAATATGGTCCGTTCATAGTCATTACTAATTAGGTTAACCATGGTAACTTAATACTTGGCTAACTAAGAATATGGTCCGTTCATAGTCATTACTAATTAGGTTAACCATGGTAACTTAATACTTGGCTAAGTAAGAATATGGTCCGTTCATAGTCATTACTAATTAGGTTAACCGTGGTAACTTAATACTTGGCTAAGTAAGAATATGGTCCGTTCATAGTCATTGCTAATTAGGTTAGCCATGGTAACTTAATACTTGACTAAGTAAGAATATGGTCCGTTCATAGTCATTACTAATTAGGTTAACCATGGTAACTTAATACTTGGCTAAGTAAGAATATGGTCTGTTCATAGTCATTACTAATTAGGTTAACCATGGTAACTTAATACTTGGCTAAGTAAGAATATGGTCCGTTCATAGTCATTACTAATTAGGTTAACCGTGGTAACTTAATACTTGGCTAAGTAAGAATATGGTCCGTTCATAGTCATTACTAATTAGGTTAACCGTGGTAACTTAATACTTGGCTAAGTAAGAATATGATCCGTTCATAGTCATTACTAATTAGGTTAACCATGGTAACTTAATACTTGGCTAAGTAAGAATATGGTCCGTTCATAGTCATTACTAATTAGGTTAACCGTGGTAACTTAATACTTGGCTAAGTAAGAATATGGTCCGTTCATAGTCATTACTAATTAGGTTAGCCGTGGTAACTTAATACTTGGCTAAGTAAGAATATGGTCCATTCATAGTCATTACTAATTAGGTTAACCGTGGTAACTTAATACTTGGCTAAGTAAGAATATGGTCCGTTCATAGTCATTACTAATTAGGTTAGCCGTGGTAACTTAATACTTGGCTAAGTAAGAATATGGTCCGTTCATAGTCATTACTAATTAGGTTAACCGTGGTAACTTAATACTTGGCTAAGTAAGAATATGGTCCGTTCATAGTCATTACTAATTAGGTTAACCATGGTAACTTAATACTTGGCTAAGTAAGAATATGGTCCGTTCATAGTCATTGCTAATTAGGTTAACCATGGTAACTTAATACTTGGCTAAGTAAGAATATGGTCCGTTCATAGTCATTACTAATTAGGTTAACCGTGGTAACTTAATACTTGGCTAAGTAAGAATATGGTCCGTTCATAGTCATTACTAATTAGGTTAACCATGGTAACTTAATACTTGGCTAAGTAAGAATATGGTCCGTTCATAGTCATTACTAATTAGGTTAACCGTGGTAACTTAATACTTGGCTAAGTAAGAATATGGTTCGTTCATAGTCATTACTAATTAGGTTAACCGTGGTAACTTAATACTTGGCTAAGTAAGAATATGGTCCATGCATAGTCATTACTAATTAGGTTAACCATGGTAACTTAATACTTGGCTAAGTAAGAATATGGTCCGTTCATAGTCATTACTAATTAGGTTAACCGTGGTAACTTAATACTTGGCTAAGTAAGAATATGGTCCGTTCATAGTCATTACTAATTACGTTAACCATGGTAACTTAATACTTGGCTAAGTAAGAATATGGTCCGTTCATAGTCATTACTAATTAGGCTAACCATGGTAACTTAATACTTGGTTAAGTAAGAATATGGTCCGTTCATAGTCATTACTAATTAGGTTAACCGTAGTAACTTAATACTTGGCTAAGTAAGAATATGGTCCGTTCATAGTCATTACTAATTAGGTTAACCATGGTAACTTAATACTTGGCTAAGTAAGAATATGGTCCATTCATAGTCATTACTAATTAGGCTAACCGTGGTAACTTAATACTTGGCTAAGTAAGAATATGATCCGTTCATAGTCATTGCTAATTAGGTTAACCATGGTAACTTAATACTTGGCTAAGTAAGAATATGGTCCGTTCATAGTCATTACTAATTAGGTTAACCATGGTAACTTAATACTTGGCTAAGTAAGAATATGGTCCGTTCATAGTCATTACTAATTAGGTTAACCGTGGTAACTTAATACTTGGCTAAGTAAGAATATGGTCCGTTCATAGTCATTACTAATTAGGTTAACCATGGTAACTTAATACTTGGCTAAGTAAGAATATGGTCCATTCATAGTCATTACTAATTAGGTTAACCGTGGTAACTTAATACTTGGCTAAGTAAGAATATGGTCCGTTCATAGTCATTGCTAATTAGGTTAACCGTAGTAACTTAATACTTGGCTAAGTAAGAATATGGTCCGTTCATAGTCATTACTAATTAGGTTAACCAAGGTAACTTAATACTTGGCTAAGTAAGAATATGGTCCATTCATAGTCATTACTAATTAGGTTAATCGTGGTAACTTAATACTTGGCTAAGTAAGAATATGGTCCGTTCATAGTCATTCCTAATTAGGTTAACCATGGTAACTTAATACTTGGCTAAGTAAGAATATGGTCCGTTCATAGTCATTACTAATTAGGTTAACCATGGTAACTTAATACTTGGCTAAGTAAGAATATGGTCCGTTCATAGTCATTCCTAATTAGGTTAACCGTGGTAGCTTAATACTTGGCTAAGTAAGAATATGGTCCATTCATAGTCATTACTAATTAGGTTAACCGTGGTAACTTAATACTTGGCTAAGTAAGAATATGGTCCGTTCATAGTCATTACTAATTAGGTTAACAATGGTAACTTAATACTTGGCTAAGTAAGAATATGGTCCGTTCATAGTCAGTACTAATTAGGTTAACCATGGTAACTTAATACTTGGCTAAGTAAGAATATGGTCCGTTCATAGTCATTACTAATTAGGTTAACAATGGTAACTTAATACTTGGCTAAGTAAGAATATGGTCCGTTCATAGTCAGTACTAATTAGGTTAACCATGGTAACTTAATACTTGGCTAAGTAAGAATATGGTCCGTTCATAGTCAGTACTAATTAGGTTAACCGTGGTAACTTAATACTTGGCTAAGTAAGAATATGGTCCATTCATAGTCATTACTAATTAGGTTAACAATGGTAACTTAATACTTGGCTAAGTAAGAATATGGTCCGTTCATAGTCAGTACTAATTAGGTTAACCATGGTAACTTAATACTTGGCTAAGTAAGAATATGGTCCGTTCATAGTCATTACTAATTAGGTTAACAATGGTAACTTAATACTTGGCTAAGTAAGAATATGGTCCGTTCATAGTCAGTACTAATTAGGTTAACCATGGTAACTTAATACTTGGCTAAGTAAGAATATGGTCCGTTCATAGTCAGTACTAATTAGGTTAACCGTGGTAACTTAATACTTGGCTAAGTAAGAATATGGTCCATTCATAGTCATTACTAATTAGGTTAACAATGGTAACTTAATACTTGGCTAAGTAAGAATATGGTCCGTTCATAGTCAGTACTAATTAGGTTAACCATGGTAACTTAATACTTGGCTAAGTAAGAATATGGTCCGTTCATAGTCAGTACTAATTAGGTTAACCGTGGTAACTTAATACTTGGCTAAGTAAGAATATGGTCCATTCATAGTCATTACTAATTAGGTTAACCATGGTAACTTAATACTTGGCTAAGTAAGAATATGGTCCGTTCATAGTCATTACTAATTAGGTTAACCGTGGTAACTTAATACTTGGCTAAGTAAGAATATGGTCCGTTCATAGTCATTACTAATTAGGTTAACCGTGGTAACTTAATACTTGGCTAAGTAAGAATATGGTCCGTTCATAGTCATTACTAATTAGGTTAACCATGGTAACTTAATACTTGGCTAAGTAAGAATATGGTTCGTTCATAGTCAGTACTAATTAGGTTAACCGTGGTAACTTAATACTTGGCTAAGTAAGAATATGGTCCGTTCATAGTCATTACTAATTAGGTTAACCATGGTAACTTAATACTTGGCTAAGTAAGAATATGGTCTGTTCATAGTCAGTACTAATTAGGTTAACCGTGGTAACTTAATACTTGGCTAAGTAACAATATGGTCCGTTCATAGTCATTACTAATTAGGTTAACCATGGTAACTTAATACTTGGCTAAGTAAGAATATGGTCCGTTCATAGTCATTACTAATTAGGTTAACCATGGTAACTTAATACTTGGCTAAGTAAGATTATGGTCCGTTCATAGTCATTACTAATTAGGTTAACCGTGGTAACTTAATACTTGGCTAAGTAAGAATATGGTTCGTTCATAGTCATTACTAATTAGGTTAACAATGGTAACTTAATACTTGGCTAAGTAAGAATATGGTCCGTTCATAGTCATTACTAATTAGGTTAACCATGGTAACTTAATACTTGGCTAAGTAAGAATATGGTCCGTTCATAGTCATTACTAATTAGGTTAACCATGGTAACTTAATACTTGGCTAAGTAAGAATATGGTTCGTTCATAGTCATTACTAATTAGGTTAACCATGGTAACTTAATACTTGGCTAAGTAAGAATATGGTCCGTTCATAGTCATTACTAATTAGGTTAACCGTGGTAACTTAATACTTGGCTAAGTAAGAATATGGTTCGTTCATAGTCATTGCTAATTAGGTTAACCATGGTAACTTAATACTTGGCTAAGTAAGAATATGGTTCGTTCATAATCATTACTAATTAGGTTAACCGTGGTAACTTAATACTTGGCTAAGTAAGAATATGGTCCATTCATAGTCATTGCTAATTAGGTTAACCATGGTAACTTAATACTTGGCTAAGTAAGAATATGGTCCGTTCATAGTCATTACTAATTAGGTTAACCATGGTAACTTAATACTTGGCTAAGTAAGAATATGGTCCGTTCATAGTCATTACTAATTAGGTTAACCGTGGTAACTTAATACTTGGCTAAGTAAGAATATGGTCCGTTCATAGTCATTACTAATTAGGTTAACCATGGTAACTTAATACTTGGCTAAGTAAGAATATGGTCCATTCATAGTCATTACTAATTAGGTTAACCGTGGTAACTTAATACTTGGCTAAGTAAGAATATGGTCCGTTCATAGTCATTGCTAATTAGGTTAACCGTAGTAACTTAATACTTGGCTAAGTAAGAATATGGTCCGTTCATAGTCATTACTAATTAGGTTAACCAAGGTAACTTAATACTTGGCTAAGTAAGAATATGGTCCATTCATAGTCATTACTAATTAGGTTAATCGTGGTAACTTAATACTTGGCTAAGTAAGAATATGGTCCGTTCATAGTCATTGCTAATTAGGTTAACCATGGTAACTTAATACTTGGCTAAGTAAGAATATGGTCCGTTCATAGTCATTACTAATTAGGTTAACCATGGTAACTTAATACTTGGCTAAGTAAGAATATGGTCCGTTCATAGTCATTCCTAATTAGGTTAACCGTGGTAGCTTAATACTTGGCTAAGTAAGAATATGGTCCATTCATAGTCATTACTAATTAGGTTAACCGTGGTAACTTAATACTTGGCTAAGTAAGAATATGGTCCGTTCATAGTCATTACTAATTAGGTTAACAATGGTAACTTAATACTTGGCTAAGTAAGAATATGGTCCGTTCATAGTCAGTACTAATTAGGTTAACCATGGTAACTTAATACTTGGCTAAGTAAGAATATGGTCCGTTCATAGTCATTACTAATTAGGTTAACAATGGTAACTTAATACTTGGCTAAGTAAGAATATGGTCCGTTCATAGTCAGTACTAATTAGGTTAACCATGGTAACTTAATACTTGGCTAAGTAAGAATATGGTCCGTTCATAGTCAGTACTAATTAGGTTAACCGTGGTAACTTAATACTTGGCTAAGTAAGAATATGGTCCATTCATAGTCATTACTAATTAGGTTAACAATGGTAACTTAATACTTGGCTAAGTAAGAATATGGTCCGTTCATAGTCAGTACTAATTAGGTTAACCATGGTAACTTAATACTTGGCTAAGTAAGAATATGGTCCGTTCATAGTCATTACTAATTATGTTAACAATGGTAACTTAATACTTGGCTAAGTAAGAATATGGTCCGTTCATAGTCAGTACTAATTAGGTTAACCATGGTAACTTAATACTTGGCTAAGTAAGAATATGGTCCGTTCATAGTCAGTACTAATTAGGTTAACCGTGGTAACTTAATACTTGGCTAAGTAAGAATATGGTCCATTCATAGTCATTACTAATTAGGTTAACAATGGTAACTTAATACTTGGCTAAGTAAGAATATGGTCCGTTCATAGTCAGTACTAATTAGGTTAACCATGGTAACTTAATACTTGGCTAAGTAAGAATATGGTCCGTTCATAGTCAGTACTAATTAGGTTAACCGTGGTAACTTAATACTTGGCTAAGTAAGAATATGGTCCATTCATAGTCATTACTAATTAGGTTAACCGTGGTAACTTAATACTTGGCTAAGTAAGAATATGGTCCGTTCATAGTCATTACTAATTAGGTTAACCGTGGTAACTTAATACTTGGCTAAGTAAGAATATGGTCCGTTCATAGTCATTACTAATTAGGTTAACCGTGGTAACTTAATACTTGGCTAAGTAAGAATATGGTCCGTTCATAGTCATTACTAATTAGGTTAACCGTGGTAACTTAATACTTGGCTAAGTAAGAATATGGTCCGTTCATAGTCATTACTAATTAGGTTAACCATGGTAACTTAATACTTGGCTAAGTAAGAATATGGTTCGTTCATAGTCAGTACTAATTAGGTTAACCGTGGTAACTTAATACTTGGCTAAGTAAGAATATGGTCCGTTCATAGTCATTACTAATTAGGTTAACCATGGTAACTTAATACTTGGCTAAGTAAGAATATGGTCTGTTCATAGTCAGTACTAATTAGGTTAACCGTGGTAACTTAATACTTGGCTAAGTAAGAATATGGTCCGTTCATAGTCATTACTAATTAGGTTAACCATGGTAACTTAATACTTGGCTAAGTAAGAATATGGTCCGTTCATAGTCATTACTAATTAGGTTAACCATGGTAACTTAATACTTGGCTAAGTAAGATTATGGTCCGTTCATAGTCATTACTAATTAGGTTAACCGTGGTAACTTAATACTTGGCTAAGTAAGAATATGGTCCGTTCATAGTCATTGCTAATTAGGTTAACCATGGTAACTTAATACTTGGCTAAGTAAGAATATGGTCCGTTCATAGTCATTACTAATTAGGTTAACAATGGTAACTTAATACTTGGCTAAGTAAGAATATGGTCCGTTCATAGTCATTACTAATTAGGTTAACCGTGGTAACTTAATACTTGGCTAAGTAAGAATATGGTCCGTTCATAGTCATTACTAATTAGGTTAACCATGGTAACTTAATACTTGGCTAAGTAAGAATATGGTCCGTTCATAGTCATTACTAATTAGGTTAACCATGGTAACTTAATACTTGGCTAAGTAAGAATATGGTTCGTTCATAGTCATTACTAATTAGGTTAACCATGGTAACTTAATACTTGGCTAAGTAAGAATATGGTCCGTTCATAGTCATTACTAATTAGGTTAACCGTGGTAACTTAATACTTGGCTAAGTAAGAATATGGTTCGTTCATAGTCATTGCTAATTAGGTTAACCATGGTAACTTAATACTTGGCTAAGTAAGAATATGGTCCGTTCATAATCATTACTAATTAGGTTAACCGTGGTAACTTAATACTTGTCTAAGTAAGAATATGGTCCATTCATAGTCATTGCTAATTAGGTTAACCATGGTAACTTAATACTTGGCTAAGTAAGAATATGGTCCGTTCATAGTCATTACTAATTAGGTTAACCATGGTAACTTAATACTTGGCTAAGTAAGAATATGGTCCGTTCAGTCATTCCTAATTAGGTTAACCGTGGTAGCTTAATACTTGGCTAAGTAAGAATATGGTTCGTTCATAGTCATTACTAATTAGGTTAACAATGGTAACTTAATACTTGGCTAAGTAAGAATATGGTCCGTTCATAGTCAGTACTAATTAGGTTAACCATGGTAACTTAATACTTGGCTAAGTAAGAATATGGTCCGTTCATAGTCAGTACTAATTAGGTTAACCGTGGTAACTTAATACTTGGCTAAGTAAGAATATGGTCCGTTCATAGTCATTACTAATTAGGTTAACCATGGTAACTTAATACTTGGCTAAGTAAGAATATGGTCCGTTCATAGTCATTACTAATTAGGTTAACCGTGGTAACTTAATACTTGGCTAAGTAAGAATATGGTCCGTTCATAGTCATTACTAATTAGGTTAACCATGGTAACTTAATACTTGGCTAAGTAAGAATATGGTCCGTTCATAGTCATTACTAATTAGGTTAGCCATGGTAACTTAATACTTGGCTAAGTAAGAATATGGTCCGTTCATAGTCATTACTAATAAGGTTAACCGTGGTAACTTAATACTTGGCTAAGTAAGAATATGGTCCGTTCATAGTCATTACTAATTAGGTTAACCGTAGTAACTTAATACTTGGCTAAGTAAGAATATGGTCCGTTCATAGTCATTACTAATTAGGTTAACCATGGTAACTTAATACTTGGCTAAGTAAGAATATGGTTCGTTCATAGTCAGTACTAATTAGGTTAACCGTGGTAACTTAATGCTTGGCTAAGTAAGAATATGGTCCGTTCATAGTCATTACTAATTAGGTTAACCATGGTAACTTAATACTTGGCTAAGTAAGAATATGGTCTGTTCATAGTCAGTACTAATTAGGTTAACCGTGGTAACTTAATACTTGGCTAAGTAAGAATATGGTCCGTTCATAGTCATTACTAATTAGGTTAACCATGGTAACTTAATACTTGGCTAAGTAAGATTATGGTCCGTTCATAGTCATTACTAATTAGGTTAACCATGATAACTTAATACTTGGCTAAGTAAGAATATGGTTCGTTCATAGTCATTACTAATTAGGTTAACCATGGTAACTTAATACTTGGCTAAGTAAGAATATGGTCCGTTCATAGTCATTACTAATTAGGTTAACTGTGGTAACTTAATACTTGGCTAAGTAAGAATATGGTTCGTTCATAGTCATTGCTAATTAGGTTAACCATGGTAACTTAATACTTGGCTAAGTAAGAATATGGTCCGTTCATAGTCATTACTAATAAGGTTAACCGTGGTAACTTAATACTTGGCTAAGTAAGAATATGGTCCATTCATAGTCATTGCTAATTAGGTTAACCGTGGTAACTTAATACTTGGCTAAGTAAGAATATGGTCCGTTCATAGTCATTACTAATTAGGTTAACCGTGGTAACTTAATACTTGGCTAAGTAAGAATATGGTCCATTCATAGTCATTGCTAATTAGGTTAACCATGGTAACTTAATACTTGGCTAAGTAAGAATATGGTCCATTCATAGTCATTACTAATTAGGTTAATCGTGGTAACTTAATACTTGGCTAAGTAAGAATATGGTCCGTTCATAGTCATTACTAATTAGGTTAACCGTGGTAACTTAATACTTGGCTAAGTAAGAATATGGTCCATTCATAGTCATTACTAATTAGGTTAACCATGGTAACTTAATACTTGGCTAAGTAAGAATATGGTCCGTTCATAGTCATTACTAATTAGGTTAATCGTGGTAACTTAATACTTGGCTAAGTAAGAATATGGTCCGTTCATAGTCATTACTAATTAGGTTAACCATGGTAACTTAATACTTGGCTAAGTAAGAATATGGTCCATTCATAGTCATTACTAATTAGGTTAACCATGGTAACTTAATACTTGGTTAAGTAAGAATATGGTCCGTTCATAGTCATTACTAATTAGGTTAACCGTGGTAACTTAATACTTGGCTAAGTAAGAATATGGTCCATTCATAGTCATTACTAATTAGGTTAACCATGGTAACTTAATACTTGTCTAAGTAAGAATATGGTCCATTCATAGTCATTACTAATTAGGTTAACCGTGGTAACTTAATACTTGGCTAAGTAAGAATATGGTCCGTTCATAGTCATTACTAATTAGGTTAACCATGGTAACTTAATACTTGGGTAAGTAAGAATATGGTCCGTTCATAGTCATTACTAATTAGGCTAACCATGGTAACTTAATACTTGGCTAAGTAAGAATATGGTCCGTTCATAGTCATTACTAATTAGGTTAACGTGGTAACTTAATACTTGGCTAAGTAAGAATATGGTCCGTTTATAGTCATTACTAATTAGGTTAACCATGGTAACTTAATACTTGGCTAAGTAAGAATATGGTCCATTCATAGTCATTACTAATTAGGTTAACCGTGGTAACTTAATACTTGGCTAAGTAAGAATATGGTCCGTTCATAGTCATTACTAATTAGGTTAACCGTAGTAACTTAATACTTGGCTAAGTAAGAATATGGTTCGTTCATAGTCATTACTAATTAGGTTAACCGTGGTAACTTAATACTTGGCTAAGTAAGAATATGGTCCGTTCATAGTCATTACTAATTAGGTTAACCGTGGTAACTTAATACTTGGCTAAGTAAGAATATGTTCCGTTCATAGTCATTACTAATTAGGTTAATCGTGGTAACTTAATACTTAGCTAAGTAAGAATATGGTCCATTCATAGTCATTACTAATTAGGTTAATCGTGGTTACTTAATACTTGGCTAAGTAAGAATATGGTCCGTTCATAGTCATTGCTAATTAGGTTAACCATGGTAACTTAATACTTGGCTAAGTAAGAATATGGTCCGTTCATAGTCATTACTAATTAGGTTAACCATGGTAACTTAATACTTGGCTAAGTAAGAATATGGTCCGTTCATAGTCATTCCTAATTAGGTTAACCATGGTAACTTAATACTTGGCTAAGTAAGAATATGGTTCGTTCATAGTCATTACTAATTAGGTTAACAATCGTAACTTAATACTTGGCTATGTAAGAATATGGTCCGTTGATAGTCATTACTAATTAGGTTAACCATGGTAACTTAATACTTGGCTAAGTAAGAATATGGTCCGTTTATAGTCATTGCTAATTAGGTTAACCGTGATAACTTAATACTTGGCTAAGTAAGAATATGGTCCGTTCATAGTCATTACTAATTAGGTTCACCATGGTAACTTAATACTTGGCTAAGTAAGAATATGGTCCGTTCATAGTCATTACTAATTAGGTTAACCATGGTAACTTAATACTTGGCTAAGTAAGAATATGGTCCGTTCATAGTCATTACTAATTAGGTTAACCATGGTAACTTAATACTTGGCTAAGTAAGAATATGGTCCGTTCATAGTCATTACTAATTAGGTTAACCGTGGTAACTTAATACTTGGCTAAGTAAGAATATGGTCCGTTCATAGTCATTACTAATTAGGTTAATCGTGGTAACTTAATACTTGGCTAAGTAAGAATATGGTCCATTCATAGTCATTACTAATTAGGTTAACCATGGTAACTTAATACTTGGCTAAGTAAGAATATGGTCCGTTCATAGTCATTACTAATTAGGTTAACCGTGGTAACTTAATATCTGGCTAAGTAAGAATATGGTCCGTTCATAGTCATTACTAATTAGGTTAACCATGGTAACTTAATACCTGACTAAGTAAGAATATGGTTCGTTCATAGTCATTACTAATTAGGTTAACCGTGGTAACTTAATACCTGGCTAAGTAAGAATATGGTTCGTTCATAGTCATTACTAATTAGGTTAACCGTAGTAACTTAATACTTGGCTAAGTAAGAATATGGTCCGTTCATAGTCATTACTAAGTAGGTTAACCATGGTAACTTAATACTTGGCTAAGTAAGAATATGGTCCGTTCATAGTCATTACTAATTAGGTTAACCGTGGTAACTTAATACTTGGCTAAGTAAGAATATGGTCCGTTCATAGTCATTACTAATTAGGTTAACCGTGGTAACTTAATACTTGGCTAAGTAAGAATATGGTTCGTTCATAGTCATTACTAATTAGGTTAACCATGGTAACTTAATACTTGGCTAAGTAAGAATATGGTCCATTCATAGTCATTACTAATTAGGTTAACCGTGGTAACTTAATACTTGGCTAAGTAAGAATATGGTCCATTCATAGTCATTGCTAATTAGGTTAACCGTGGTAACTTAATACTTGACTAAGTAAGAATATGGTCCGTTCATAGTCATTACTAATTAGGTTAACCGTGGTAACTTAATACTTGGCTAAGTAAGAATATGTTCCATTCATAGTCATTACTAATTAGGTTAACCATGGTAACTTAATACTTGGCTAAGTAAGAATATGGTCCGTTCATAGTCATTGCTAATTAGGTTAACCGTGGTAACTTAATACTTGGCTAAGTAAGAATATGGTCCGTTCATAGTCATTACTAATTAGGTTAACCATTGTAACTTAATACTTGGCTAAGTAAGAATATGGTCCGTTCATAGTCATTACTAATTAGGTTAACAATGGTAACTTAATACTTGGCTAAATAAGAATATGGTCTGTTCATAGTCATTACTAATTAGGTTAACCATTGTAACTTAATACTTGGCTAAGTAAGAATATGGTCCGTTCATAGTCATTACTAATTAGGTTAACCATTGTAACTTAATACTTGGCTAAGTAAGAATATGGTCCGTTCATAGTCATTACTAATTAGGTTAACAATGGTAACTTAATACTTGGCTAAATAAGAATATGGTCTGTTCATAGTCATTACTAATTAGGTTAACCATTGTAACTTAATACTTGGCTAAGTAAGAATATGGTCCGTTCATAGTCATTACTAATTAGGTTAACAATGGTAACTTAATACTTGGCTAAGTAAGAATATGGTCCGTTCATAGTCATTACTAATTAGGTTAACCGTGGTAACTTAATACTTGGCTAAGTAAGAATATGGTCCGTTCATAGTCATTACTAATTAGGTTAACCATGGTAACTTAATACTTGGCTAAGTAAGAATATGGTCCGTTCATAGTCATTACTAATTAGGTTAACCGTAGTAACTTAATACTTGGCTAAGTAAGAATATGGTCCGTTCATAGTCATTACTAATTAGGTTAACCATGGTAACTTAATACTTGGCTAAGTAAGAATATGGTCCGTTCATAGTCATTACGAATTAGGTTAACCATGGTAACTTAATACTTGGCTAAGTAAGAATATGGTCCGTTCATAGTCATTGCTAATTAGGTTAACCGTGGTAACTTAATACTTGGCTAAGTAAGAATATGGTCCGTTCATAGTCATTACTAATTAGGTTAACCGTGGTAACTTAATACTTGGCTAAGTAAGAATATGGTCCGTTCATAGTCATTACTAATTAGGTTAACCGTGGTAACTTAATACTTGGCTAAGTAAGAATATGGTCCGTTCATAGTCATTACTAATTAGGTTAACCGTGGTAACTTAATACTTGGCTAAGTAAGAATATGGTCCGTTCATAGTCATTACTAATTAGGTTAACCATGGTAACTTAATACTTGGCTAAGTAAGAATATGGTCCGTTCATAGTCATTACTAATTAGGTTAACCGTGGTAACTTAATACTTGGCTAAGTAAGAATATGGTCCATTCATAGTCATTGCTAATTAGGTTAACCGTGGTAACTTAATACTTGGCTAAGTAAGAATATGGTCCATTCATAGTCATTACTAATTAGGTTAACCGTGGTAACTTAATACTTGGCTAAGTAAGAATATGGTCCGTTCATAGTCATTACTAATTAGGTTAACCATGGTAACTTAATACTTGGCTAAGTAAGAATATGGTCCGTTCATAGTCATCATCATAAGTAAGAATATGGTCCATTCATAGTCATTACTAATTAGGTTAACCGTGGTAACTTAATACTTGGCTAAGTAAGAATATGGTCCATTCATAGTCATTGCTAATTAGGTTAACCGTGGTAACTTAATACTTGGCTAAGTAAGAATATGGTCCATTCATAGTCATTACTAATTAGGTTAACCGTGGTAACTTAATACTTGGCTAAGTAAGAATATGGTCCATTCATAGTCATTGCTAATTAGGTTAACCGTGGTAACTTAATACTTGGCTAAGTAAGAATATGGTCCATTCATAGTCATTACTAATTAGGTTAACCGTGGTAACTTAATACTTGGCTAAGTAAGAATATGGTCCGTTCATAGTCATTACTAATTAGGTTAACCGTGGTAACTTAATACTTGGCTAAGTAAGAATATGGTCCGTTCATAGTCATCATCATAAGTAAGAATATGGTCCATTCATAGTCATTACTAATTAGGTTAACCATGGTAACTTAATACTTGGCTAAGTAAGAATATGGTCCGTTCATAGTCATTACTAATTAGGTTAACCGTGGTAACTTAATACTTGGCTAAGTAAGAATATGGTCCGTTCATAGTCATTACTAATTAGGTTAACCGTGGTAACTTAATACTTGGCTAAGTAAGAATATGGTCCATTCATAGTCATTGCTAATTAGGTTAACCGTGGTAACTTAATACTTGGCTAAGTAAGAATATGGTCCATTCATAGTCATTACTAATTAGGTTAACCGTGGTAACTTAATACTTGGCTAAGTAAGAATATGGTCCGTTCATAGTCATTACTAATTAGGTTAACCATGGTAACTTAATACTTGGCTAAGTAAGAATATGGTCCATTCATAGTCATTACTAATTAGGTTAACCGTGGTAACTTAATACTTGGCTAAGTAAGAATATGGTCCGTTCATAGTCATTACTAATTAGGTTAACCATGGTAACTTAATACTTGGCTAAGTAAGAATATGGTCCATTCATAGTCATTGCTAATTAGGTTAACCGTAGTAACTTAATACTTGGCTAAGTAAGAATATGGTCCATTCATAGTCATTACTAATTAGGTTAACCGTGGTAACTGGAATACTTGGCTAATTCAAACTATAATAGTATGTCATTTCAACTCATCAAGGTTCCACTGTATAATAGCTTTGTGACCTTTTAAAATTATTCCATTTTTTTCTACAGAAACTTTATGAAACCACAACATATTGATCCAAATGAAGCAGTTATCATACACAAGGAGGTGAAATCAAAGAGATCCGTTGGTATCCACTGGGGAACATTTGATGGACTTGGTTCACATGAGGTCTGTTTACATTCTTCTTACATCACATAATTCAGTTGGATCATTTTTACTTTGTACCACGATGTCGTAGCATGTAATTCTATACCCTGCATCAATCATGCACTATAGTAAGAGATAGACACATTTCTAGAAGACCCTAACCTAAGTATATATAAAGCTGTTATTGTACATCAATCATAGAATCATGGTACAAGTCATTTATAACCATGGTATAATTACCACTTCTTGATTGGATACAATCTGATTATCATTAGCTGTTATAATACACTGACACTCCCCCTAACATCTGACAGAACCTGATTAGAGGTCATGCCCAGATGAACTCATGATCAGCCAATTAAAAGGTTGCTGGTCAAATTTTAACAGTGCCTTTCATGCCTTTTTATTATTGCATCGCAAGCGTAAAGCTTTCTGATTGGTTGCTTTTAAATAAGTATTCATATAGCAAAGTTCCTCTGGATAAGACCTCTAATCAGGGGAGGGGGTGGGAAGTTTGGGGAGTATAGTGTATTCTAACAGATGATTTCATTCAGATTAGGAGTGGATAAAAGAATTGAATCTTTATCTTATGATTTCCAAGGTCGTTGATTGATTGATGTGCTTTTATTACCAATATCAGTAGATTGCAGCTATATCATGGTATGAAATAATTATTACAAATTTGAATTAAGCCCAGGAATTACATATATAAAACTATTTAGATATATAGAATCTAACACCGGGGAGAGTACAAGATAGGGAAATCTCCGACACCCGAGGGTAAGATTTCAATCGTTCTCTTTACGAGGCTTGCCGAGTTAGAGAACGATTGTAATCTTGCTCAAGGGTGTCGGAGATTTCCGTATCTTGTACTTTTTCCGGTGTTTGATTTTATTTCTCACTAAACACCTAATTGTTTTTGTTTACATTCCATCGAGCGTTTTCCCGCAATTTATTTTTCCATTGCTGAAGTAAATATTTTATTTATCCATATGCAACCATATCTCGGCAGTATTTCAAATGTATTTCATCATAATGTACAATATATTTAATAAATATATTATAAATGTTACTACAACAGAGATAAATACCTGTAAACAAATATTTGAATTTGGTAAAAGGAAGATAATTTCTTTCTTTACTTTAGTTACTAACAAGGGAGAGCACTCTATTATTTACTCAAAGTAAACAAACATTGACTGGAAGAGAGCCTGAAAAAAGAATCAAACACCGTGAAAGGTGCACGTTAGCTAGCAGAATATATACATAAATGAATTTAAAAATACTTATGTAGTAGAATCGTGGTTAATTGTTTATTTTAAAAAGGAAAAGCATGGAGAATGGGGGGTAGTTGACATAAACTGTACAGCATGCATTTGCCAGTAAAACGCACGTGATTTTTTTGTCTTGCACTAGTGCAAGATAAGAAAATCTCACATCGCTAAAAATAGGAACTGGTCTGTCTCAAAAGTGAGAAATATATATGTCTAAAAAGAAGACGATGAATATCCTGACACAAGAGTTGAATTGTAGAAAATGATGCCATACACAGGAAAAAAATATGCAATGTCTAAAATGTGTTTTTCTAAATGCACTGTTTAATTTTTATTTTGATGTGTTGTTGTGCACATTTTAAACCTTAACTATTTAGTGATACAAATAAAAAGATAAATAAAAACAAGAAACCCGTGCTAGATATATTATTGTTGAAAGTGGCTTTAAACACCCATAAACCCATGCTAGATATATTATTGTTGAAAGTGGCTTTAAACACCCATAAACCCATGCTAGATATATTATTGTTGAAAGTGGCTTTAAACACCCATAAACCCATGCTAGATATATTATTGTTGAAAGTGGCTTTAAACACCCATAAACCCATGCTAGATATATTATTGTTGAAAGTGGCTTTAAACACCCATCATAAACCCATGCTAGATATATTATTGTTGAAAGTGGCTTTAAACACCCATAAACCCATGCTAGATATATTGTTGTTGAAAGTGGCTTTAAACACCCATAAACCCATGCTAGATATATTATTGTTGAAAGTGGCTTTAAACACCCATAAACCCATGCTAGATATATTATTGTTGAAAGTGGCTTTAAACACCCATCATAAACCCATGCTAGATATATATTATTGTTGAAAGTGGCTTTAAACACCCATAAACCCATGCTAGATATATTATTGTTGAAAGTGGCTTTAAACACCCATAAACCCATGCTAGATATATTATTGTTGAAAGTGGCTTTAAACACCCATAAACCCATGCTAGATATATTATTGTTGAAAGTGGCTTTAAACACCCATAAACCCATGCTAGATATATTATTGTTGAAAGTGGCTTTAAACACCCATCATAAACCCATGCTAGATATATATTATTGTTGAAAGTGGCTTTAAACACCCATAAACCCATGCTAGATATATTATTGTTGAAAATGGCTTTAAACACCCATAAACCCATGCTAGATATATTATTGTTGAAAGTGGCTTTAAACACCCATAAACCCATGCTAGATATATTATTGTTGAAAGTGGCTTTAAACACCCATCAACCCATGCTAGATATATTATTGTTGAAAGTGGCTTTAAACACCCATCATAAACCCATGCTAGATATATTATTGTTGAAAGTGGCTTTAAACACCCATAAACCCATGCTAGATATATTATTGTTGAAAGTGGCTTTAAACACCCATAAACCCATGCTAGATATATTATTGTTGAAAGTGGCTTTAAACACCCATAAACCCATGCTAGATATATTATTGTTGAAAGTGGCTTTAAACACCCATAAACCCATGCTAGATATATTATTGTTGAAAGTGGCTTTAAACACCCATAAACCCATGCTAGATATATTATTGTTGAAAGTGGCTTTAAACACCCATAAACCCATGCTAGATATATTATTGTTGAAAGTGGCTTTAAACACCCATAAACCCATGCTAGATATATTATTGTTGAAAGTGGCTTTAAACACCCATCATAAACCCATGCTAGATATATTATTGTTGAAAGTGGCTTTAAACACCCATAAACCCGTGCTAGATATATTATTGTTGAAAGTGGCTTTAAACACCCATAAACCCATGCTAGATATAATATTGTTGAAAGTGGCTTTAAACACCCATCATAAACCCATGCTAGATATATTATTGTTGAAAGTGGCTTTAAACACCCATAAACCCATGCTAGATATATTGTTGTTGAAAGTGGCTTTAAACACTCATAAACCCATGCTAGATATATTGTTGTTGAAAGTGGCTTTAAACACCCATAAACTAGTTCTAATAATAAAACCCTAAATGCTCGTTTACTCGCAAGGGTTATAACGGGATGCCATTACACGTAATGGAGCAGCCGCCGAGATTTTTTGCGCTCGCTTACAGAGTTTCTGAAGCCTGCATTTATCAATAATAAGTCATAACCTTTCCCTTTGTCCATTATTATAACAAGTTTTTATCACCTACCAGTATTTTAGAATGTAATTCCCACAAAATAAAAATTCATGTTTACTAAACTCTCTAAACATTTTGAATTTCGTCATTTCCGACCTCACTATTTGGATGTCGATACCATATTTGGCGATTGAGGCGTGAATCGTATAGTCAGAAATACCATATTTAGAAAAGCTCCGCCTTCCGTAGTTTCCGGTTATGGAAAACGATCGATAAATTTGAACAAGGTTGTTACTACCTTTGAAAAGCATATATTTCTCAGCCAAACCGATTTAACAAGGACTGGGATCATCAGTAATAGTTATAATGAAATGTTTGAAGCGTAAATAATGAGTTTTTATGTTTCAACTGCAAAATTGTTTTTGCTCCATTGTGACGAATGGGACCACGTTGTAGCTCTGCCGAGAAACAAGTTTGTCACAGGAGCTACATTATTGCAGCTACCATAAACCCATGCTAGATATATTATTGTTGAAAGTGGCTTTAAACACCCATAAACCCATGCTAGATATATTATTGTTGAAAGTGGCTTTAAACACCCATCATAAACCCATGCTAGATATATTATTGTTGAAAGTGGCTTTAAACACCCATCATAAACCCATGCTAGATATATTATTGTTGAAAGTGGCTTTAAACACCCATAAACCCGTGCTAGATATATTATTGTTGAAAGTGGCTTTAAACACCCATAAACCCATGCTAGATATAATATTGTTGAAAGTGGCTTTAAACACCCATAAACCTGTGCTAGATATATTATTGTTGAAAGTGGCTTTAAACACCCATAAACCCATGCTAGATATATTATTGTTGAAAGTGGCTTTAAACACCCATAAACCTGTGCTAGATATATTATTGTTGAAAGTGGCTTTAAACACCCATCATAAACCCATGCTAGATATATTATTGTTGAAAGTGGCTTTAAACACCCATCATAAACCCATGTTAGATATATTATTGTTGAAAGTGGCTTTAAACACTCATAAACCCATGCTAGATATATTATTGTTGAAAGTGGCTTTAAACACCCATAAACCCATGCTAGATATATTATTGTTGAAAGTGGCTTTAAACACCCATAAACCTGTGCTAGATATATTATTGTTGAAAGTGGCTTTAAACACCCAAAAACCCATGCTAGATATATTATTGTTGAAAGTGGCTTTAAACACCCATAAACCCATGCTAGATATATTATTGTTGAAAGTGACTTTAAACACCCATAAACCCATGCTAGATATATTATTGTTGAAAGTGGCTTTAAACATCCATAAACCCGTGCTAGATATATTATTGTTGAAAGTGGCTTTAAACACCCATCATAAACACATGCTAGATATATTATTGTTGAAAGTGGCTTTAAACACCCATAAACCCATGCTAGATATATTATTGTTGAAAGTGGATTTAAACACCCATAAACCCATGCTAGATATATTATTGTTGAAAGTGGCTTTAAACACCCATAAACCCATGCTAGATATATTATTGTTGAAAGTGGCTTTAAACACCCATCAACCCATGCTAGATATATTATTGTTGAAAGTGGCTTTAAACACCCATAAACCCATGCTAGATATATTATTGTTGAAAGTGGCTTTAAACACCCATAAACCCATGCTAGATATATTATTGTTGAAAGTGGCTTTAAACACCCATAAACCCATGCTAGATATATTATTGTTGAAAGTGGCTTTAAGCATCCATAAACCCGTGCTAGATATATTATTGTTGAAAGTGGCTTTAAACACCCATAAACCCATGCTAGATATATTATTGTTGAAAGTGGCTTTAAACACCCATAAACCCATGCTAGATATATTATTGTTGAAAGTGGCTTTAAACACCCATAAACCCGTGCTAGATATATTATTGTTGAAAGTGGCTTTAATCACCCATAAACCTGTGCTAGATATATTATTGTTGAAAGTGGCTTTAAACACCCATAAACCCATGCTAGATATATTATTGTTGAAAGTGGCTTTAAACACCCATAAACCCATGCTAGATATATTATTGTTGAAAATGGCTTTAAACACCCATAAACCTGTGCTAGATATATTATTGTTGAAAGTGGCTTTAAACACCCATTATAAACCCATGCTAGATATATTATTGTTGAAAGTGGCTTTAAACACCCATCATAAACCCATGTTAGATATATTATTGTTGAAAGTGGCTTTAAACACCCATAAACCCATGCTAGATATATTATTGTTGAAAGTGGCTTTAAACACCCATAAACCCATGCTAGATATATTATTGTTGAAAGTGGCTTTAAACACCCATAAACCCATGCTAGATATATTATTGTTGAAAGTGGCTTTAAACACCCATAAACCCATGCTAGATATATTATTGTTGAAAGTGGCTTTAAACACTCATAAACCCATGCTAGATATATTATTGTTGAAAGTGGCTTTAAACACCCATAAACCCATGCTAGATATATTATTGTTAAAAGTGGCTTTAAACACCCATAAACCCATGCTAGATATATTATTGTTGAAAGTGGCTTTAAACACCCATCATAAACCCATGCTAGATATATTATTGTTGAAAGTGGCTTTAAACACCCATAAACCTGTGCTAGATATATTATTGTTGAAAGTGGCTTTAAACACCCATCATAAACCCATGCTAGATATATTATTGTTGAAAGTGGCTTTAAACACCCATAAACCCATGCTAGATATATTATTGTTGAAAGTGGCTTTAAACACCCATAAACCCATGCTAGATATATTATTGTTGAAAGTGGCTTTAAACACCCATAAACCTGTGCTAGATATATTATTGTTGAAAGTGGCTTTAAACACCCAAAAACCCATGCTAGATATATTATTGTTGAAAGTGGCTTTAAACATCCATAAACCCGTGCTAGATATTTTATTGTTGAAAGTGGCTTTAAACACCCATCATAAACCCATGCTAGATATATTATTGTTGAAAGTGGCTTTAAACACCCATAAACCCATGCTAGATATATTATTGTTGAAAGTGGCTTTAAACACCCATAAACCCATGCTAGATATATTATTGTTGAAAGTGGCTTTAAACACCCATAAACCCATGCTAAATATATTATTGTTGAAAGTGGCTTTAAACACCCATATACCCATGCTAGATATATTATTGTTGAAAGTGGCTTTAAACATCCATAAACCCGTGCTAGATATTTTATTGTTGAAAGTGGCTTTAAACACCCATCATAAACCCATGCCAGATATATTATTGTTGAAAGTGGCTTTAAACACCCATAAACCCATGCTAGATATATTATTGTTGAAAGTGGCTTTAAACACCCATAAACCCATGTTAGATATATTATTGTTGAAAGTGGCTTTAAACACCCATAAACCCATGTTAGATATATTATTGTTGAAAGTGGCTTTAAACACCCATCAACCCATGCTAGATATATTATTGTTGAAAGTGGCTTTAAACACCCATAAACCCATGCTAGATATATTATTGTTGAAAGTGGCTTTAAACACCCATCATAAACACATGCTAGATATATTATTGTTGAAAGTGGCTTTAAACACCCATAAACCCATGCTAGATATATTATTGTTGAAAGTGGCTTTAAACACCCATAAACCCATGCTAGATATATTATTGTTGAAAGTGGCTTTAAACACCCATAAACCCATGCTAGATATATTATTGTTGAAAGTGGCTTTAAACACCCATCAACCCATGCTAGATATATTATTGTTGAAAGTGGCTTTAAACACCCATAAACCCATGCTAGATATATTATTGTTGAAAGTGGCTTTAAACACCCATAAACCCATGCTAGATATATTATTGTTGAAAGTGGCTTTAAACACCCATAAACCCATGCTAGATATATTATTGTTGAAAGTGGCTTTAAGCATCCATAAACCCGTGCTAGATATATTATTGTTGAAAGTGGCTTTAAGCACCCATAAACCCATGCTAGATATATTATTGTTGAAAGTGGCTTTAAACACCCATAAACCCATGCTAGATATATTATTGTTGAAAGTGGCTTTAAACACCCATAAACCCGTGCTAGATATATTATTGTTGAAAGTGGCTTTAATCACCCATAAACCTGTGCTAGATATATTATTGTTGAAAGTGGCTTTAAACACCCATAAACCCATGCTAGATATATTATTGTTGAAAGTGGCTTTAAACACCCATAAACCCATGCTAGATATATTATTGTTGAAAATGGCTTTAAACACCCATAAACCTGTGCTAGATATATTATTGTTGAAAGTGGCTTTAAACACCCATCATAAACCCATGCTAGATATATTATTGTTGAAAGTGGCTTTAAACACCCATCATAAACCCATGTTAGATATATTATTGTTGAAAGTGGCTTTAAACACCCATAAACCCATGCTAGATATATTATTGTTGAAAGTGGCTTTAAACACCCATAAACCCATGCTAGATATATTATTGTTGAAAGTGGCTTTAAACACCCATAAACCCATGCTAGATATATTATTGTTGAAAGTGGCTTTAAGCACCCATAAACCCATGCTAGATATATTATTGTTGAAAGTGGCTTTAAACACCCATAAACCCATGCTAGATATATTATTGTTGAAAGTGGCTTTAAACACCCATCATAAACCCATGCTAGATATATTATTGTTGAAAGTGGCTTTAAACACCCATAAACCTGTGCTAGATATATTATTGTTGAAAGTGGCTTTAAACACCCATCATAAACCCATGCTAGATATATTATTGTTGAAAGTGGCTTTAAACACCCATAAACCCATGCTAGATATATTATTGTTGAAAGTGGCTTTAAACACCCATAAACCCATGCTAGATATATTATTGTTGAAAGTGGCTTTAAACACCCATAAACCTGTGCTAGATATATTATTGTTGAAAGTGGCTTTAAACACCCAAAAACCCATGCTAGATATATTATTGTTGAAAGTGGCTTTAAACATCCATAAACCCATGCTAGATATATTATTGTTGAAAATGGCTTTAAACACCCATAAACCTGTGCTAGATATATTATTGTTGAAAGTGGCTTTAAACACCCATCATAAACCCATGCTAGATATATTATTGTTGAAATTGGCTTTAAACACCCATCATAAACCCATGTTAGATATATTATTGTTGAAAGTGGCTTTAAACACCCATAAACCCATGCTAGATATATTATTGTTGAAAGTGGCTTTAAACACCCATAAACCCATGCTAGATATATTATTGTTGAAAGTGGCTTTAAACACCCATAAACCCATGCTAGATATATTATTGTTGAAAGTGGCTTTAAGCACCCATAAACCCATGCTAGATATATTATTGTTGAAAGTGGCTTTAAACACCCATAAACCCATGCTAGATATATTATTGTTGAAAGTGGCTTTAAACACCCATCATAAACCCATGCTAGATATATTATTGTTGAAAGTGGCTTTAAACACCCATAAACCTGTGCTAGATATATTATTGTTGAAAGTGGCTTTAAACACCCATCATAAACCCATGCTAGATATATTATTGTTGAAAGTGGCTTTAAACACCCATAAACCCATGCTAGATATATTATTGTTGAAAGTGGCTTTAAACACCCATAAACCCATGCTAGATATATTATTGTTGAAAGTGGCTTTAAACACCCATAAACCTGTGCTAGATATATTATTGTTGAAAGTGGCTTTAAACACCCAAAAACCCATGCTAGATATATTATTGTTGAAAGTGGCTTTAAACATCCATAAACCCGTGCTAGATATTTTATTGTTGAAAGTGGCTTTAAACACCCATCATAAACCCATGCTAGATATATTATTGTTGAAAGTGGCTTTAAACACCCATAAACCCATGCTAGATATATTATTGTTGAAAGTGGCTTTAAACACCCATAAACCCATGCTAGATATATTATTGTTGAAAGTGGCTTTAAACACCCATAAACCCATGCTAAATATATTATTGTTGAAAGTGGCTTTAAACACCCATATACCCATGCTAGATATATTATTGTTGAAAGTGGCTTTAAACATCCATAAACCCGTGCTAGATATTTTATTGTTGAAAGTGGCTTTAAACACCCATCATAAACCCATGCTAGATATATTATTGTTGAAAGTGGCTTTAAACACCCATAAACCCATGCTAGATATATTATAGTTGAAAGTGGCTTTAAACACCCATAAACCCATGTTAGATATATTATTGTTGAAAGTGGCTTTAAACTCCCATAAACCCATGTTAGATATATTATTGTTGAAAGTGGCTTTAAACACCCATCAACCCATGCTAGATATATTATTGTTGAAAGTGGCTTTAAACACCCATAAACCCATGCTAGATATATTATTGTTGAAAGTGGCTTTAAACACCCATAAACCCATGCTAGATATATTATTGTTGAAAGTGACTTTAAACACCCATAAACCCATGCTAGATATATTATTGTTGAAAGTGGCTTTAAACATCCATAAACCCGTGCTAGATATTTTATTGTTGAAAGTGGCTTTAAACACCCATCATAAACCCATGCTAGATATATTATTGTTGAAAGTGGCTTTAAACACCCATAAACCCATGCTAGATATATTATTGTTGAAAGTGGCTTTAAACACCCATAAACCCATGTTAGATATATTATTGTTGAAAGTGGCTTTAAACACCCATAAACCCATGTTAGATATATTATTGTTGAAAGTGGCTTTAAACACCCATCAACCCATGCTAGATATATTATTGTTGAAAGTGGCTTTAAACACCCATAAACCCATGCTAGATATATTATTGTTGAAAGTGGCTTTAAACACCCATAAACCCATGCTAGATATATTATTGTTGAAAGTGACTTTAAACACCCATAAACCCATGCTAGATATATTATTGTTGAAAGTGGCTTTAAACACCCATAAACCCATGCTAGATATATTATTGTTGAAAGTGGCTTTAAACATCCATAAACCCGTGCTAGATATATTATTGTTGAAAGTGGCTTTAAACACCCATAAACTCATGCTAGATATATTATTGTTGAAAGTGGCTTTAAACACCCATAAACCCGTGCTAGATATATTATTGTTGAAAGTGGCTTTAAACACCCATAAACCCGTGCTAGATATATTATTGTTGAAAGTGGCTTTAAACACCCATAAACCCGTGCTAGATATATTATTGTTGAAAGTGGCTTTAAACACCCATAAACCCATGCTAGATATATTATTGTTGAAAGTGGCTTTAAACACCCATAAACCCATGCTAGATATATTATTGTTGAAAGTGGCTTTAAACACCCATAAACCCATGCTAGATATATTATTGTTGAAAGTGGCTTTAAACACCCATAAACCCGTGCTAGATATATTATTGTTGAAAGTAGCTTTAAACACCCATAAACCCATGCTAGATATATTATTGTTGAAAGTGGCTTAAAACACCCATAAACCCATGCTAGATATATTATTGTTGAAAGTGGCTTTAAACACCCATAAACCCATGCTAGATATATTATTGTTGAAAGTGGCTTTAAACACCCATAAACCCATGCTAGATATATTATTGTTGAAAGTCGCTTTAAACACCCATAAACCCATGCTAGATATATTATTGTTGAAAGTGGCTTTAAACACCCATAAACCCATGCTAGATATATTATTGTTGAAAGTGACTTTAAACACCCATAAACCCATGCTAGATATATTATTGTTGAAAGTGGCTTTAAACACCCATAAACCCATGCTAGATATATTATTGTTGAAAGTGGCTTTAAACACCCATAAACCCATGCTAGATATATTATTGTTGAAAGTGGCTTTAAACACCCATAAACCCATGCTAGATATATTATTGTTGAAAGTGGCTTTAAACACCCATAAACCCATGCTAGATATATTATTGTTGAAAGTGGCTTTAAACATCCATAAACCCATGCTAGATATATTATTGTTGAAAGTGGCTTTAAACATCCATAAACCCATGCTAGATATATTATTGTTGAAAGTGGCTTTAAACACCCATAAACCCATGCTAGATATATTATTGTTGAAAGTGGCTTTAAACACCCATAAACCCATGCTAGATATATTATTGTTGAAAGTGGCTTTAAACACCCATAAGCCCATGCTAGATATATTATTGTTGAAAGTGGCTTTAAACACCCATAAACCCATGCTAGATATATTATTGTTGAAAGTGGCTTTAAACACCCATCATAAACCCATGCTAGATATATTATTGTTGAAAGTGGCTTTAAACACCCATAAACCCATGCTAGATATATTGTTGTTGAAAGTGGCTTTAAACACCCATAAACCCATGCTAGATATATTGTTGTTGAAAGTGGCTTTAAACAACCATAAACCGATGCTAGATATATTATTGTTGAAAGTGTCTTTAAGCACCCATCATAAACCCATGCTAGATATATTATTGTTGAAAGTGTCTTTAAGCACCCATCATAAACCCATGCTAGATATATTATTGTCGAAAGTGACTTTAAACACGCATAAACCCATGCTAGATATATTATTGTTGAAAGTGGCTTTAAATACCCATAAACCCATGCTAGATATATTATTGTTGAAAGTGGCTTTAAACACCCATAAACCCATGCTAGATATATTATTGTTGAAAGTGGCTTTAAACACCCATAAACCCATGCTAGATATATTATTGTTGAAAGTGGCTTTAAATACCCATAAACCCATGCTAGATATATTATTGTTGAAAGTGGCTTTAAACACCCATCATAAACCCATGCTAAATATATTATTGTTGAAAGTGGCTTTAAACACCCATAAACCCATGCTAGATATATTATTGTTGAAAGTGGCTTTAAACACCCATAAACCCATGCTAGATATATTATTGTTGAAAGTGGCTTTAAACACTCATAAACCCATGCTAGATATATTATTGTTGAAAGTGGCTTTAAACACCCATAAACCCATGCTAGATATATTATTGTTGAAAGTGGCTTTAAACACCCATAAACCCATGCTAGATATATTATTGTTGAAAGTGGCTTTAAACACCCATAAACCCATGCTAGATATATTATTGTTGAAAGTGGCTTTAAACACCCATAAACCCATGCTAGATATATTATTGTTGAAAGTGGCTTTAAACACCCATAAACCCATGCTAGATATATTATTGTTGAAAGTGGCTTTAAACACCCATAAACCCATGCTAGATATATTATTGTTGAAAGTGGCTTTAAACACCCATAAGCCCATGCTAGATATATTATTGTTGAAAGTGGCTTTAAACACCCATAAACCCATGCTAGATATATTATTGTTGAAAGTGGCTTTAAACACCCATCATAAACCCATGCTAGATATATTATTGTTGAAAGTGGCTTTAAACACCCATAAACCCATGCTAGATATATTGTTGTTGAAAGTGGCTTTAAACACCCATAAACCCATGCTAGATATATTGTTGTTGAAAGTGGCTTTAAACAACCATAAACCGATGCTAGATATATTATTGTTGAAAGTGTCTTTAAGCACCCATCATAAACCCATGCTAGATATATTATTGTTGAAAGTGTCTTTAAGCACCCATCATAAACCCATGCTAGATATATTATTGTCGAAAGTGACTTTAAACACGCATAAACCCATGCTAGATATATTATTGTTGAAAGTGGCTTTAAATACCCATAAACCCATGCTAGATATATTATTGTTGAAAGTGGCTTTAAACACCCATAAACCCATGCTAGATATATTATTGTTGAAAGTGGCTTTAAACACCCATAAACCCATGCTAGATATATTATTGTTGAAAGTGGCTTTAAATACCCATAAACCCATGCTAGATATATTATTGTTGAAAGTGGCTTTAAACACCCATCATAAACCCATGCTAAATATATTATTGTTGAAAGTGGCTTTAAACACCCATAAACCCATGCTAGATATATTATTGTTGAAAGTGGCTTTAAACACCCATAAACCCATGCTAGATATATTATTGTTGAAAGTGGCTTTAAACACTCATAAACCCATGCTAGATATATTATTGTTGAAAGTGGCTTTAAACACCCATAAACCCATGCTAGATATATTATTGTTGAAAGTGGCTTTAAACACCCATAAACCCATGCTAGATATATTATTGTTGAAAGTGGCTTTAAACACCCATAAACCCATGCTAGATATATTATTGTTGAAAGTGGCTTTAAACACCCATCAACCCATGCTAGATATATTATTGTTGAAAGTGGCTTTAAACATCCATAAACCCGTGCTAGATATATTATTGTTGAAAGTGGCTTTAAACACCCATAAATTCATGCTAGATATATTATTGTTGAAAGTGGCTTTAAACACCCATAAATCCGTGCTAGATATATTATTGTTGAAAGTGGCTTTAAACACCCATAAACCCGTGCTAGATATATTATTGTTGAAAGTGGCTTTAAACACCCATAAACCCGTGCTAGATATATTATTGTTGAAAGTGGCTTTAAACACCCATAAACCCGTGCTAGATATATTATTGTTGAAAGTGGCTTTAAACACCCATAAACCCATGCTAGATATATTATTGTTGAAAGTGGCTTTAAACACCCATAAACCCATGCTAGATATATTATTGTTGAAAGTGGCTTTAAACACCCATAAACCCATGCTAGATATATTATTGTTGAAAGTGGCTTTAAACACCCATAAACCCGTGCTAGATATATTATTGTTGAAAGTAGCTTTAAACACCCATAAACCCATGCTAGATATATTATTGTTGAAAGTGGCTTTAAACACCCATAAACCCATGCTAGATATATTATTCTTGAAAGTGGCTTTAAACACCCATAAACCCATGCTAGATATATTATTGTTGAAAGTGGCTTTAAACACCCATAAACCCATGCTAGATATATTATTGTTGAAAGTGGCTTTAAACACCCATAAACCCATGCTAGATATATTATTGTTGAAAGTGGCTTTAAACACCCATAAACCCATGCTAGATATATTATTGTTGAAAGTGACTTTAAACACCCATAAACCCATGCTAGATATATTATTGTTGAAAGTGGCTTTAAACACCCATAAACCCATGCTAGATATATTATTGTTGAAAGTGGCTTTAAACACCCATAAACCCATGCTAGATATATTATTGTTGAAAGTGGCTTTAAACACCCATAAACCCATGCTAGATATATTATTGTTGAAAGTGGCTTTAAACACCCATAAACCCATGCTAGATATATTATTGTTGAAAGTGGCTTTAAACATCCATAAACCCATGCTAGATATATTATTGTTGAAAGTGGCTTTAAACATCCATAAACCCATGCTAGATATATTATTGTTGAAAGTGGCTTTAAACACCCATAAACCCATGCTAGATATATTATTGTTGAAAGTGGCTTTAAACACCCATAAACCCATGCTAGATATATTATTGTTGAAAGTGGCTTTAAACACCCATAAGCCCATGCTAGATATATTATTGTTGAAAGTGGCTTTAAACACCCATAAACCCATGCTAGATATATTATTGTTGAAAGTGGCTTTAAACACCCATCATAAACCCATGCTAGATATATTATTGTTGAAAGTGGCTTTAAACACCCATAAACCCATGCTAGATATATTGTTGTTGAAAGTGGCTTTAAACACCCATAAACCCATGCTAGATATATTGTTGTTGAAAGTGGCTTTAAACAACCATAAACCCATGCTAGATATATTATTGTTGAAAGTGTCTTTAAGCACCCATCATAAACCCATGCTAGATATATTATTGTTGAAAGTGTCTTTAAGCACCCATCATAAACCCATGCTAGATATATTATTGTTGAAAGTGACTTTAAACACCCATAAACCCATGCTAGATATATTATTGTTGAAAGTGGCTTTAAATACCCATAAACCCATGCTAGATATATTATTGTTGAAAGTGGCTTTAAACACCCATAAACCCATGCTAGATATATTATTGTTGAAAGTGGCTTTAAACACCCATAAACCCATGCTAGATATATTATTGTTGAAAGTGGCTTTAAATACCCATAAACCCATGCTAGATATATTATTGTTGAAAGTGGCTTTAAACACCCATCATAAACCCATGCTAAATATATTATTGTTGAAAGTGGCTTTAAACACCCATAAACCCATGCTAGATATATTATTGTTGAAAGTGGCTTTAAACACCCATAAACCCATGCTAGATATATTATTGTTGAAAGTGGCTTTAAACACTCATAAACCCATGCTAGATATATTATTGTTGAAAGTGGCTTTAAACACCCATAAACCCATGCTAGATATATTATTGTTGAAAGTGGCTTTAAACACCCATAAACCCATGCTAGATATATTATTGTTGAAAGTGGCTTTAAACACCCATAAACCCATGCTAGATATATTATTGTTGAAAGTGGCTTTAAACACCCATCAACCCATGCTAGATATATTATTGTTGAAAGTGGCTTTAAACATCCATAAACCCGTGCTAGATATATTATTGTTGAAAGTGGCTTTAAACACCCATAAACTCATGCTAGATATATTATTGTTGAAAGTGGCTTTAAACACCCATAAACCCGTGCTAGATATATTATTGTTGAAAGTGGCTTTAAACACCCATAAACCCGTGCTAGATATATTATTGTTGAAAGTGGCTTTAAACACCCATAAACCCGTGCTAGATATATTATTGTTGAAAGTGGCTTTAAACACCCATAAACCCATGCTAGATATATTATTGTTGAAAGTGGCTTTAAACACCCATAAACCCATGCTAGATATATTATTGTTGAAAGTGGCTTTAAACACCCATAAACCCATTCTAGATATATTATTGTTGAAAGTGGCTTTAAACACCCATAAACCCGTGCTAGATATATTATTGTTGAAAGTAGCTTTAAACACCCATAAACCCATGCTAGATATATTATTGTTGAAAGTGGCTTTAAACACCCATAAACCCATGCTAGATATATTATTGTTGAAAGTGGCTTTAAACACCCATAAACCCGTGATAGATATATTATTGTTGAAAGTAGCTTTAAACACCCATAAACCCATGCTAGATATATTATTGTTGAAAGTGGCTTTAAACACCCATAAACCCATGCTAGATATATTATTGTTGAAAGTGGCTTTAAACACCCATAAACCCATGCTAGATATATTATTGTTGAAAGTGGCTTTAAACACCCATAAACCCATGCTAGATATATTATTGTTGAAAGTGGCTTTAAACACCCATAAACCCATGCTAGATATATTATTGTTGAAAGTGGCTTTAAACACCGATAAACCCATGCTAGATATATTATTGTTGAAAGTGACTTTAAACACCCATAAACCCATGCTAGATATATTATTGTTGAAAGTGGCTTTAAACACCCATAAACCCATGCTAGATATATTATTGTTGAAAGTGGCTTTAAACACCCATAAACCCATGCTAGATATATTATTGTTGAAAGTGGCTTTAAACACCCATAAACCCATGCTAGATATATTATTGTTGAAAGTGGCTTTAAACACCCATAAACCCATGCTAGATATATTATTGTTGAAAGTGGCTTTAAACATCCATAAACCCATGCTAGATATATTATTGTTGAAAGTGGCTTTAAACATCCATAAACCCATGTTAGATATATTATTGTTGAAAGTGGCTTTAAACACCCATAAACCCATGCTAGATATATTATTGTTGAAAGTGGCTTTAAACACCCATAAACCCATGCTAGATATATTATTGTTGAAAGTGGCTTTAAACACCCATAAGCCCATGCTAGATATATTATTGTTGAAAGTGGCTTTAAACACCCATAAACCCATGCTAGATATATTATTGTTGAAAGTGGCTTTAAACACCCATCATAAACCCATGCTAGATATATTATTGTTGAAAGTGGCTTTAAACACCCATAAACCCATGCTAGATATATTGTTGTTGAAAGTGGCTTTAAACACCCATAAACCCATGCTAGATATATTGTTGTTGAAAGTGGCTTTAAACAACCATAAACCCATGCTAGATATATTATTGTTGAAAGTGTCTTTAAGCACCCATCATAAACCCATGCTAGATATATTATTGTTGAAAGTGTCTTTAAGCACCCATCATAAACCCATGCTAGATATATTATTGTTGAAAGTGACTTTAAACACGCATAAACCCATGCTAGATATATTATTGTTGAAAGTGGCTTTAAATACCCATAAACCCATGCTAGATATATTATTGTTGAAAGTGGCTTTAAACACCCATAAACCCATGCTAGATATATTATTGTTGAAAGTGGCTTTAAACACCCATAAACCCATGCTAGATATATTATTGTTGAAAGTGGCTTTAAATACCCATAAACCCATGCTAGATATATTATTGTTGAAAGTGGCTTTAAACACCCATCATAAACCCATGCTAAATATATTATTGTTGAAAGTGGCTTTAAACACCCATAAACCCATGCTAGATATATTATTGTTGAAAGTGGCTTTAAACACCCATAAACCCATGCTAGATATATTATTGTTGAAAGTGGCTTTAAACACTCATAAACCCATGCTAGATATATTATTGTTGAAAGTGGCTTTAAACACCCATAAACCCATGCTAGATATATTATTGTTGAAAGTGGCTTTAAACACCCATAAACCCATGCTAGATATATTATTGTTGAAAGTGGCTTTAAACACCCATAAACCCATGCTAGATATATTATTGTTGAAAGTGGCTTTAAACACCCATCAACCCATGCTAGATATATTATTGTTGAAAGTGGCTTTAAACACTCATAAACCCATGCTAGATATATTATTGTTGAAAGTGGCTTTAAACGCCCATAAACCCATGCTAGATATATTATTGTTGAAAGTGGCTTTAAACACCCATAAACCCATGCTAGATATATTATTGTTGAAAGTGGCTTTAAACACTCATAAACCCATGCTAGATATATTATTGTTGAAAGTGGCTTTAAACACCCATAAACCCGTGCTAGATATATTATTGTTGAAAGTGGCTTTAAACACCCATAAACCCATGCTAGATATATTATTGTTGAAAGTGGCTTTAAACACCCATAAACCCATGCTAGATATATTATTGTTGAAAGTGGCTTTAAACACCCATAAACCCATGCTAGATATATTATTGTTGAAAGTGGCTTTAAACATCCATAAACCCGTGCTAGATATATTATTGTTGAAAGTGGCTTTAAACACCCATAAACCCATGCTAGATATATTATTGTTGAAAGTGGCTTTAAACACCCATAAACCCATGCTAGATATATTATTGTTGAAAGTGGCTTTAAGCACCCATAAACCCATGCTAGATATATTATTGTTGAAAGTGGCTTTAAACACCCATCAACCCATGCTAGATATATTATTGTTGAAAGTGGCTTTAAACACCCATAAACCCATGCTAGATATATTATTGTTGAAAGTGGCTTTAAACACTCAT
The DNA here is from genome assembly GCA_963383655.1 of Bathymodiolus septemdierum. Classification (NCBI taxonomy): domain Eukaryota; kingdom Metazoa; phylum Mollusca; class Bivalvia; order Mytilida; family Modiolidae; genus Bathymodiolus; species Bathymodiolus septemdierum. Next base: position 40,032,641 of record OY726518.1, read on the forward strand.
AAACCCATGCTAGATATATTATTGTTGAAAGTGGCTTTAAACGCCCATAAACCCATGCTAGATATATTATTGTTGAAAGTGGCTTTAAACACCCATAAACCCAACCAAACCTATATTTCAAATATTCCTTACATTGAATACAACAATTTTTTTTTTTTAAATGAACCGTAATCATGTGCCACCAATACTGCCAGTTGTGTCCCCTGCCAAGACAATTCCCTATCCAGTTCTTTCTAGCTTATTATTTGCATGGTATTTAATGTTTAAGTAAATCAATTGAACAAAAATGATTGTCAATGAGCACGTTTTCTTCTTTTAGCCGTATCTAGAGCCTAGGGATCTCCTAAGAAAAGCTGTGGAAGAGAATGAATTAACAGAAGAAGATTTCTTCACAGTGGATCATGGAGAAATTAAAATTCTTAAATCAGGCTATAGTGAAGAGAGAAATCAACAGGACAGTAAAACAGATACTAGTCATAAACAAGACAATAAGTTATAACATTGTGTACACAAATGGGGAAGACTGGTCTAGTCTTTACAAATAACATTTTGTGCTGCTTATTTTTGGGAACTTTTTGCTTTTTTATACTAATTAATGTCTTTTGATTGTCTGTAATTATCATTCTTATAGTCTTAACAAATGACATTTTGAGATGGGCTGGAGAGCTGAAGGATTTCTTCATCTCATAAGAGAAATATGTGCTATTTAAGCTTCTTATTTTTGGGAAGTTTTTGTTACATCTTATCTATACTAATTAATGTCTTTTGATTGTCTGTAATTAACAATCTTTGATGCACTACGTCACTAGTGTCATCAGTAACCCAGATTTGACTACACTCGTTTTTTCTCTATCAACTCTCGGTCATTTATTTTATTTTATTTTCATGCTTGTTCAGTAACTAATCTGTATTTAGTAGTTTCCATAACTACACTCAAATGTTCCTATTGTCCGTATTAAACAGATAGATTATGACAGATACAAACTTACTAGGACTCAATATTGCCTTTGAATTTTGTGAGACTACCAATACCAGAAAAAGCGGCTCCTTAATTATTCATAAATACAAAGGTTTTAATATGAATTGACCAACGGTTGATAGAAGAAGAAGAAGAATCTAAATGAACTGTGGTTTAGCAATGATACTGACCCTAGCTGCTAATATAAAGGAAATAAACTAATAGTTTCTACCATGACAAGGTCAGGCTTTCATTCACACAGTTCAGATAAATCACCTGTACAGTAGTCCTCGTATTATAAGACCCCCTTCTGCAATGAAAAGATGCCCTTATAAGAGGGGTGACCTTATAAGAGGGGTGACCATATAAGAGGGATGACCTTATAAGAGGGGTGACCTTATAAGAGGGGTGACCTCTCTTGATGGGGACAATATAGTTGTATTTTACTAAATCAGTTCTTCTGAGTTCTGAAATTGTCTTTTTTCCATTTAAATGTAAATATGTCTACGCATGCAATGATATATAATCATTAAGATGTTTGATATAATATTGTATTACCAAAGAAGAAGAAGAATACAAATATTAAAAAAGTCAAAGGTATTCTAGAGATTATTTAATACCCAGTAAATAATATTACCATGCAACTCTAAACTTTATAATGAGCTAGTGTGTTTATGCTTCCGTGATATAATCTGATTATTCATGACCATGATAGCGCTGTCTTTGTCTGTTGGTTTAATCACAATGTTGTCTCTAGCTCTGAGAGACATTACAGATTCTTTCTCTTCAGCTGAAAAAAAATTACATGCAGGGCTACGAATAACAAATAACTAGGTATGACAAGATTTGATAGAATCAATGACATGTTCTAGAGTAGCACATTGCTTGTAATGTGAATACCTTCACTATTCTTTGTTGATGAGAATTTGAACCTCCTCCCCACTGTCACATTTATTTCAGCAAATTATCTTCTCTGGTCTTCAATTCTTTATTTAGAAAAAGATCTATAACTGTAATGCTTAAATGTCAAATCTTTATACAATCATTTAAAAACTCTTTATATAATATTCTGTATGAATAAAAATAAAAAAGTTCAAATCTGTATACAATCATTTAAAAACTCTTTATATAATATTCTGTATGAATAAAAATAAAAAAGTTCAAATCTGTATACAATCATTTAAAAACTCTTATATAATATTCTGTAAATCATAAAAAAAATACAGTTATGGCTTCTGGTCATCATTTCCCATTCTGGTCTTCAATTCGACTCACTGGATCAGAGCTCCAGTTGTGTCAAACTAAAGATCAACAAAATGTTAATTGCTGCTTCTCCGCTAAGCATGCAACAGTATGGTAAGAGCAAAGACTGGTTGAGCTCTAAATTGGGATAATGTGTCGGAGTGGAATGATATTTCTACTCCAAAGATTGTTGTTTCAGTGAGCTAGCACTAACTATATAAAGATCCAACAAAGTGAGTTGGCATAGTTATTAGTACAAAGCGAACATCATCATCATCTCATAGTATGTAACTTGTCCTCTCCATGATATAGCTGAAAAATTGCTCATTTGATGTTAAACAACAATCACTCACTCACTTGATCCACAGTCAAAAAAGCCAATAAAACTGATATTTTCTGCATTTTTGTCTGGCACACAGAATTAAGAAGTAAGATACTCAAGCTGTGGAAGTGTAGACCATATGGTAAAAATATTACCACAAGAGCTACGGGCAGCTAGATACTCGTGTAGTCCAAGTCAATTTAACATAAAAAATGCTCAACCTGCACAAGGTGTTGTTAGTGCAAATTAGAGCCTACTGAAAATATACATAGATATAATTTGCGGAAAAGGGTATTTTGTGGTGAAATAATTGTTTTTGTTTTTTTTTTTTAACTCGATTATTGATGAAAAGATAATCTCAGCTTTAATGGGAAAGAATGTTTAAGAAATAATTCATGGGAATCATAGTTTGTAAAAATATTTTAACAGAGTAGCATTATTTTCGTAACAAAAATATCCTGAGCAATATATAATTGCTAGATGGCGCCATCTTTGCCCTCATAGCTGTCCCCTTGATTTCTGGGAAGTTGTCTCCATTAGAGGTAAAATTGTTGTGTTTTAGCACCAAAGTAGGCATATGCACTAATCATACAGTAGGTGGTATCAGAGTGGAGTCACCGAAGCCACTTCCTCTAGGAAATATTCTTGTCTCCATGCATATGGACATTACATATTTTTATACCATGTCCCCTACAATGATAGCATATAAGCTTGGGTGCTTAGTTGATGCTGGCACAGACTGGTGTAGTCGGACGAGAAGGTGTAGCACTAGATTTTACGGGTGTCGGTGATGAAGGGAGTGCTGTGAAATTGAAATCGTTTTACTGTAGTGACGTTTTCGGTTTGTACAGAATGTTGTTCACTATCGCTAAGAGATGGCAAATGTTCGAAGCGAATTTTCTTAGTTGCAGATGGTTTAATACTCGGCGAAGCTTTACGTTTTTTAATATCGATTGAGGAGTAGAAATTGGAGTTGAAGAAATAAACGACTGTTTTTTGGCAGAATCCGGTGCTGGATTAATAACTGATAGTTGGAAATACAACATGATTACGGTCCATTTGTGCTGATCGGTGTCTATTTTTTAATGTTAGATTTCCAAGTCCACAAAAACCGCGCAAAAGTTCATACGGATGGCATTATTGATGAAATCTGTTTTCAAGTGATCTTCGAAGTAAATCACAAAAGCTTCACTCCATGTAGCAGACAGACTGTCATATAAGTCATTAAAGTTCTCTAACGTTTCACAGTGAAGAAGTTGTTGTATATTTGACGTGTAAACTGATATATCGTCTTGTACGGCATTATGAGTCTTTAGCCAGTGAACTACATCTCTTTTAATGTGATTCCAGCAAAACACATGCTTACAGTTTGAAAGATAGTTTTTAAGAGCCTTAGCGATGCCTGGTTCACGGTCTGTAACGTTAACTGGTGTACCTTTAGATAAGTTAGGCACTAAAGATTTAATAGTCCTGAAAAAACGGTCATGTAATTCCCCTGAGCGACGGCCATGAATCATGAATGCGACCGGAATGGTGTTGCCTCCTTGAAACATAGCATGTTTATAAACTAATACAGACACGAACAAGTCACCCAAATCAAATGTTGTATCATATGAAACTAAAAGTGGTTCATCTGATTTCACAATGAGAACCTTATTAAAGTCATTCAGAATGTCATCTACAACAAATCTGGAAAAATGGTAAGTTCTTTTAGAAAGTCTTGAAGATGATAACCGAGTTGTATAACGTTGTAGAGTTGATCATGACTAATTCTGTTTTTCTTTCGCACATTTTTTGTAACATTACGGATTTGACCAGCGTTACGAGGATTGGCAACACCTTGATAAGGTCCAGTTGTTTTAGTCTTAGTAGTCATTTCACGGTACATGGTCATAGGCTGGGCAGTACTGCTGCTTTCAATATGTCGAAGAACGGACGGTAAAGTCCTATGGTAGTCCCCATGTTGTTGATCTTTTTGATTACCATGCGGTCGTTGTTTCATAGAGAACATGGCTTCTTTGGTCAGTTGCAAATAACAGGCTTATTTGTTGGCTTGTGTTTGACCCGTTAAGAAAGGTAAGACATTAATTCATTAATTAGATAGTATTCTTATATAATAATAAGAGTGTCTTTATATAACTACTATTTTAAACTGTTAAAAATAAAGGAATAAAATTTCAAAGCACAATTTCATACAATCCCATCATATTCAACAAAAAGTTTAATATATCTCTATATATTTTTGAAATATTATATTTTTACAGGTAATTTTGTAAGAATTAAGACGTATGTACATTTTGTAAACTGATTCAAAACAATTTATCACTTCCAGCCCGGGTTACAACTTTTATCAGAATCTAAAATGCTCCCATAATGACAAAAGAGAACATTACCATTGAATTTAAAATATTTTTTTTTACATCTTTCTGAATATTGTGAAGTTTTAACGAGAAATAAAGGTGTAATCAACGATTAATTGAAAATTTCGCCTTGGTCCGGGTTACAACTTTTACTAACTTCGAAAACTTATATTGCCGATATTTCGTATAAAAACTGTTTTTTTTTATATTTGTTTAAAAAATGTGATAACTTACATAATTTTATGCATTATGTTCAAATTTTATTAAAATTAATGCCTTAATAAAGATGTAATCAAGAAAATACGAATTTGGGCCAGGGTTTTTGGAACCGGACACGGCCCGGGTTACCACTTTTACTAACCACCTAAGCTTGTAGGGAAGTTTGGGACTCGAGCTACATTCTTGAATGGCACATACATATGCCATTATATTTATAGAAATATAGAAAATAATAATTTTGACACTTCCATCAACCAATTTCTTGATTTAGATCCACAGAGGATGATGACATAAAGAGGGACCAATCCAAAAATGAACTTCTATATGCTCACCCATCTATCAAATTTACCCATGAAATTTCTGAAACCAAAATACCATTTCTGGATACCATCTCTATACTTTCAGATGGAATCATGTAAGCAAATTTATTCTGCAAACACTGACAAATATCCACAAGGCTGCCGTTAGACACTGTTCCAAGAACATCTCCTATTGCTGAGCACTTCCGGTTTAGCAAATCGGTTCAAATGATGAAACCAAGAATAACAAAGAACATTAATTAGGATTGTTCTAGTGCTGAGATGAGCAGTAGTCGACGTTTGTAATAAAAAGGAAAAATCAATAGGACATGCAGCGTTTGTATCTACATACCATCCTAACGTCGATGACACACATCATTCGTGGACATTGGCGTACAATTGACAATATCCAAAACATTACAAATATTTCTAGACTGGTGTACTGGCCTGCAGAAGACCTAAAAGTTTGAAAGACCGATTGGTGAGAGATGGCATTGCTTCAAAGCTGATACATTTACTAGTCGAACTTTGCACAGGTTGTAGTAACAAATGTCAGCTGTCAGTGCCAAAACTATCAAGGAAGATTGAAAATATCAACATCATAACTATGCCTTCTAAAGTGTAGTCACAGTCACTGTGTATCGTATACAGTAAAGTCAAAACATGGCTTGAAGATAATCGAGCTAAAGAAAAACAAATTTGACCTGCAGTAAATGTATCATTTATCATATTTTGATACAAAAACGCATCGGTGGTGTAATGGTTAGCGTTCTCGCATCGAGTGTTGTAGATCGTGGGTTCGATCCCCGGTCGGGTCAATCCAAAGCTTATAAAATTGGTATGTGTTGCTTCTTCTCTAAGCATGCAGCATTTAGGAGAACGAGCAAATACTGGCTAGCTCCGAATCGGGATGATTTGTCTGAGTGAAGCCACACATCTACCCGTGGACTGTTGCTTCAGTGAGCTAGCGCTACAAAAATCCAACTAAGCGTGTTGGTCTAGTACAAAGCAGACATCATTATCTCTTCGAAATGCAATTTGTTCTCGCCATGATATATATAGTTGAAACATTAATGCTAATACGTTAAATAACAATCACTCTCACTCAAGACACTGACCTTGTCCCGATGCATAGCTTTATAAATGACCTTGTCCCGATGTATATCTTAATAAATCACTGGGGTACTATGTTGTAAGCTAAAAACAATCTGAAAACATGACTAATCTAGCCTTAAACAACAATCACTCACTAAAAGGGGAATGTTTAGGACCATAAACTAGCTTAACCCCGTAACTTGTTATTGAAGTGCAGGTACCAAGCCATGAAAGTGTGCGGCCATGTATTGTGTGTTAAGAGGGATCGATGTTTGCCTCTTTCTACCATTTTGAGATATGATTTTGAAATTATTCCAACAGTGTGGTATTTTTGTTTTTCATTTTGTCATAAAATTTAAATCAATAAAATTCTGAAATATGTCTATTTATACATAAATAAAACACGAAATTGATATCATATTTTAATACAGCACACATTCATAAAGGTCTAAGCCGGGTGCAGCATGCTACGTCAGCAGCAAGTCTACTACTGTTTCCTCCTGCACCCATAAGCATGTTTGTTTACTGTTTCCGAATCAAACCGTCATATTTTTATCAGAACTTAGTAGAATAATGATTAAGTCAATACTACCATACCTATTTTCCATATGTATATGTGCTATAATTGTTATGTAATTCCAAGGAGAAAACTTCATAAGTTGGCAAAACTTATGTCTCTATGACCAAATAAAATTGTCATAAACTAACAAATACCATGCCCAGGGGCGTAGCTAGGTATAGAAGGAAATGCGGTGAGGGGTCTGGGGGCCGATAATCGCCCCCCCCCCCCTCCAGCAGGTTCAGGGCAGAGCCCTGCTGCGGGGGGGTCAGGGGGAAAACGATTTTAAGCGTAAATAGATGTACAAATGGCGAAATCTGAACAATAATAGACATGAAATATATTCTTATTTTATCATGGAAACAATACCTATATCGAAGTTGTTAATATATTTTTGCTGAATATGAGAACTTTTGACTGAATGTTATGTATACCGTATACCCGTAATGGAGTAGCTACACGTAAGCTACGAGTAAGTCCAAAGTATTTCATTAATACTTCAAAATCAGCAAAGAAAATTAGATCTGTAACTTGTCATTATAGGCCTGTAGCCAAATATCAAAACAGCTCAAAATCTCGAGGTTGTAGAAAAAAGTCCCGATATATGATTACGGATGATGAACATGGATAAAGTTATATGCATCGGCTACTTTGTGGCTGGGTATAAAAAGAATAACGATGTTTTCTTACACTGGCAACACAGAGAGAGAAATGTCCGGAAGTAATTAAGACCTATAATAACAGATGTGCAAACTTAATTTTATGTAATACATGTATCATTATCATATATAATAATATAATACAAAATTAAAAAGGAATATTTTGTTTCTAATTTATGTACCTGCTTGGAAATTTGAATATATGAGAGAGAATCGTTCCACTTTGAAGACAAAAGTTTTCGTTTTACTGTGTCATCCATTGCGGTTAATTTGGCAATGTCAGGGTATGGAAGTTCAATATTCTGTTGAGTATCGGTGGTTGAAACGGAAGGCTCCAAGTCCGATTTGGTTGCTCCTGTCTGACTTGATTTAGATTCAACTGGTCCGCTATCATTCTCATATAAGCTAAGTGCTGGACTGTTTTCACTTGTATGTGCTAACTGTTCAGGGTCATTTTCTGAAGATTCGCTTATCTTTTTAAACATTTCATCCAAAGTTCTAACTTTAAGGTCAGGTTTAGACTTAGAGCCAGACATTTTTCCACGCCAATAGCCCGACAACAGTTCTATTGACGGTCAATGACAAACTAGTAAATGTATCAATTCATTTCTAGATTCAGATGTTAAAAAGCGTGTGAAAAACAAATTGTGTCTTATTTTATGTCAAGACAAAGCCTTTGAAGATCAAATGAACTGTCAATTTCAAAGAGTTAGTTCCATATTAAGGTCATAGTATTCATTGCAAATGTTTATCTTTCAACTTGTGGAAGCTTGCAATTGTCATCAGTACAATAAACATAAAACAGACATAATTAAAATATGTAATGCGTTGTTTGTCATTTTTCATCAATAAAAAAATGTTGGGGGGAAAATTATGTGTAGGCACGTGCCTAAAGTGCTTTACGGTAGCTACGCCCCTGGATTTTTTGCCTACCTAGACATTTAAATATGACAACCTAAAAGTTTTACAAGGTGAATGTCCTAAAAAAAATATATATGTAAATGTAATTGTATACCGAAAATAAGTTCAGAAACATTCTTTTCATAACGCAATCAGAAAGAGTTCGGTTTAAATATTTTCTTATTTCTTGTTTTGTTTATGTGGTAATAATTAAAAGGGCTGTTCATCTTGGAGAGGTGCGCACTTGAAAAATCACCCCACCATGCACTCGCCTTTCTCGATAATCTATCAGTGTCGGAATTGTTACTGGCATGGTAGGCATGTGTTCAAAATAGCTTCGTAACTGTGGAAAATTATGAATAATGATACTTGACTTCGTCTTAGATAGTGGGGGACTTTTAAATCTTATAAAAAATCCTTCTTTTCAATACCAATGTCGATTTTTAATAAATTAACTTCAAAGATAAGATAAAAGCTATGGTGACGGTCAAAACAAATAAAAATGGCTACTGTTATCCCCACCGTAGAAGATGTAGTAAAACAGGTACAGTTGTTTCTCATTAGTTTATATTTCAAAACACAATAGGGAAAATATTACAAGGGGTTGGGACATGTGTACTTGAAATTTATCCATTATACCAATTTTACCAATTTTTGAATCATTAATTGCGTTACTTTTAGGATCTCAAAGAAAAATAATTTTATATAGTTTTTAATCACACAATTATCAAACAACTCGATGATCATACTTAAATAAGTTACCCGTGTTACCAAACAAATAAAAAAAGGTTTCAAAAAATTACAATGACATGCAACCCGTAGAATTTAAAAATAAAACTTACACATTTCTTAACGTATACACTAACGAACCAATACAAGAAAACGTATCTGTATATTAACATGCTTGAATAACGTAAAATAGTGTCATTATACAAAACTCAAACTCAGGATTTTTCGTCACCACAAATTCTAGATCATAAAGATGAAATATATAGGATATGCATTTTAGAAAAGAAAACCCAATTTGAATATATCAAATAAGGGTAATAACAAAATTACCGAACTCCGAACAATCTTACAAAGGGAAAGTCAAAACTCATAAGTATATAAACAGACAAAATCAGTCAACAACCGAAAACTGTGAAAACCGTAATGACTCTGACTTGGTACAGGCATTTCTAAAGAAATGGTGGGTTGAATCAGATTTTAAAAGGATAATCAGAAGCCGTAATTCGAAGAACAGACGATACTACCCCAGAAAGAAAAACACACAATGGTCGATAAAACAATATAAATAAAACTAAACATTACAACCAACACGAACCGTAAAACTATATATAACTAAACATTACAACCAACACGAACCGTAAAACTATATATATACTTATAAACATTGTACCTGAAGATCTGCAACAGCAGTGAAAACGTTAGTACAAGAATGTTGTGAAAAATCCGTTTTGTTCTTTTTTTAATAATTTCTTTTATATATATATATATATATATATATATATATATATATACGTCTGAAAATGAAACCAAACAGTGTTAGAATTAGATTTTAGAGCTGTGAAATTTTTGTTCTTCAAATCCCGTCGAGGGAAGAACAAAAATTTGACAGCTCTAAAATCTAATTCTAACACTGTTTGGTTTAATTTTCAGACGTATATAATATTTAGTATTAACCTAGTATCCTTTAAAGTAACTTTGAGATCCAGTGGGACAGATATATTGTATGGTTGTCACTTGCTTCTAGACGTTTATATATATATATATATATATATACGTCTGAAAATTAAACCAAACAGTGTTAGAATTAGATTTTAGAGCTGTCAAATATATATATATATATATAATCTAAGGGAATCTACCAACCAGAGAACTTAAGTGAGTAACGGATCGTCGAGACATTACGATGCAGTACAAACAAAATAAATTATCGAAGTCTAGAAGATTGTGCTTCACACTTTTTCATCTGACTATTTAGTGAGTTTTAAAATCCACCTGTGATGTAAATCTATTGTCTAAACTCTCCAATATTTTCAAGGAATGGAGAGTTATGAGCAATGTGGACAGGGGCGGAGTTATTGTTCTCTTTGTACTTTAGATACTATACACAAACTTCTTTTTTGTTACAAGATTAATAATTAATAAAATTAATAAAGTACAATGGGTGGATTTTAAGTTGGAGAATGTCCTCGTATCTCTCCATTCCTTAAAAACAATGGGCCTCGGCACCTTCGGGGCCTCGGCTCCATTATTTTTAAGGAATGGAGAGTTACTTAGACATTCTCCTATACGTAATTATACCATCTAATCTTTACAAACTCAGTCTAACTTTGATTGAAGGTCATTTGTTGATCGAAAATGTTGTCAATATGTTTTTTGTAACATCTTTATCGGTATCGTTGCACATTCTTCTAGACTTCTATATATATAAAAGAAATTAATAATTTCTTTTATATGTACCAGCATACGGATTTCATTTGACTTTTTAATATATATATATATAAAGTCTAAGGGAATCTACCAACCAGAGAACTTAATAAGTAACGGATCGTCGAGACATGAAAAAAAAAGACATGACGATGCAGCACAAACAAAATAAATTATAGAAGTCTAGAAGATTGTGCAACGATACCGATAAAGATGTTACAAAAAATATATTGACAAAATTTTCGATCAACAAATGACCTTCCTCAGTGTCTATCAAAGTTAGACCGAGTTTGTAAAGATTAGATGGTATAATTACAACTCACTAAATAGTCAGGTGACAAAGTGTTACGTATTAAAAATCTTGAACTCCCCCATTTCACTGTAAAGATATGATGGTATAATTGTCACCTGGTAAAGTGTGACGCATTTGAGAATGCTAAGGGACCGACCATTTAACTTGAAGGGGGGGTATGGTTTTTTGGTTCGTTCAGAATATTTTTTTCGAACAACACGAGAGTTAGTATATTTATTTGTTTTGTCGCAACTTTGGGAATCAGAATATTTTTTTAGAAAAAAACCATAACCCCCCCTTCAAGTTAAATGGTCGTTCCCTAAGGATAATCGTTAATAAAAGGTGGTGAGCACACATCCTTAACTTTGTGACAGTAGTAAAATATTCGTTAACTATAAACACTGAAAAAAATTTACATAAAAACCTATTGTATTCTGTTAATACCGTCCGGATGTAAAACACGGAGTTCTTTAATCCAAAATCTTTCCCGATTCTCACGTTGAAAATCACTTCACAGACAGTTCTGTTCAATGATGAGGATTTGCATTCTGTTGAAATCCTCGAGACTGTGGTCAGACAGTCTGGAATGCTGGCTCACAGGAAGAAATGTCTTTTTTGTAAGGTCACTCCTGTGTCCATTCAGGCGTTTGTGGAAGGGCTGTTTAGACTCGCCAACGTATTGGAGGCCACACACGGAACACTCTAGAATGTAAATAACATTTGCACTCTTGCAATTAACAGTGCAAAATATTTTGTACTGTTTTCCGGTGACCTTACTGGTATACGATGACGAGTGCTGCATATGTTTACAACATTTGCAGCGTTTGTATATATATATACTTTTTTAATTTTAGAATTCTGCAAAGACCGATTTTCCATTCAACAAATATGCTACTAAGAAAACACTTGCAAAAGGGCTTCTGAATATAAGCTTGTTGATGGCAAACGCATCACAATTGAAAGCCATTTTGAATGCTGGGACAAGTGTTGATTATTACTGGGCCGTTGTCGTACTAATTGGATTGTCTGTCGTTCTTCAGCTGATAGTAGCAGTGATTCTATTGGTTCTTGGAAGTAAAGAAGTAAAATCACCGGAAGAGAAACGACATGTAAACATCCTCAATGATAGCAGTGTCGGTCTGATAGCAGCCATTACTGTTATAAATATCTTCATCGCAGCTTTTGGGATTAAAATATCTGATTAACAGTGCCTTTAACAATAGTATATTAGTATACATAAAAGTTCTAGGATGTCATCATGAAGGTACACGGTATCTGTCATATTCATAACTGTTAAAACGGTGCAATTCTGAATGACGAGATATAATACATTCAAATATAAATCACAAGTTTGATTATTCACAGGAGTCACTGCAATGAAATGATAGAACTTTCTAAGATACTCTTTTGGAAAAAAATCGGTGTATAATTTTTTTTTATTCTCGTGCATATTCATGGAGGAAAGATTTATCATTGTCCATTTCCTTTATCTCTAGTTAGACTCTCTTTTACGCGAATGTTGCACAGTTTTCCTGTATATATCCAAGTATAACAGGTTGACACAGTTTGTAGGATTCTTCTAGACAACAATCAAAACCCATGGACAACATACCATACCCATAAATATCTATATATAGGCCAATAATTGAAAACAATATTTAAATTGAATAGCCACACAAGTAACATCTCCTATAATGGAGGTAAAAAGATATTATATTGTATCATATATTTTATATATAATAAACCCAACAGTTCAAAAGCCCGGGTGGCTCAATGAGTTAGGTCGTTGGATCTAATAACTCGTACAAGTCTATCCCCAATACGGCGTGGGTTCGCGCCCGGCTTTGTAAATTACAAAAAGGGTGCACTCGACTCACAGCCGATATAGCTGAAATACTGCTGAAAGTGGCGTTAAAACACCAAAAAAATCAAATCAAAAGCTGATTACATTAATAATCACATTTTAAATGTGCTTAAATACATTTTTAATATTCAACTAATTATAAATCTCCAGTGATTTTTTAAATGAATAAACCAAAGCTATCAGAAAAAAAATGTGAAGTGTAAAAATTTACCGAAATTTGAGAAGAAATTTTGTTTATGGAATATATTTTAACAAATTTCATGTAAGGGGAAATTTTAAAAATGTGACCATATATATTTGGCAATACATTCACATTCTGCACTGATATTCCGTTTGCGGTGCATTTCAATAGCGCGGAAAAAATATCCTGCATTTACTTGAAGAACTTCAACACATGACAATTGTGCGGATTTTGTTTTACCTTTCTTTACAGTACAATTCATATTTTCATTATGATTTTATGGTTTTTATAAACACTGATGCAACAACTTCTTTTTTAACTCTTTATTGACTTCTTTCGCCAGCCAGAAATTGCTTAATCTGTAATCCCTGCCCACCACAGGGGGGGGATAGGATTTGGGTAGTTTTATTGCATCACTATATTCACGCATATAAAATAAAATGTTTCATCAACACATAAAACAACAAAAATACACATCTTTGTTCTTTGTATATCAAACCTGTACTGTTGATTTATATTCATATTGAGTGTTTAACGCTTTATTTAATCAATAAAAACTACCAATGAATTTTAACATTTGGACTGCTAAAATATCTGTTGCCTTCAAAATTATTGTTTTTTTTTTATACATGTATGTTCCACTATTTTTTTTAAATTTATTATTCATATATTTGTATAGATGTTATTCTTATATTCATTTTAAAGGCTGACCAAAGAGGCGAATAATCCGCATTACATCGTCAGTCGTGCTGCAAAATACAGAAAATGTTATGAGTAAATCAAATATATTCTAAATAACAGGTAATCCGCGCAAATGTAAAAAAAAAAAAAAAAAAAAGTCTCAGGTATGTTTTACTGGCAATTGTAATGCTCTTTCTCCGTCCAAAAGTGATACCTGTTAATCCCCAAATCCACGGAAATGTAATGTGCCCTCTGTTTGTGCTTAACTTTATTTTTGAACCATTGTTTGTACATGCACCCGATATCATTGTTTTCTTGAAATTTCATCTAGGTACATACACTCGTTAATAAGATATGTTGATATTGTAAATGCAGAACTGATAGAAAGTACACTGAAACAAACAATAATGTGTAGCTGTTTTAATGATTTTTTATGGCTCTCGAAATATAAAAATTGTTGTGTGCATCTAATATTTATTGATTGCTTCATTTGATTAATGTTCATACTAAAAAAAAATATAGATAACAAATCTTCTCTTCAAAAATAGGTTTACGATTTACGACTTACGAGTACCTTCCACCACTCTTAACTTTGCGATCACTTTTTATCGTAAGTCGTAAATCCTAACTATTAGTGAAACGGTCGTATCTCTTAAGAGTACACATACGTCTACGTTTACGACCTTTATTGAAACGGTCGCCTGGATCCGCCCCTGCAGCGAGTATCACTTCATTAAATGTTTATAGTTTTATTCCAGCCATAAAAGGATAATGTATTTATATTCCGACGAATACAGTGAGGTAGAATAGAAAATAGATCTATAATAAATGGACCCGCCATATCATCACGTACAAGTGAACGCACCTGACCAATACAACACAACCGACGATCAAAACATGCTTAGTTAAAGGGAAACTTCGCGATTTTTTACATGTTAGCTAAATATGTTCCTGGTGATATAAAATACATATTCACAAAGTTGTATCGACATATTTCCACAAATAACGAAGCGAATCGCAAATTTGTAATTTTAATTTCTAATTTTTCAACTAGCTTGTGACGTTTTAAGCCAAAAATGCATTGTGGGATTGAAATTTAAAGTCTGGGTCGCTGATGTTAAATTCGCTTCATTTAAAGCGCTCAGAGGACTGTAATTTAAATCTAATAACCGTTGGAAAATTAAATACTGAAGTGAACACCTACGTACTTTTTTGACAAACAACTATTTTAAATGAACAAACTGTTTCATTTCCTTTATATTTACAACGGAAAGAGTTATATCGGATCCCTTTTACAATTATGTTCATTTTGTTTTACTGCTAATGTGCTGAAAAATATAATGGATAATTTTGACAACGCGTAACTTGTGTATTGATTGCTAGATTCTGTTTTAATCCCTTTTTTATAATCATTATTCGGCATGCTGTTTACTGTTATTTTGATCTCCGCATGTAGATGTCCGCTTGTGTGTTTTCTAGCCGGAGGGTAAAATTATACAGGTGTAAAATTCAAGGTGACCGGATTAATAAAATGGGAATTTGAATACACACTATTTGCTTTCCAAGACGAGTTGGTAAATCGTTTATTATCTATTAAAGATAAAATATTCTTAAAACATTAGAATAAATATAATGTTGAAATAACAGGAACAAATTATGTTTTAGATGATAAAAAAAGTATACACCATCCTTGAAATTATAAGTGTTCATTATGAGAGGCGCCAAATTGGCCTAACTATATATAGCTGTCTCATCATAATAATTTAACGATCGATGTTCATAAAAGATGTTTTAATTTTAATATTAAATAAAATTATTTAGGCCTAAAGGTTTAGAAATGAATTTTTCTTTTAAACAATAAAAGAAAATGATTATGATTTTACTCAATCATTATTTTAACAGTCGGTGTTCAAAAAAAGATGTTTTAATTACTTTAATTTAATCAAATGATTATGATTTTACTCAATCAATATTTCTTTACTTTTCTTTTGTTCAACGCGTGTTTGTTTGTTTGGGAACATTTCTATATAAAGCCCCAAGATTAACGTTTTAGTTATAGCTTAAATATGTCGAGCTCAGGTACGGAAAGTGACTAGCGCCTCAAGTGATGTAGATTTCGACGACTATGGGGTGTTTGGTTACCAACTTGAACCAGAATATACGGAAGAAGAACTCAGACAAATGGAAGAGGCAGCGAGTGCCTAACGTCGGGAAATCAAGAACAACCCACGTCAGAACGACACAAATTTGATATCCACTGATATTCATTTAGACAAAGTTCGGAAGAGATCATGATCATGAGCGGTATAAACAGATGAAGGGCAGTCAAAAATTATAAAGAGATTAGGCCACACCAGATTTACTTCTTGTTCTTCGGATTTTGTGCTAAAAACATTGTCCAGAGCGAGCAAGTGATTTAAAAATGTTAATTTCTTTTCCCTTTTTTGCTTGTCATTTTTGATGAGCGAAACGTAAAATATTATGCGAAAAATATATTTCTTATATTTTTCATGTATTTTCAGAAGCGAGAAACCATATTTTAATTTTAAATATTATATTCTTCAATAAATTAAGGCAAATAATTCCTGAAGTAAGAAGTGAAATGCGGGATTTATTTATTTTTATCTTCATTCTGAAAACGACAGGTCATTCACACCGGTTCACTCAGCAGGGTACCTAATATTGCGTAATGAGTTTAGGTCCACACAGGAAATCGCCAGGCAGAATATACAAGTGTCATTTTACATCCGGTCGACGGGCCTCTGACCGAATACCTGAATACATGTGTCACAATATTTGGCAATAATCAGAAGCGCCATGCACATTTTGCGACCCGTTAACTAACTAAAATTTTACCCCCAAGGGTTGAAGGCATGTTCAAAGAATATATACAAACGACGTACACAAGTCAAATAGACAAAAACATAATAAGAACAGAAAATAAAATGAAAACAAATTACGCTACCCGTGACTAGAATAGCAGATGCAATACACATTTCAAAGGTTCTAATAGGTGATCAAAATACACGACCCTGATCACATTAGGAATGGGTGCATATTAATGCACACTGCTGGATCAAGGGGGTGTTCGACAATTGAGTAAATTTCGTGTATAAATTGGGTAAAAATTGACAAACAAGAGCCTGGCACCCCGTTTTCAAAACTGCTGGATCCACACCTAATGCAGCAATGATTCATGGGCTATTTTCACAAAAAAAAAAAGATTACCATTGATCGTAAGCTATATTGAATTGTTCATTTTTATCTTGATTTTTTTGTGTCCCATCAGAATGATGTAGCAACAACCAAAATTATGAAATAAAGCAGGGTGAACAGGACAGGGTAGAAATTCTTCTTGCAAAATAGACAAAAAACCATTCGTATGCAATTTTTCTTTATAGAAATAGAAATTAAAATAAGTTTATTAACCAAATCAGGGCCCCAGGAGGGCATATACAAATAACAATTATGATTGATACACAACAACAATACATCAAACTAAATATTCGCGGTGAAATATCAATAATTGTGATGAACAAATTGTTTATGACTATTCTTAGATTAATCAGAAGGGTCCACCAGTTCGAAAGACGTGATTGAAATAAACAAAATATGTTACGCAGAGACATATTATATGTTACGTTTTGTTTTTGTATAATAAACTTATTTATAATACTCATCGTCTGTAATTGTCAAATGAAATCTATTACAAATTATGTTTACATAATCCTCTCAATTGTATGGCTTCCTACCCTGTAACTTTCTGTACTTTTAGCTTATGTGTATCTTTATTGTAGTGCATGCACGATCGATTACAACGTGCGATCTTACGGAATAATGTCATTAAAACAATTTTGCCCCGTAGTATAGGCCTTTTTGTATTTTTTTTTAACGAATTCAGGGCATTGTTCGGATGTCCGTTCTTTTTTTAGCTTAATTTCGTAGTTCTTCAATTTTGGAAAAAAATCTTTTGTAGATGTGTCTCATTAAAGACGAACCTTTCCCCCCGATTCATTTGTTTTGCCATAATCTATAGAAGCAAAACGTAAATCTACAAAAAGTGATTGTGTAATAAATTCATATTAATTTAGAATAATAAGAAAAATAAAAAGAATTACCATCAAGTTAAACAACTGTACGCCTGACAAGCCATATCGACACTGAATGAGGACCCTGGTTTGTCACGCTTGTTTTGGGGCGTGGTGATATTTAGACGTCACGTGATACTTGGCATTGAGATGCTATCAAAATGGCGACTTCCATGTATCGTTGACAGAATTTTAAAATCGATTTCATTCCCTTATCCAACATAATAAAACGCTAATATACATATAAACATCCATATTTATACATCAGGAAAAACATATAAAAAAATATTTTTTTTGCGAAATTGGACACATAGTACGGGAACGATTCTAGAAAAAGACGCGTACTTTCCGAGTTTAATGGACCGACATACTTCACGGCTGATATTTTGCAAAATGATTAAGTATACATTATATTATCATTTAAGCCCTGTCGTAGAATTTTCCCATGGTGCTTTTTTTGTTTGTTTGTTAGAGCTCTTGAAAGTGAAATTTCGTAGATTTTTCAAATTACAACTTCAATTACAAAAAGGCTGTAAGAACATTAAACAAAGTAAATTATTGACACAAAAAAGTTATTGTCAGAATTTTCAAAAAACAAGCAAACATTTTAACATAGAAGATTTAGCATCTGACGGATAGCTAAATAATTATTGAGCATTTCTCGGAAGAATGTGAAAGCTTTTTCCGATTGCAGTACCTGTCAATGTGAATATAATTTAATGAATTACGCGAAGATAGTTTTAAGGTGAATAAATTTGTATATTTATCAGTTCTTTCACACTCTATAATTACAAATCACTCAAAAAGGTACAAATTTAACCTTAAAACAGCAATTTTTCGAAACCACTAACTCATTGAATTTATGAACGTTTTCGTTCTCGTTACTTTCCCCTGTATTAATTTCACCCTTATTCATGACAAAATACGCGTCATGATGTTTTGAAGTTTTGACATTATCGTTCGAATACGTTTGTGAAATACATAAATCATTGTTCATTGTTGAGTTTAAAAGTGTTTTGTGCAAGTTCTTTTTTTTTAAATGTATGGTTTTTTAAGTGGGTTTTACTTTTTTGTTTTGGTGGTTTAGTTAGCATTTTAGTACCGATCTGAATAGACATGAAATGTTCCGGAAACAGTTTCGTCCTGTATATATAGTCCTGAACACTTGAAAGTTTTATATTGTTGTTTAAATTTGTTTTATGATATACCTTATTTTTGTTTTGTGTTGAATTTAAGATTGTTTTGTACCAGTTTTTATTCCGATGTGGTCATTTTAATTTGTCACTTATTGCCAATCAGACTATATCTGATTCGTTCTTGGAAATGTGTAGTCCCGTAAAGTTTGCTCACTCACTATCGAAAAAGTCAAACGGTCAACAGTTGGGAAGTATGCACTCGAATTATCCTACAGTCTATGTTTGTCAATCAACAAATGGCTAAAAGAAACAGTAATGGGCGGATCTTGATTAAATCTTCTGATAATAATGTTTTACTGCTTTCTCTCCACTTCTATTCCAAAATGACCAATATCGACGAGCTTTGGTTTCAAACGGGTAGCATAACGTCAGTAAAAGACGGTCGGCGATTTATATCAGTGCATGACCTATATAACTCACTTGGAGCTGAAATGGCAAACATTTTACCAGTAGCTCACTCCCTTACTGAGTGCGACAGAACGTCATCCTTTTTTTTGGTATTGGCAAGAAGAGTTTATAAAATTCTTAAACAAAATACAAAAAAATACCAAACTTTGACAAATCTAGCTAGTTCTGATGTTGATACATGTGTTGAAGCAGGCAGGCTGTTGGTAGCTGATCTGTATGACCCAGAAGGTAGTGATAAGTCTGTTCACAGAGATCTAAATAAACTCAGGGTAAAATTAGCTTTGTCAAAAGATTCCTCTCTTGTCAAACCTCCTCCATCTGAAGCAACATTTAGACAACACATACTTCGTGTTGCATTCCAAGTGTATGTATGGACACATCCTAATGAAGCTAAACCACCGCCTAGGTCACCTTTAGAGTATGGATGGAGAAATGAGAACAAATACTAATTCCCAAAGTACTTTGAAGGACCCATGACGTTTGACTTCTTGCAAAACCTTGTATGTATGTGTAAAGGCAAGTTCATTTGCAGCAAAAATTGTGTTTGTGTTGAACAACATTTATCGTGTACGAGCATCTGCGGTTGTCAAGGAAATGAAGAATGTAGAAATCAGCTGTCACACCAATTGCCGGTAGCTGACAATTTGGGAAATGACGAGGATTGTCCAAGCGACATCTAAAGCAGATACCTGACTGAAAAGAAAAAGAAAAAGGAAAAAAAAAGAAACCTGCCATTGATCTCAGACCTTGACGTGGTTGGTGGCCTTTCAACTAACATGAGACCTCTGTAAAAGGCTTATTATACTTTTTACCATTGTACATATAGTCATGCTCTTTTATTAAAAGTAAATCAATTGTTGTCCTACTTTTAGGTGGGTGTGGTAGAGTTTAGACTTCATACACCCCGTTATTTCTCGTAAGATTTTTATGAAACTTTCCAGAAAATATCTTCATACACTATATTTTTCTATGATTAAGCTCCATTTGTAATTTCTGTATTTTCTTTTTCAATTTTGATGCACAAATTTTAAAAATACATTTGTTGTACTTCCCGACGGCAGGGGCACATATCAGTAACCTTTACCCGATATTTTCAAACAAAAAATAAATTATTTGATCAAAAACATAACACTCTACATAATGCCAGCATTTTTTAATTGTAATAGTAAACTGTTTTCAAGGAAAATATCCATTATATAAAAAAAATTGCAATTTTCGACATTTTCCACAAATGACCTTTAACCCCAATATTGCAAAAACTGCACCATAGTGGAACTCTACGACAGGGCTTCATCGAAGCACCTCGGTAATATCTTTTAAATAAGACCAAAAGTAGCCGTGAGGTATTCCGGTCCATTAAATATTCGATTTTTACTTGATTTTTCCTCCACTAGCAATCTATATTTGTAAATACAATATTATTTTCTATTTATATAACTTTTCATACGATATGATATAAGATATATTTTCTCTAATTACACGTGTATGTAAAAAAATATATTGATGGATAATTAAGTATTAGTCATAATTAGCCTGTTTTCATGAAACCTACAATATGTAATTTTATATCTGTGTTATATTGTAGTATGTTTCTTAAATGAAGAAATATGTTTGATCTAAAAATAGGTTGACATACTCGTATGACTTTATCACATTCAGACGGCTACCAATGGCACACGACGAATAAAAATACACTAAAAAGAACAAATATTTCATATTAGATTATTATTAAATGGGTGTTTTGATATTAATTAATCCTGTATTATGTCGAAGTACAGTCGTATTGAGTCGAGGACAGCTGTATTGACCCGAGGCATATTGGCCATCTGTACAATATCGAGTGTCTCGGGTTAATTCAGTGGGGCCTGATGTGAAAAATGTCATAACAACTTTTTATTATTATTAGATGTATAACTGCATACGTGGAGGCGAGAAGGTTATTTAAGTTCATCTTTCCTTATACGGGCTTTTTATTTTGTTTTCTTCTGTCAATCTGTAAGTATACATGTACTTTACTTTCCGTATCCGTTTAAGTTTACTTAAATCATAAAATTATAGATACGTGTTAGACTTAGTGTGGTATTATCTTGTATAATCTGTTTAAAATTGTGCTTTATTTTACACTTGAAAAACGACAAACTACTTAATGTAAACGTTATTATACTGATATATTGTTATCTGTTCATGAAATATAAAAACACAAACGATATTTGTCTGTGCAGTCGAATGCTATTTCAGCAACCGGTAAGTCATTTTAAACACTAGAACTTTAACAAGGCTTGTATGTAAGAACGACTCGAAGCGGTCTTAATACTTATGACCATTGTCAGTTTTCTTATAAAACATGTATAACTATAGTCGACATCATATTAGAGGACATTAGAATGTTCTCTTCTTTGATATTATTCAATGAATTATAGATTTTCTTCAATTCCAATCAGTGGTTGTTGCCTATAGTGCCCAACCCCCATCAACATTAAGAAAAATTATGTTATTGAATAAAAGTAAGTATTTGGGATATGTCTAATACAAATCAGTGTTTGTTTTAGGTTTTTCACTCGTTTTTCGGAAAATATTAATTGTAGCATATCTGCTACATCGGGAATTAGGATGTGATGTATCAAATGTGCTACATAACGAATTATTTCGGAATACTGTTTAAAACAAAGCTAATTTATTTCAGCAACAAAATACATAACAGGAAACATGCAAAAATGAAAAATAAAATATGTTAAAATTCACAAATGTATACTAAATATCCGAATTGGATTTCTAAACTGATGATTGTCTATTGACCAGTACTTTGTAAAATTTTGTTTATTGGTTTGTATTATTGAAACTTATTGCATCCAAGTGTTATTTGACGGGTACATACGTACAGTTCACATAAATATTGAATTAAAAGCAGAAAGCAATAAAATAATTTCTGTCCTTGCTCAAACACAAGTGCATATGGCATCGAAAGCATTTTGAGAAGGAACTGCTTACCTTTCCGGAGCACCTGAGTTCATCCCGGTTTTAAGTGGGGTTCGTGTTACTCGTTCTTTAGTTTTATATGTATGTTTTGTAGGTCATTGTTTGTCCTTTTGTACTTTTCTTTTGGCCATTGCGTTGTCTGTTCTTCTTCGATATACAGATTCTGATTACCCCTTTGGTATCTTCAAACTCTTCTTACATATGAAAATCCATCGCAACCAAATAATTAACATCTCTGTCTTTTCTCATCCCATATCGGATGGTGGTTTGTTCCATCTTTTCTAACTATATCTACAGGCCTTTTCATGGGCTTGACAGGTGGCGAAGAAACCAGGGTTCTGTCAATTTGCACTTTTATTTCCACTAATCCATCTGCTATTTCACTTGCAAAAGCACATAACTTCATTGGCTTTTTCTGAAGCCATGCACAGTGCCATTTGTAATATGCATTTTTTTTATTGTGTGTATTTTTGATTAAGCATTTGGATGAAATAACAAATGGGAGGTTTGGGTGCCATTGAAACCGGTTTAACTCTATACTACCACTTCACTTCTGTGAGAAGTGCCTGTACCACGTCAGGTTGTCTCCACTTTATGTGTATACCTTTATGTCTGATGTGTTTGGTGGGTGGGTAGATTCGTAGTGGTTATGGTGTCAGTGTGCTTGGATTGTCTGGTGTTTAATGTGGAGTAACTACTGTTATCTGCCTTTTTTTAATTTCTATTTTCTAAATTATTTCCCTTTGATATTTTCGTAATTACCAATGTAGCATATTTGATACATTCTACTTTAATTATCAATTCCTTGAATTCAGAAACAAATTCATCTGTTATTTTATGATTAACTTTAATATTTTATGAAAACATTATCTAAAAAAACATATTCTGAATCTGTTATTATCTGTATGATCATATAATTTTATTTTCCCATCAGTGATATTTTTACCACTCATATTTTATGGAGGTTGACATTTTCGAGAGAAAAGGAGATAACCACAAAATGTTATGATGACTATATTTCTATATCTAATAATAACTTTGCAATGTAGCAGACATTGAACACTGGGAAAAAACACAAAACAAACATTTATTTTACTGTTGGTACCCCGAAGAAGTTCATGTAGCAAATATGCTACGCTACGAGTGTTAAAGGCATGCAAACTGTCAGAATTGATTTTCTTTTGTTTATATGAAAAGTTGCCAATATTCGATGTTTTATACTGATAAAATGTTCTGAACAAGAAGCCAGGTTTAAAAAATATGTTATAATGTCGTAATTAGTGAAAAGAATTCGAATGTCTATTGGTGAAATCACCATTAACACACCTAATTAAAAGTCGGCTTCTTTTCCGAAGATTACCGGACACTGATAACAACTATAAATAACCAGAAAGCATGCACAGGTAAATATTGGTTAGAATTAATATAATTTAAGAAATATATCTATGAAATTGGATCCCGGGGTAATCAGTTAATATTATATAATGGTATTTAGTAAGAATGACACTTAAAATCGAAAATACGTGATGAAATCAATAAAAACAAACCCAAACTCTGCAAAGTTCATTATTTTAGTTTCTAATTTGAAAGAGATATCACCTAGCGTTTTCTCCTAAAAAAAAAAAGAATATATAAAAAAATACGACGCAATTCAGAATTCTACTGTTAAAATATGATTCGGCCGAAATGTTTTTACTAAATTGTGTTGAAAAATGGAGTAGATCGGTATAACATCTTTTTTTAATTTTTACACAAAGCTGAATCCTCCTTTTTGTGTCGTTTTCGTATAGAATCCGTCAATGTTTTATTCAATTCCACGATTCGATTCAGTGTGCCATGTGCTTCTTCATCAACAATCAATTTCGCACATGCGCAAACGCTTTCCCGAATGAATTCACTGTCAGGTCGTATGCGCGGGTCAACATTGAATTCTTTACGGGACGTAAGAAAATCAAACAACGACGTATTTCCTTCGTTCTAGGCTATTTACGTATGATATTATGAAAAATTTCAACTGCAATTAGTATAAAACATCGAATATTGGCAACTTTTAATATAAAAAAAAAAATCAATTCTAACAGCCTGTATATATGCCTTTAACGTATACGCTTTAAAATACAGCATTAAGTTTTGCGAGAATAAATATACATTTACCTTGCACTAGTCCTCCAACGACAAATCCCAACATTTACCATGCAACAGTCCTCCAACGACAAATCCCAACATTTACCGTGCAACAGTCCTCCAACGACAAATCCGCATTTAGCTTGCAACAGTCCTCCATCGACAAATCCCAACATTTACCTTGCAATAGTCCTCCAACGACAAATCCCAACAGTCCTCCAACGACAAATCCGCATTTACCTTGCAACAGTCTTCCAACGACAAATCCGAACATTTATCTTGCAACAGTCCTCCAACGACAAATCCCAACAACCTATTACTCATTAGGAGTTAATGTAAGTTGTACTTTATGTAGAAGTAGCTGAAAAATTACACACTTTGAAGTTAATTAAAAATCTCTTATCATTTATTATTTGTTAAGAAAGTCGGAAGAGATCAATATGTTTTATATAAACGTTAGATAATACCGATGGGGCAATCAAAAATGGACAACCCAGAGAAACTGGTAACATAAGGTATACAAGATATAAGACGAAGAAAAACAACAGAAAAACACCACACAAATAACGTAAATAAGACATGACGACTAGAGGTAAAGACGTACCGAAAATCGTTTTTATGCGGAAATCGTAATGGACATCACAATACGGAATTCAGAACGTAAATACACATAATAGGACAACACAAAAATATTTCTTTTTTAGCAACACCAAAAAACCAGGGGTTAATTCAGGTGCTCGTGAAGGGTAAGCAGTACCTGCTTCCTCTAAGACACCCGCCGTGTTACTTATATATACAGTCAAGTCCGGTAAAATTCATGGCAGTTGGCACTGATCGAGGAAAGACAACATCTACGTAAAAGGAAAAAAATCCATTGTCATTTGAGGGATATTTCGTAACGGTCAACCAGATTGTAATGACGACCGTAGAATTATTTTTAGCGATGACTTCAACTTAGGAGCAACGTAGCTTTGTTTAAGTAGCTTTTGCGTCAGCAGCTGAGCTCTGTCCAGAAAATCACTGTATACTGGGTACAAGATCTAGAAGTTTATAAAATATCCAGGAGTTTATACACGTGTATTATTTTGACCGCCCCTGCTGTATCATGGAATGAATGTGGAAGAGCGTTATACAGGTTGACTTGAGGCATACATCACATGCCATCTGAAATAAGTCGTTCGAAAACGAATTTTCGAGATCTGAATGGCTAAATTTAACTGCCAACATTTTGAATTGTTCAACCTACAACCTAAAGAGGAACCCGGATTAAAGTAATAGGACCTATCATCTCAGAAAGGACTGGTATATCAGCTGGTTGTACGAGACAGACAAATACACAACTAGTCCTTAGGTCAAGATGTAAATGAGTGTCTGGAGCTAAGAGAGTATCACGTTCATTTGATGTAACAGACAATTAAACACAATCTTTCATAAGTATTACCATAGTGTTCCAATTCTAGTTTGATACAGACAGTGATCGATAAGACTGTATACTTACAGAATGTAAAACCCTAGCTACTCAAGTTCTCGGTCTATTTGACCGTTACGTTCATTCCACAAATGACAATGGATCTTCTCTCGCGTAGATGTTTCTTTCCTCTATCACCGACGAGACTTTTACTGGATTTGACTATATTAGTAATACGGCGAGTATCTGATAACACACAGAAACTGTAAACCTTTCGCGAGCTTCTGGATTTGTGGGGTCCGAGTTGCTCTTCTTTTTTTTTCTGTGTTGTGTGTTTTGCTTTATTTATATTCGTCCTGTGTCTTGTGGACAATGTTTCCTGTATCTAAATTGTTTATTTTTTGATTGCCCCTTCGCTTTTCGCTAACGTTCATTTGATATATAAGATCATATAATGTATGATTCTCGCCTTTTAATCCACGTAAAGTCAATATAGTTCCATCTTGAACAAAACAGACATGGTTAATTTTCTAATTTCTGTGTTCTTTGGATGTAGTTTTAAATACCTTGATCACATCTGTTTATTTGTTGGAATAAATTGATGAATATGTTCAGGTTAGAAATGAAAATGATAATCGATAGACATATTGCTTATTAGTTGTGCTAGCCATATTTGGTACATCAACATTAAATATAGATGTATATATATATTACGATTTTCTCTTCACTTGCGGTCAATATGATCTTTACTAGTATCTTCAGCTGATAACAATATAAATTATTTACGTTCTTATCCTTCGGCTATACAGGCTACTGAAGGGTGTTAAAATCGCCATATCTACGGATAAGAACGTAAATAACGAATTTATCCCCGGCTATAGTAAAAAATAAGTCAGTTTGGATCCCGGCAGGCCACGTAAAAGTGACGTTTTCTTTGTTTTTGGAAAGAATAAGTAAAAAATATGAAAATTTCGAATGTTTTTTACACGGTGTAGGGTACTAGAACCCTTCAGTTGATAAAATTAACAGCTTTTTATTCAATATATAACCAAAATTAACTAAATTTGATTTTGGAGTGTAACGTCGCGAGCTTTGACGTCATATTATCCCCGTTTTGAAAAATATAACAACATTTGATTGGTTAATGGCTAGTTACACCCGTTAATATGGCCTAGCAACACCCGGGAATATGTTTTTTTTTATACCCGGGGTTTTAACCATTCGAAAGTTGTTATAATTTTCAAGCCGGGGATAATATGTGATGTCATCTTCATGACGTCAAAGAAAAACATTCATTTTATATAATAGAACCTATATTACTTCTACACATTACAAGTCAAGTCAGTGCATTATTTTCACATGTCACGAGTCAGTTCATTGCTTCCACATATTACAAGTCAAGTCACTGCATCATTTTCACATGTCAAGAGTCAGTGCATTATTTTCACATGTCACGAGTCAGTGCATTATTTTCACATGTCAAGAGTCAGTGCATTATTTTCACATGTCACGAGTCAGTGCATTATTTTCACATGTCACAAGTCAGTTCATTGCTTCCACATATTACAAGTCAAGTCAGTGCATTATTTTCACATGTCACGAGTCAGTTGATTGCTTCCACATATTACAAGTCAAGTAAGTGCATTATTTTCACATGTCAAGAGTCAGTGCATTATTTTCACATGTCACGAGTCAATGCATTATTTTCACATGTTACAAGTTAGTTCATTACTTTCACATGTCACAAGTTAGTTAATCATTTTCACATGTCACGAGTCAGTGCATTATTTTCACATGTCACAAGTTAGTTCATTACTTTCACATGTCACAAATTAGTTTATTAGTTTCACGTGTCAGGAGTCAGTGCATTATTTTCACATGTCTCACGAGTCAATGCATTATTTTCACATTTCACGAGTCAGTGCATTATTTTCACATGTCTCACGAGTCAATGCATTATTTTCACATGTCACGAGTCAATGCATTATTTTCACATGTCAAGAGTCAGAGTCAGTGCATTATTTTCACATGTCTCACGAGTCAATGCATTATTTTCACATGGCACGCATCAGTGCATTATTTTCACATGTCAAAAGTCAGAGTCAGTGCATTATTTTCATGTCACGAGTCAGTGCATTATTTTCACATGTCACGAGTCAGTGCATTATTTTCACATGTCAAGAGTCAGAGTCAGTGCATTATTTTAATGTCACGAGTCAATGCATTATTTTCACATGTCACAAGTTAGTGCATTATTTTCACATGGCACGCATCAGTGCATTATTTTCACATGTCAAGAGTCAGAGTCAGTGCATTATTTTCATGTTACGAGTCAGTGCATTATTTTCACATGTCACAAGTTAGTGCATTATTTTCACATGGCACGCATCAGTGCATTATTTTCACATGTCACAAGTTAGTTCATTATTTTCACATGTCACAAGTTAGTGCATTATTTTCACATGGCACACGTCAGTGCATTATTTCACGTCACGAGTCAGTGCATTATTTTCACATGTCACGAGTCAGTGCATTATTACACATGTCACGAGTCAGTGCATTATTTTCACGTGTCACGAGTCAGTGCATTACTTTCACATGTCACAAGTTAGTTCATTACAAAAAAAGTTAGTTCATTACTTTCCCATATTGCGAGCCAGTTCATTACTTTCATATGTCACAAATTAGTTTATTACTTCCACATATTACAAGTTAGTTCATTGTCTAAAGATTTGTATTTATACCACAAATTAAGTATGTCAATTGTCCTCACCCTATAGATTGTTGTAATGAATTCTATGCATTAGGTTTTCAAAACTGTTTGTGTCTAGTGACCATATTTGGCCAGTAGTAGAACTTGAACTGCTCAACTCACCCTGAACATACGAGTTCATTCACTTTTTTGTGGGATTCATGTTGCACAATATAGTTTTCTGTGTAGTGTTTTCCGGACTATTGTTTGTCTTTTCGTCTTTTTGGTTATTGTCTGTTCTTCGATTTACGGCTTCTTGTTGGCTCTTTAACATTTAAAATTACCAAAGAACAAGCGAACGAGTGAGTGATAGTTGTTATAAAATTATCGCAAGAACAAGTTACTTTTTGATGAGATGATGATGATATTTGTTTGTCTTAAAGCAACACACTGCGTTTAGGTGTTTTTACATTGCTAACTCACTGAAACAACAGTACATAGGTAGATATGTCTAACTCACGGAAACAACAGTACATAGGTAGATATGTCTAACTCACTGAAACAACAGTACATAGGTAGATATGTCTAACTCACTGAAACAACAGTACATAGGTAGATATGTCTAACTCACTGAAACAACAGTACATAGGTAGATATGTCTAACTCGCTGAAACAACAGTACATAGGTAGATATGTCTAACTCGCTGAAACAACAGTACATAGGTAGATATGTCTAACTCGCTGAAACAACAGTACATAGGTAGATATGTCTAACTCGCTGAAACAACAGTACATAGGTAGATATGTCTAACTCGCTGAAACAACAGTACATAGGTAGATATGTCTAACTCGCTGAAACAACAGTACATAGGTAGATATGTCTAACTCACTGAAACAACAGTACATAGGTAGATATGTCTAACTCACTGAAACAACAGTACATAGGTAGATATGTCTAACTCACTGAAACAACAGTACATAGGTAGATATGTCTAACTCACTGAAACAACAGTACATAGGTAGATATGTCTAACTCACTGAAACAACAGTACATAGGTAGATATGTCTAACTCACTGAAACAACAGTACATAGGTAGATATGTCTAACTCACTGAAACAACAGTACATAGGTAGATATGTCTAACTCACTGAAACAACAGTACATAGATAGATATGTCTAACTCACTGAAACAACAGTACATAGATAGATATGTCTAACTCACTGAAACAACAGTACATAGGTAGATATGTCTAACTCACTGAAACAACAGTACATAGGTAGATATGTCTAACTCACTGAAACAACAGTACATAGGTAGATATGTCTAACTCACTGAAACAACAGTACATAGATAGATATGTCTAACTCACTGAAACAACAGTACATAGGTAGATATGTCTAACTCACTGAAACAACAGTACATAGGTAGATATGTCTAACTCACTGAAACAACAGTACATAGGTAGATATGTCTAACTCACTGAAACAACAGTACATAGGTAGATATGTCTAACTCACTGAAACAACAGTACATAGGTAGATATGTCTAACTCACTGAAACAACAGTACATAGGTAGATATGTCTAACTCGCTGAAACAACAGTACATAGGTAGATATGTCTAACTCGCTGAAACAACAGTACATAGGTAGATATGTCTAACTCGCTGAAACAACAGTACATAGGTAGATATGTCTAACTCGCTGAAACAACAGTACATAGGTAGATATGTCTAACTCGCTGAAACAACAGTACATAGGTAGATATGTCTAACTCACTGAAACAACAGTACATAGGTAGATATGTCTAACTCACTGAAACAACAGTACATAGGTAGATATGTCTAACTCACTGAAACAACAGTACATAGGTAGATATGTCTAACTCACTGAAACAACAGTACATAGATAGATATGTCTAACTCACTGAAACAACAGTACATAGGTAGATATGTCTAACTCACTGAAACAACAGTACATAGGTAGATATGTCTAACTCACTGAAACAACAGTACATAGGTAGATATGTCTAACTCACTGAAACAACAGTACATAGGTAGATATGTCTAACTCACTGAAACAACAGTACATAGGTAGATATGTCTAACTCACTGAAACAACAGTACATAGGTAGATATGTCTAACTCACTGAAACAACAGTACATAGGTAGATATGTCTAACTCACTGAAACAACAGTACATAGGTAGATATGTCTAACTCACTGAAACAACAGTACATAGGTAGATATGTCTAACTCACTGAAACAACAGTACATAGGTAGATATGTCTAACTCACTGAAACAACAGTACATAGGTAGATATGTCTAACTCACTGAAACAACAGTACATAGGTAGATATGTCTAACTCACTGAAACAACAGTACATAGGTAGATGTGTCTAACTCACTGAAACAACAGTACATAGGTAGATGTGTCTAACTCACTGAAACAACAGTACATAGGTAGATATGTCTAACCCACTGAAACAACAGTACATAGGTAGATATGTCTAACCCACTGAAACAACAGTACATCGGTAGATATGTCTAACTCACTGAAACAACAGTACATAGGTAGATATGTCTAACTCACTGAAACAACAGTACATAGGTAGATATGTCTAACTCACTGAAACAACAGTACATAGGTAGATATGTCTAACTCACTGAAACAACAGTACATAGGTAGATATGTCTAACTCACTGAAACAACAGTTCATAGGTAGATGTCTAACGCACTGAAACAACAGTACATAGGTAGATATGTCTAACTCACTGAAACAACAGTACATAGGTAGATATGTCTAACTCACTGAAACAACAGTACATAGGTAGATATGTCTAACTCACTGAAACAACAGTACATAGGTAGATATGTCTAACTCGCTGAAACAACAGTACATAGGTAGATATGTCTAACTCACTGAAACAACAGTACATAGGTAGATATGTCTAACTCACTGAAACAACAGTACATAGGTAGATATGTCTAACTCACTGAAACAACAGTACATAGGTAGATATGTCTAACTCACTGAAACAACAGTTCATAGGTAGATGTCTAACGCACTGAAACAACAGTACATAGGTAGATATGTCTAACTCACTGAAACAACAGTACATAGGTAGATATGTCTAACTCACTGAAACAACAGTACATAGGTAGATATGTCTAACTCACTGAAACAACAGTACATAGGTAGATATGTCTAACTCGCTGAAACAACAGTACATAGGTAGATATGTCTAACTCACTGAAACAACAGTACATAGGTAGATATGTCTAACTCACTGAAGCAACAGTACATAGGTAGATATGTCTAACTCACTGAAACAACAGTACATAGGTAGATATGTCTAACTCACTGAAACAACAGTTCATAGGTAGATGTCTAACGCACTGAAACAACAGTACATAGGTAGATATGTCTAACTCACTGAAACAACAGTACATAGGTAGATATGTCTAACTCACTGAAACAACAGTACATAGGTAGATATGTCTAACTCACTGAAACAACAGTACATAGGTAGATATGTCTAACTCACTGAAACAACAGTACATAGGTAGATATGTCTAACTCACTGAAACAACAGTACATAGGTAGATGTGTCTAACTCACTGAAACAACAGTACATAGGTAGATATGTCTAACCCACTGAAACAACAGTACATAGGTAGATATGTCTAACTCACTGAAACAACAGTACATAGGTAGATATGTCTAACTCACTGAAACAACAGTACATAGGTAGATATGTCTAACTCACTGAAACAACAGTACATAGGTAGATATGTCTAACTCACTGAAACAACAGTACATAGGTAGATATGTCTAACTCACTGAAACAACAGTACATAGGTAGATATGTCTAACTCACTGAAACAACAGTACATAGGTAGATATGTCTAACTCACTGAAACAACAGTACATAGGTAGATATGTCTAACTCACTGAAACAACAGTACATAGGTAGATATGTCTAACTCACTGAAACAACAGTACATAGATAGATATGTCTAACTCACTGAAACAACAGTACATAGGTAGATATGTCTAACTCACTGAAACAACAGTACATAGGTAGATATGTCTAACTCACTGAAACAACAGTACATAGGTAGATATGTCTAACTCACTGAAACAACAGTTCATAGGTAGATGTCTAACGCACTGAAACAACAGTACATAGGTAGATATGTCTAACTCACTGAAACAACAGTACATAGGTAGATATGTCTAACTCACTGAAACAACAGTACATAGGTAGATATGTCTAACTCACTGAAACAACAGTACATAGGTAGATATGTCTAACTCGCTGAAACAACAGTACATAGGTAGATATGTCTAACTCACTGAAACAACAGTACATAGGTAGATATGTCTAACTCACTGAAACAACAGTACATAGGTAGATATGTCTAACTCACTGAAACAACAGTACATAGGTAGATATGTCTAACTCACTGAAACAACAGTTCATAGGTAGATGTCTAACGCACTGAAACAACAGTACATAGGTAGATATGTCTAACTCACTGAAACAACAGTACATAGGTAGATATGTCTAACTCACTGAAACAACAGTACATAGGTAGATATGTCTAACTCACTGAAACAACAGTACATAGGTAGATATGTCTAACTCGCTGAAACAACAGTACATAGGTAGATATGTCTAACTCACTGAAACAACAGTACATAGGTAGATATGTCTAACTCACTGAAGCAACAGTACATAGGTAGATATGTCTAACTCACTGAAACAACAGTACATAGGTAGATATGTCTAACTCACTGAAACAACAGTTCATAGGTAGATGTCTAACGCACTGAAACAACAGTACATAGGTAGATATGTCTAACTCACTGAAACAACAGTACATAGGTAGATATGTCTAACTCACTGAAACAACAGTACATAGGTAGATATGTCTAACTCACTGAAACAACAGTACATAGGTAGATATGTCTAACTCGATGAAACAACAGTACATAGGTAGATATGTCTAACTCGATGAAACAACAGTACATAGGTAGATATGTCTAACTCACTGAAACAACAGTACATAGGTAGATATGTCTAACTCACTGAAACAACAGTACATAGGTAGATATGTCTAACTCACTGAAACAACAGTACATAGGTAGATATGTCTAACTCGATGAAACAACAGTACATAGGTAGATATGTCTAACTCACTGAAACAACAGTACATAGGTAGATATGTCTAACTCACTGAAACAACAGTACATAGGTAGATATGTCTAACTCACTGAAACAACAGTACATAGGTAGATATGTCTAACTCACTGAAACAACAGTACATAGGTAGATGTGTCTAACTCACTGAAACAACAGTACATAGGTAGATATGTCTAACCCACTGAAACAACAGTACATAGGTAGATATGTCTAACTCACTGAAACAACAGTACATAGGTAGATATGTCTAACTCACTGAAACAACAGTACATAGGTAGATATGTCTAACTCACTGAAACAACAGTACATAGGTAGATATGTCTAACTCACTGAAACAACAGTACATAGGTAGATATGTCTAACTCACTGAAACAACAGTACATAGGTAGATATGTCTAACTCACTGAAACAACAGTACATAGGTAGATATGTCTAACTCACTGAAACAACAGTACATAGGTAGATATGTCTAACTCACTGAAACAACAGTACATAGGTAGATATGTCTAACTCACTGAAACAACAGTACATAGATAGATATGTCTAACTCACTGAAACAACAGTACATAGGTAGATATGTCTAACTCACTGAAACAACAGTACATAGGTAGATATGTCTAACTCACTGAAACAACAGTACATAGGTAGATATGTCTAACTCACTGAAACAACAGTTCATAGGTAGATGTCTAACGCACTGAAACAACAGTACATAGGTAGATATGTCTAACTCACTGAAACAACAGTACATAGGTAGATATGTCTAACTCACTGAAACAACAGTACATAGGTAGATATGTCTAACTCACTGAAACAACAGTACATAGGTAGATATGTCTAACTCGCTGAAACAACAGTACATAGGTAGATATGTCTAACTCACTGAAACAACAGTACATAGGTAGATATGTCTAACTCACTGAAACAACAGTACATAGGTAGATATGTCTAACTCACTGAAACAACAGTACATAGGTAGATATGTCTAACTCACTGAAACAACAGTTCATAGGTAGATGTCTAACGCACTGAAACAACAGTACATAGGTAGATATGTCTAACTCACTGAAACAACAGTACATAGGTAGATATGTCTAACTCACTGAAACAACAGTACATAGGTAGATATGTCTAACTCACTGAAACAACAGTACATAGGTAGATATGTTTAACTCGATGAAACAACAGTACATAGGTAGATATGTCTAACTCGATGAAACAACAGTACATAGGTAGATATGTCTAACTCACTGAAACAACAGTACATAGGTAGATATGTCTAACTCACTGAAACAACAGTACATAGGTAGATATGTCTAACTCACTGAAACAACAGTACATAGGTAGATATGTCTAACTCGATGAAACAACAGTACATAGGTAGATATGTCTAACTCACTGAAACAACAGTACATAGGTAGATATGTCTAACTCACTGAAACAACAGTACATAGATAGATATGTCTAACTCACTGAAACAACAGTACATAGGTAGATATGTCTAACTCACTGAAACAACAGTTCATAGGTAGATATGTCTAACGCACTGAAACAACAGTACATAGGTAGATATGTCTAACTCACTGAAACAACAGTACATAGGTAGATATGTCTAACTCACTGAAACAACAGTACATAGGTAGATATGTCTAACTCACTGAAACAACAGTACATAGGTAGATATGTCTAACTCGATGAAACAACAGTACATAGGTAGATATGTCTAACTCGATGAAACAACAGTACATAGGTAGATATGTCTAACTCACTGAAACAACAGTACATAGGTAGATATGTCTAACTCACTGAAACAACAGTACATAGGTAGATATGTCTAACTCACTGAAACAACAGTACATAGGTAGATATGTCTAACTCACTGAAACAACAGTACATAGGTAGATATGTCTAACTCACTGAAACAACAGTACATAGGTAGATATGTCTAACTCACTGAAACAACAGTACATAGGTAGATATGTCGAACTCGATGAAACAACAGTACATAGGTAGATATGTCTAACTCGATGAAACAACAGTACATAGGTAGATATGTCTAACTCACTGAAACAACAGTACATAGGTAGATATGTCTAACTCACTGAAACAACAGTACATAGGTAGATATGTCTAACTCACTGAAACAACAGTACATAGGTAGATATGTCTAACTCACTGAAACAACAGTACATAGATAGATATGTCTAACTCACTGAAACAACAGTACATAGGTAGATATGTCTAACTCACTGAAACAACAGTACATAGGTAGATATGTCTAACTCGATGAAACAACAGTACATAGGTAGATATGTCTAACTCGCTGAAACAACAGTACATAGGTAGATATGTCTAACTCACTGAAACAACAGTACATAGGTAGATATGTCTAACTCACTGAAACAACAGTACATAGGTAGATATGTCTAACTCACTGAAACAACAGTACATAGGTAGATATGTCTAACTCACTGAAACAACAGTACATAGGTAGATATGTCTAACTCGATGAAATAACAGTACATAGGTAGATATGTCTAACTCGATGAAACAACAGTACATAGGTAGATATGTCTAACTCACTGAAACAACAGTACATAGGTAGATATGTCTAACTCACTGAAACAACAGTACATAGGTAGATATGTCTAACTCACTGAAACAACAGTACATAGGTAGATATGTCTAACTCACTGAAACAACAGTACATAGGTAGATGTCTAACGCACTGAAACAACAGTACATAGGTAGATATGTCTAACTCACTGAAACAACAGTACATAGGTAGATATGTCTAACTCACTGAAACAACAGTACATAGGGAGATATGTCTAACTCACTGAAACAACAGTACATAGGTAGATATGTCTAACTCACTGAAACAACAGTACATAGGTAGATATGTCTAACTCGCTGAAACAACAGTACATAGGTAGATATGTCTAACTCACTGAAACAACAGTACATAGGTAGATATGTCTAACTCGCTGAAACAACAGTACATAGGTAGATATGTCTAACTCGCTGAAACAACAGTACATAGGTAGATATGTCTAACTCGCTGAAACAACAGTACATAGGTAGATATGTCTAACTCACTGAAACAACAGTACATAGATAGATATGTCTAACTCACTGAAACAACAGTACATAGGTAGATATGTCTAACTCGCTGAAACAACAGTACATAGGTAGATATGTCTAACTCGCTGAAACAACAGTACATAGGTAGATATGTCTAACTCGCTGAAACAACAGTACATAGGTAGATATGTCTAACTCACTGAAACAACAGTACATAGGTAGATATGTCTAACTCACTGAAACAACAGTACATAGGTAGATGTCTAACTCACTGAAACAACAGTACATAGATAGATATGTCTAACTCACTGAAACAACAGTACATAGGTAGATATGTCTAACTCACTGAAACAACAGTACATAGGTAGATATGTCTAACTCACTGAAACAACAGTACATAGGTAGATATGTCTAACTCACTGAAACAACAGTACATAGGTAGATATGTCTAACTCACTGAAACAACAGTACATAGGTAGATATGTCTAACTCGCTGAAACAACAGTACATAGGTAGATATGTCTAACTCACTGAAACAACAGTACATAGGTAGATATGTCTAACTCACTGAAACAACAGTACATAGGTAGATATGTCTAACTCACTGAAACAACAGTACATAGGTAGATATGTCTAACTCACTGAAACAATAGTACATAGGTAGATATGTCTAACTCACTGAAACAACAGTACATAGGTAGATATGTCTAACTCACTGAAACAACAGTACATAGGTAGATATGTCTAACTCACTGAAACAACAGTACATAGGTAGATATGTCTAACTCACTGAAACAACAGTACATAGGTAGATATGTCTAACTCACTGAAACAACAGTACATAGGTAGATATGTCTAACTCGCTGAAACAACAGTACATAGGTAGATATGTCTAACTCACTGAAACAACAGTACATAGGTAGATGTCTAACTCACTGAAACAACAGTACATAGATAGATATGTCTAACTCACTGAAACAACAGTACATAGGTAGATATGTCTAACTCACTGAAACAACAGTACATAGGTAGATATGTCTAACTCACTGAAACAACAGTACATAGGTAGATATGTCTAACTCACTGAAACAATAGTACATAGGTAGATATGTCTAACTCACTGAAACAACAGTACATAGGTAGATATGTCTAACTCACTGAAACAACAGTACATAGGTAGATATGTCTAACTCACTGAAACAACAGTACATAGGTAGATATGTCTAACTCACTGAAACAACAGTACATAGGTAGATATGTCTAACTCACTGAAACAACAGTACATAGGTAGATATGTCTAACTCGCTGAAACAACAGTACATAGGTAGATATGTCTAACTCACTGAAACAACAGTACATAGGTAGATATGTCTAACTCACTGAAACAACAGTACATAGGTAGATATGTCTAACTCACTGAAACAATAGTACATAGGTAGATATGTCTAACTCACTGAAACAACAGTACATAGGTAGATATGTCTAACTCACTGAAACAACAGTACATAGGTAGATATGTCTAACTCACTGAAACAACAGTACATAGGTAGATATGTCTAACTCACTGAAACAACAGTACATAGGTAGATATGTCTAACTCACTGAAACAACAGTACATAGGTAGATATGTCTAACTCACTGAAACAACAGTACATAGGTAGATATCTACTTGGATACTTTATCCTAACTCTGAACCAAACAGTATTTGTTCTTACTCATTAATACCACATGTTTAGCAGAAAAACGATAGATACCAATTCTAGTATTTGGTTCGGCCCGATCGAGGATCGAATACACGATCTACCACACTCGAGGCGAGAACGTTAACCATTACACCACCGAGGAAGTTATATATATGCAATGACACGATATCGAGCTATTCTTATACGAGTCGGAAATTTACTGCTTCATTGTTATTTACTATTAGAAAACCTATTTGACACCAGAGTAGAATAACATGTCCTAGAGACCACTCTCATGCGTGTCAGCTAGAACGTGTATACTGATTAATTCACAGTATTTTATACCATAAAATTAAAGCAAAAGTTGACTTTTCTCGTTTATGAAGGATGCAGGGTTGAGGAATGAATACATGTTGTAATCAGTATTAACAATACTCCCATGCATCTAGTCATAAGACCTATTACAAATACCCTGTCATAACTAACGTTATATAAAATACCACTCTACACACTGTATAAGGGTATAATTCCCAGGTTGTATATATATGACGTTTATATGTTTATATGTAGTCTCTTATCTCCACTAGTGTTTACACTAAGATAACATATGTACCATATAATTTATAACTGTATGACTCATGTCAACGAGAACGTGATCACAAAAATTGCAAGATATTAATACCGGGTATTATACAACTTTTAAATATCATCGTCACGTGAACGAATATGATATGGATATAATTTTGTGTTTTCTGTCCATGCTAATATAGTGGTGCTAAAGGACTTGTGAAAAGATCAAAGGTATAGGGTATGTCTCTTTGATTTCCTTTATAGCAGTAATAATTTTTTGATTAGAATAACGAAAAATCCAAATATCTTTTAAACTATAGATTTTTGAACAGCAAAATAAACGAGTTTTATTTAGAATTAGGAGTGCTAACTAAAAATGTTACAGTAATGCTTCTTATTGTTTTGGCTGAGGCTGCACTCAGATGAAATTTTGTATTTTTGTCCTATTTTGTTGTCATTTTTCAAGTGGGAGTAGATGTACTTTATAGAAGAGCCATCTGTACGTCAGGTATCTTACCTGTAAAATCTTTATCTCAGCCACGTGTACTTTAGACGAACCTGACAAGCATTTCTCTCATAAATTATTGTTATATTTTGCATTTTTTGTAAAATGGGTAAAAAGTCTGACTTATCTCCGGAATGCCAAAAGTTTGTAAAAAAGTTATTTGCCTTTTTTAGTAAGGAAAAGGCAACGAAGAAGCCAATTGTCTCATTTGATAGGGTATATCAAAAGACATCTAAAGCTTTAGGTGTGTCTTATACTTCAGTGCACCATATTATGAATGTTAAGAGGCCTTTTAAATCAAATAAACCCAAAGAAAGAGCTAAAATTTTGGACGACTTTGATCATTGTGTTATTAAAAGAACAATCCACGGTTTATATTCACAAAAAATTGCTCCGACCGTCTCAATAACACATAAGGAAATAAAAGATTCTATTAAAATATCAAAGTCTAAACTTACTTTAACTCTCATTGATCTTGGATATAGGTGATAATCCAAGAGTTCTGTACGATCAAGTGTCTTATCAATGATAGGTGTAATTATCTGAGAAAGATCAAATCTTTTAGGGAAGCAGGGTATGATATCGTGTACATGGATGAAACATGGGTTAACCAAAATCACTGCACATATTATATGTGGCTTCCGAATGATGGGTCTGATGCCCCAAAAATACCCTCGGGTAAAGGCAAACGTTTGATTGTTTTGCACGCAGGTACGCGAAGTGAGGGTTTGATTGACGGCTGCGATTTAGTGTTTCTGGCCAAATCAAAGGATGGTCATTATCACCAGGAGATGAATAGTGTTGTCTTTCTTGAGTGGTTTGAAAATCAATTGATGCCTGCTCTGAAAAATCCTAGTTTGGTTGTGTTAGATAATGCAAGTTATCACAATGTTAAAACAGAAGATACGGTGTGCCCAAATTTTAGTTAGAAAAAAGCTGTTCTCCAAAACTATCTTACACAACACAACATTCCTTTTTCTGCTACTGATACCAAAAAAGTATTATATGAAAATATAAAACAAAAAAAGACCCCAGTAGTTTATAAAACAGATAAAATTGCTAATTTACACGGACATGAAGTATTAAGAACCCCCGTTCGACATTGTGAACTTAACCCGATAGGATTAATATGGGCGCAAGTCAAAGGTTTCGTGGCTAAAAACAATACCCCCTTCCGATTAAAAGATGCTAAGGAACTCACGTACGCCGCTTTCGGAAAAATTACAAAAGATGTGTGGACAAAAGCAGAAGAACATATGGTCAAAACTGAAAAAGAATACCGCAAAGAAAACTGTATAGATAGAAGTGTCATAGAACCTATTATCATTGATTTTTGTGATGATGACTCGGATGACGACACGGGTTGAAGTATAATCATATTAAGTATAATAGACAGAAAAAATGTAAAAATTGAATAAATGTCACGTTAAAGCCAATGCCGAAAATACTTGGAACATGTGTCTGCCAATTCATTAAGGTTTAAGAACAGTTGTAACTGTTGAAACTATCTGGGGTCAGATGAATTATTTAACTTATATTGATTATAGCACATAAATAATACACAAAACAACTTGACACACAAAAAAAAAGAAGATAAACAGGGACAGTTTATAATCCAATCGAAAACCAAACACAAAACGGGCCTCGTATTCATGAAAAGTCAAAACAAACAAACACAAAGGTCGAAACTTCGGATTCCTGTTTTGGATAAGCATTTCGAAGTGGAATAGGTTAAATATATATTTCCAAACTTTTAGCTCACGTTTGAGTTGAAAGATATAACTTGGTTTAGTAGAATAGCTACGTAAAACAATTGCAAGTATCAATGATTCATCAATAATTTTTGAAGGTTAGGTAAAAAATAGCTAAAAAAATGACAGTTCTCAATGTCATAATCTACCCCCCTCCCCCCCAAAAAAAAAATCAATCCTCCAATTGATCTCTGAGGTTCTATAATTTAAAAATGTACTAATTTTACGAGCATATTTTAATTAGGAAGTTGCACAATCTCAAAACTCATTTTTCGTTCCGTTTCTTACATGTATATAAATTAAAAATGTCATACAGAATCGAACAAAACGACAATGATATATTCTTCATATTATATGATATATGAAGACTTCATTTTTTAACTATTAAAGACAGAAGTGCTATATATTTAGTGAAAAAATTAAAATAATCAAAAATGTCCCAGTCCAAGCAATTTTTACAGGTAAAAATCAATGAACTCAATAGTGCGTGTATGAGATGATGACGGGCTCTACGGAGAACAATGGAATCTTTCGGGTGACCGTCGAGTGTCTATTGTCCTCAGGGATTTAAACCCACGGCCGCAGGCTGTTCTCTTTTATAGACTTATTCCCTCCGTATTTCATAAAACTTTGTCAAAATATACACCCAAAAACTCATTTAAAATGTGATTTTTCTATATGAGCAGGGCCAAATACGTTCACTTTCTGGTCTGCAAACTTTCAAATTAAATTAGCACCCTTGATTCTCTACACAACTCTCGTTTACACTTCTACTTTAAAATCTACAGTTTAAAAGATATTTCAAATTTTCGTTATTCTAATCAAAAAATTATTATTTTTTAATACATTTATCATTCTCTTTCGTAACCGAACAATTTGTTTATCAAAATATGTGGGCGTGATACATTTTTTGATACCCAATATACTGTTGTTTTTTTTATTGCTTGACCTAAATGTCATTCTTGATAAAAATAGAGAATCGTGGGATTTAAACGAATATCGAGCGGATTAAACATATATTTCGGAACTGTTGTGGGCCGTGGTCACATTAACAATGAAAATGTGTTCCTATGTCAAACCTTCATCATCTTTTTTCTGCTTTAAGATATGGTACAATTGCATTCGATTTGTGATTCGATTATGCATGGAATAATTGTATTTTCTTGGTATTTTTTAATTTTTTTTTATAGCAATTTCAAACTTTCTGTCTGAAAATCTGTTATAGAAGGTCAAATCGTTTGAAAATAAAATGTTTCGGTGTTCGAATACCCTGCTTGAAGATCAAAGCTAGTCTACCGGGGTATATACGACTGATATTTAATTCTTACATTTCCGACGACGATTTTTTTCAAAAATCCATGCGCATTATAGACACGAACTAGTTTTTTTCTGGAGATTTTCAAGGCCAATGCGCATTATGCAACCCTAAATACGGTATGTCTTAATAATTAATTTACACCCACCCAGCAGAAGGTGAATAGTGTTAATATCGCTTGCTGGTTGATTGCCCATTGAGCAATTTACTAATTAGAACTAAATAATTATGAGAATAAAGAATTTAATATAAACATTTTGATTACCCCTTTTTCCTCTAAAATCTAACAAATCTAATCAATAAAGCTAATAGAATAAAATAAATAAAGGTAATAAAATCTGACTAATAAAGTCTGACCAACCATGTTGACACAATAATAAAGTATTTTTTATTAACTTTCTTGTAGCTGTCAATCAAACAATTAATAAAAAAAAAAATGAAGCTTAATAGTGCATATTTTGCACTTCGCAATGAACATGGGTAAAGTTCCTTTTGACGATAGTATACGGTTTATCGCTACGAAATGTCAATTTCTCAAATGGCCAGGGA
Organism: Bathymodiolus septemdierum; assembly: GCA_963383655.1. NCBI lineage: Eukaryota > Metazoa > Mollusca > Bivalvia > Mytilida > Modiolidae > Bathymodiolus > Bathymodiolus septemdierum. The sequence goes on from OY726518.1 coordinate 40,076,263, forward strand.
TCTTTTCCCTTTTATGTAGACTTATTCTTTCCTCTATCACAGAAAAGGATTTTACTGGACGTGACGATACGAGTAACATAGCAGGTGTAAATAACTACTCGGCCATTCTCGCTACCTTGCAAATAACCTCGTACGTACATAACTTGAATAATACTGCGCCCTCTATCGGCACTTTCGCTGGACGAGGGCTTGAACGCAATCGTAACTACGCCGATAGAGGGCGCAGTATTATTCAAGTTAAATGCATCCAGGCGTTAATGCAGCGACTAGCGGGAGAGTAATATAACGACTGGATTATTCGGGTTACCAGCAGCCTGACGGATTTTTACCACTAAGAGCGTTCAAGCCCAATCGTAACTACTCGGCCATTCTCGCTACCCTGCAAATAACCTCGTACGTACATAGTAGAAATTCTTCTTAAATTGTTTGCCGGAAGTTAAGTTAAGTTAAGCCGCACAAAAATATAGTCCACGAAAATCCAATATGGAAGACATATAAGTAAAATCTAATCATGCAAAACTAATTAAAACTTTAATTGAAATATAGAAAATTGTTTAAAATATAACTTTATCAAACTTTCATGTAACTGACATGTGAACAGTAGTGCGATTTATACGCCTAATGCATACGAGGTTATTTGTAGGGTAGCGAGAATGGCCGAGTAGCTACGATTGCGTACGCAACGTCAATATAAGAAACCATGGGCTATTCCAAATTATATCATACCTATTAAAAAGGGGAAAAAAAGAAGAAACAAACATTTTTGTATGATCCTGCTATTAATATACAAAAAAAGAAAAGAAAGGGACAAAAAAAGAAAAGAAAGGGAAAAATCCTTTTTGTTTTGTTTGTATGATTCTGCTATTAATATACATGTATTTATGCTTGGTAATTAAGATGAATTGCATGTATTATAGTATACATGATGGGTAGATTGCTCTATGTCTTATGTAAATTGTGTTCAAATTGTTCCATCTTGTTGTTGGAGAGGATTTGTATAGGCATAGCCTGTTATCCAATCCTATTGATTTATCAATAAAAATATTTGAAATGAAAACCATGGGCAGCAATTCTCCTCATCAGAGACTGCGCATGCACCATTTTTACCTTGATTAATTAGTCGGTCATTACTATAGAAAGTAATGGGAAACTTTACTTCTATTCTGAATAACTATTTTATTATGTTGAATTTTATAAAGAAGCACATATACACATATTCTTGAAAGTTTTATCTTTTATTTGGTGTTGAGATATTTAAAATTGGTTTTGATTTACATATTTCCTTTTTCATTTGAAATTGATACGGTCGTTTGTATATAAAATATAGGATTGAAATTGAAAAACAGCCTTTTGACGGTTTTCAGAGGTATCTTACTATTTTATCGTTTTTATTTCAAATTAGAAGCACATACTACCATGTTCACAATAAAACGCACTTTTAGAACATATAAGTTATTCTTATGTTGGTAGAGGTCTTGATATTTCCATTTTCATTTAAAAATACAAGTTTGCAACTTTTTAAAACAAATCAATAAAATGTCGAAGTCCGTACAGGTAAATAAGTCTAGGTGTCAAAATCCATATTACGCAATAAATAGACTTGTTTCGTGTTTTCTTAATAATTAACTAATTAAGACATGCTGTGTGTTTGTACACGACTAAAATCTGTTAATACAGAACTATATAAAATACAAATATTTGATATATCGATAAGGAAAGCTTTTTACTTTTTATTTTCATATTAATCGATCATTTTATGAATCTTAATGAAATGTAGATATACCATACTAATCTAACTGCCTTTCAAATGGTTCGTGAATAGTTTTCATAGTTATTTCGTCGAATAAAAAATACGCGTCAATTTGAATACATTTTAAAACTATTTTAAACAATCACAATGGCATTAAGGCGTTTAAGAGAAAAGCAGGCAGTTAATTATAAGGAACTGTACTGTGGTAAACCAATTGCATTTGGAAAGAGAGAAAGAAAAGCAGAAGTACTAAGTGAATTATTTGAGGTTGAGCAAAATCCAGAAAGGTAATTATTTGTTTGATTTACTTCAGATCGGGTAACCCGTTCAATTTCTAAGGAAATGAACTTCAATTTTGAAATTTTGAAAAAGGTCACCAAATCCATAAAAATAAATTGCATCGAATTATTTGAAAAATTGGAGAGACAAGTTTTTTTTTTATCAATTTTAGGGAAAAATGCTGTAAAATTTAAAGAATTTCATCAAACTTAAAATCATTTTTTTGTGGGGGATGGTGAGAATTTAACTGTTAAATCTGTTACACAATATGTGTCACCTTTATGGTTTAATATGCCCAGGGGATAGGAATTTAATTAATTACAAAAAAGTTTTGTTTATCTTGTCCAAATCACTAACTACTTAAAATATCCGTGTACATAAAAATCTTTGTTTTCTTTGTAGGGAAGTGAATTTCTGGTCAAATGGAAAGGTTATGATAAGTGTATAATTGCACATGGGAGCCATATCCACACATTCCGCCTACAGTTAGACCCCAAAACATTAATCCAGTATGGAAAACTGGTTAATTATAGCGGGCAAGGGGTTGAAAAAATCAATGACGATATTAAAAAATTCATCAATCAAAAACAAACAAATATAATGCTACAATTGACGCATTAAAAGTGAGAAAAAGAATAGAATATCTCAAAACAGATGGTTGTGAACGAATAAAACGTGATTATAATAAAAAATCTAAAAGATATTGGGATGATGAAATTTGTCATCAGAGATCGGCTAAGAAAAACCGAATTATGGAAGAAATGAAAAATGTTGCAGAAACATATAAAATATGTGAAAGTTCTGAAACGCATACTAGTCAAAATATTTCTTGTATGTCTGTTGCTGAAATTAAACTAAAATTACCAAATCTTAGTGTTAAAACAAAACTACCAAATAAAGACAAACTGGTCGATCTACAATCAATAACACAGCAGTAATATCACTATGTTGTATGTTTTTGCATACCAGTTAACAGGTATATGTATATAGAAAACCAATAAATTATTTTTAACCCTTCAAAGGTCGGCTTATTAAATGAAATTAATTGATTTAATAAGTTACGGTCTTGTTTTATGTCATAAATTGTGTATTATATTGATGTCCATGTGTTTTATTGAAATAAATATTAATAAAATATTACCCGTTTTGCTTTTAAAATTGGCAAATAATTTGACTTTCGTAAGGCAACCATTTTTTAACGAACTTATTATTATAACAAAATTATATTAGTGTCAATTTTATGTTCAGTTCTAAATACGTACATTGTAATCAGTCACAATTTTTAAATAACTATTTTTAAATAACTACAAATAAATAAATAAATTATTTTATTCAAAAGCAATACTGTTTATGGAAATCTACATATAATATACAATTATTCAATACATCAGTGAAAATACATATACAATTATGATAATAATAGCGGAGCATGATAATATATATATATGTAAAACAATAATACGAAATGAAATGAAATTAAGCGTTGCGAATTTTTTCAGCTAGTAACACATATTTACCAAGATTGTTAAGTTCTTTAATATTGCGTACAGACAGTAATTGTACTAATTTAAAACATGACGGCATTTGCCAATAATATTTCTTAAGATATCTTCTTCTTACATCAATATATTCTTCACATTGCAGAATAAAATGGTATTCATCTTCAACAACATTTAACTTACACAACTACACACTATAGTTCAATAAAAAATGGTTGTTTTAGACAACAGTAACGAAATACTGTGATTACAGGTGTCATTCCTCGAGGCTAATTTCTATTTGATACATAAATGATCTGACGAAAGAATTAATTATCTACCTGTATAACCAGGTAAAATTATTTAGTCATTTGACATGGTAAGGAAGGATAACTCCTACTGTCTTCAGGTGAGGAAGATTTCTGGGGATGAAGAGTTACTTACCCTTTACGAGCACCTGGATTTTTGGTGAGGACCATGTTGCTCATCTTTTTTAGTTTTCTGTGTGATGTGTTTTTATTTGTGTTACTTCGTTCTATGTTCAGTGCCCAGTGTTACCTGTGTTTCTGGATTGTCTATTCTTGATTACAAACCCTTTTCTTTTTTCATTTCATAATAAAACAAATATTTGGTATGACACAGAGAAATATTTATCTTTATCAACTGATTGTTATATATCAGCTATACTTAAAACAAGAGCTAGTTTAAAAACAATAAGCCATGACTGTATGTACGTATAATTGATTTGGGTTACAAACAAATGTTTTAATTGTCATAAGAACGGGGGAGATGACGGATATGGTCGGGGCTGCTGCTTTGCACCCGACCCCCAACAACTACTTCTAACATTATGTTGTTCATTAGTATCTTTATGTACAATGAGTGAGGCATTCTTCTTACACGAGGTACCTACCAATAAATGTAGAACAAAAGGTAATTTTAAACCAGTGTGGAGAATAAGACCACTTGCACGGATTCATATTTTGACTTTATAGGGGTGTGTGAAATCCAATGGACAGTATTGGAGATCGTCTACGTTCACAGTATATTCATTGTAGATCCCAGGTATGGGGACCATGGACTGAAGCTCCTTGGAATCTCCCAGCCATTAAAAGGTTAGCATAGGCCTTGTAAATTTTAGGATGGCCGGGTCTTGCGCCAGCTCTAAATACATTGTATGCGACTAAATACTGCATATAATTTAAAGCAATGTGTTTGAATGGGCCTGTTTTCTATGATGAAGTTATTGTGGAAGAAAGCTGATATATTTTACTGCAAGATTATTGTAGTGTAATATGTCTGTCTTTTGTCCCAATGGGTCTATAGAAACTGCCCCGATCTTCTACAATGTACATGTATGTAGTTGGTTAGTTTAGTAATTTCCAAACAACCCTCCAGGACAATACACAGGTTAACCAGTGTAACTGTGGTGTCTTGAGAAAAAATTAAAGAACGTGAATTATCATTATAGCAGTGGTTTGCTATATCAGACTGACTTCTGAAGCTTTAGAGCACAATATCTGCTTGATTAAGAAAGAAATGGACAGATCAAATATCATTATAGAAATTAATATGAAACCGGGGTTAATTCTAGAGATGTCAGGCTATAGTTTTGTGATACACATTTTTCTTTGCATAAAATTAATGAAAGTGAATTTTTCTATTACTGTTAAGTTATATATTTCATTATATTTAAAACGAAGGGAAATCATGAATATCATGATTGTATAAAACGAAGAGAAATCATGAATATCATGATTGTATAAATATGAAGGTAAACCATAATAGTGGGGAGATGGTCTCCCACTAAATAAACAGTCGAAAATGAACCAGAACTCGAAAAACAAAACCCAATCCAGAAATAAATTCAACATGAGAGAAACAAATAAGTAAAGAAAAAGCTAAATATGGATCTCCACGTGGTGTCAATTAATGTGCCAATTAAAAATATTATCTGATTCAGATGTCAAGACCACAATGTTTCACTAGCATAACGGACCGTAGTGGTCGTGATCGTATGGTAGTTGGATTTACAATTACCTAAGCAATCAGTGCCTATCAGCACTAAAGCTGTGAGTTCGAATCCCGCTCAGAATAAGTGTACTCGATACAACATTATGTGACTTGCGACCGTTTCCTCCACCTATAAAACTGACATTCACGATATAGCTGAAATATTGTTCAAAGTGTAAGCACCATATAACCTTAACTCTCCATTACTTAATGAAATGCATTGAAGAAAAAATATACTTATCCGAAGGACCGTCGTGATTGTGATCGTATCGTAAACAGAACAGTAAAATTAAAATAAAAACAAAAACAAAGAAAAAAAATGAAACAAGCAACACTATTTACAAAAAGAACAAACCCCCCTCATAGAGGGTATGCCGGGGGTAGAATAGGCACCAGGTTTCTCCGCCCTAGATGCACAGTCCTCTAAAAGGGGTCAACTCCGCGGGAACCCCGAGGTATAGAAATGGGACCGAGAGCTTCTTCGGCATGAAGGGGCGTCCGTCGATTGTGCGGGATGCATAAATTCACAACCAACCCGTCCTGTGGATGAGACGTAAATAAAACCGAGGTCCCGTGTTGAGAGATTGCCACCCTCTCCGCACGTTAAAGAACCCAGTGTAACAGCTCATTATGAGCATTATGCTCATGATGAGTGGTCTATAAGAGACCTGTTGCACTGGCAAAATTATCCGTCCTTACCCATCACCTTTCCTTGTTTAAATTTTTAAATGTTTTCGTCCTGAATATAGCTGAAAAATTGAAAAATTGCTCGCTGGACGTTAAACACCAATCAATCAATCAATCAATCAATCAATCAATCAATCAATCAATCAATCAATCAATCAATCAATCAACCAATCAATCAATCAATCAATCAATCAATCAATCAATCAATCAATCAATCAATCAATCAATCAATCAATCAATCAAAAAGAACAAACAAAGAATGCAAAACAATAAAGGACAAAGCATAAAAAACAACCAAACAATAGAAGAGAATATTCAATAACTTATTGGTGATATATATTAATTGGACTTCGAAACTATTAAACTCTCATGAACATATACACCCAAAATTCATTCCAGTATAAATCAAATTTGATCTATTCTCATGAACATACAATGTATACATCTAGAGCATATTCCAATATATATCTACAAGTGGACAACAAAAACCAAGCATCTTTGACCAGGATTACGCAATCTAATTAAAATTAGATCTACACACTTGCTCCCTATTTTCTATCTTTTTTTTTGTCACCGTGTAGTAGATCTAACAATACTCCGTTAAGGGTCGCGTCAGGGGTCAGCATGAATACATTAAAACTGACTAATCAACGATTTTTCTACAAACCCATGAAGATAACTTGTCGATAGAGGACGCAATATTATTTGTTAGACAAGCACATGCATTTTGAACGCACCTGATAGACTCCGAATGGTTAAAAAAATAAAATGTCTGCGCCCATGTATGGCATGTTTGTCGCTTGAAGAAATGAAATAGCAAAAACATGCAATTAGCGACCTCTGATACGCCAAAAAAGAAGTATAAGAAACGATATTTGTGTAATATGTGGCCTTTCCTTCATACAAACAGAAATAACACCCGAAATTAACTGACGCAAATCTCTAGCGGAAAATGATGTATAATTTGAGGGAAAATAAAAACCTAACAGACTTTTCAAATAGGTAGCCGATTTTCTATGGTTACTGATGCAGCACCCCTAGCTGGATTATCATAGTGCTACCTCACTGAAACAACAGTCTGTGGATAAACATGTCGCCCCCACTCGGACACATTATCTTGATTCCAAGCCAACCAGTCTGTTCTTTCTCCTTAATGCAGAGATTTAGTGCAATACTGATATAAAAAGTTCTACATTTGAATTTCGGCTTAGCCTAAACATGCGACTTCAAAATTTTGAATGACTACGCATTTATAAGTCTGTAAGAATGGGACACAAGGCAAACTTTATAATGGATTATGCCATACAAAATCAATTTAAGATCTTCAGAGTTGCCTGTTCCTAAAAGTTTGAGGTTAAGCAAATTGTTAAATGCTGCCTTTTGTTTCTAACTATTGTAATTTTACATCTCATTGGACTGAATAAATAGATTAAAAAAATTGTTCACTAGGTTCTGGAAAATCAGAAATTTCATAGAAAAAAATAATAAACACCTTTCCCTCACCATTATCGCTTACTAAAAAGTTGTTTTGAAAAAAAAAGCTGAAATTTGCTCGCTCTGATAAGATATTCCAGCCAGGATTTCCTTGATAGAGGGTTGTTGCTAACAAGGAAGCTACCTCTTGGTAAAGTTGAAGTCATCACTTCAAAAATTTTACGGTTGCTACCACGACTTGGTTGACCGTTATGAAATATCTGTGTCACAAATGACCACGAATATGTTCCACTTGTCGTAAACACTTCCCGTCCTTTCCTCATTCATGACTTACCACAGGACTTGTAACTAGATTAACACGACGGGTGTCACTAGTTGAGTAGGAACTGCTTACCCTTCCGGAGCATCTGAGTTCAGCCCCGGTTTTTAGTTGGGTTCGTGTTACTCAATCTTTAGTTTTATGTGTATGTTTTGTATATCGTTGTTTGTCCTTTTGTACTTTTTCTTTTGGCCATTGTGTTGTCTGTTCGTCTTCGATATACGGATTCTGATTACAATTTACCCCTTTGGTATCTTCAAACTCGTCCTATTATTTTTAACAGAAAATCTGACGTACAAAAAATCAATTTGGTACGGTCTTGCCTACATTTTTCATGCTCCATCTTTTTTGTGTGCAAAATTTGATCTGTGAATTCACTTCTACTGTTAGTAGTATACGTATGTTGATATGTTGTTTTGTGTCTAGTGAAAATGTAAGATAATACATATCAAACAAACATTCTTTTAATATCTTCATAAAGTCGAATTAAAAAAACACCACAACATACTGTAGCTGAAATAGTGCTAAAGTTAGCACTATACACCAATCAATCAGAATTAAAGAAATAAAATAAGAATATAATTTAAATAAAATATTTTTTTAATTTTACAAAGCATTTAGTCCATCATGTTGATTTCATCCTAGTAGTCTGACAGATCCTATGTCTCGGTTACATCAGAATAGCTTTTTTCAATATCGACCATTTCTAACTTGTTTGAACTGAAGAGATTTTCTAGCAGTACGGAAGAACAATTGCCACAACTACATTTGCTTGCACACATGTTACAAAATTTGTGGGTCTTGTTTGGTACTTGTTGAAGGTATGCTTCTCTCAAGAATACATTTAACATTGCAAGTCACAACAGCTTTTACTTCAGGCTCACCTGTTCGTAGATTATATTATTGTATAGGACCATGGCAACAGAGTCCTTGCCATCTCTCCCTGCTCTACTAATTTCTTGTACAAGGTCAAGAACATTGTGTGGGGTAGGAACCATATAAAACAATACTATAACAATTGACAATACTCATGCCTTGTGCATTTGTGGTAATAACAATCCTCATTTTACTGTTTATGTCTTTCAATCAGAGCCTTGCATTTGGATGCACTTTCTGATTGAAGCATATTCATGACGTCTGAGTATTCTGGATGATATGTATGCATCTGTTATAGAATTACAGTATATAATAGTCCTCGGAAAGTTCTCCTTTAGGTTATTTAGAGCATCTATCAACCATGTCATTGCAATTTCTATTTCATTTGAAACTTTTTAAATTCTTAACTTGATGTTTAGTGACAGTGTTATTTCTCTTATGTCTGCTGATTTCAAATTCAGTTTCTTCAAGACTTCTAAACCTCAATACAAGAAGAGGGGCAGATGGACAAATTGACCTCAGTTCACCAAAATACGAAAATCACTTGCTGAATGCTGTCTTATGCGTGTCATCTATGTCTTCGCCCCTAAAATATACAATGCATGTAGACAATTAGAAATAAAGCAAAAGTAACTTGATGGATGCAAATGTTTTTGCAGTTATGCAGTTGTATAAACATCCTTGCTTGATGTACAGTTTGTGCAACTATTTGCAGTTGGCAAAAATTTTATATTTATATTCTGTGTAAATGACAGAAAATTTCTTATTCAATTTTATATACACAATGTAACATGGACAAACATTGTTGCTGTTAAGGGTTGTGTACATTGTATCTTTATGCTGTGGCACATTTTCATCTTAATCTCGAGTACATTGCTATATTCACTCCACTTTCAATGTGGATCTGGTGCCGCTGTGGCGGTGATCGTATGGCAGTTGGATTCACAACTACCTCTGCAATCAGTGTCTATCACAACTGATGTTGTGAGTTCAAATCTCGATCAGGGTGAGGTGTACAACATTATGTGATAAAGTTTGTCAGTGACTTGCGACAGGTCATGGTTTTCTCTGGGTCCTCCATCAATAAAACTTACCACCATTATAACTGAAATATTGTTGAAAGTGGTGTTAAACAACATCAATGTGGTTCTTGCTTGACATGTATGAAGTGAATTGCAAACAGTGTATAATTTTGATTTAATATTGTTTGGATAGAATAATTTTTCATGCTTTAAGCCCCAAAATTCGTTACTCGGAAACCAATGTGGGAATGACATGGGCTTAAAGCATGAAAAAATATTCTCAAAATTCGTTACTCGGAAACCAATGTGGAAATGACATGGGTTTAAAGCATGAAAAATGATTCTCATTAAACAACCAATGAAATTATTGGATTTAGAAAAACATTATGATACCAATCAGAGGCTCGTTATGGACATGTAAAAGTCCAAGATAACCTCGTTTATTCGATACCCATCACGATTCGACCAAACAAAATGTTTAACATTATTTGGCACCAATTATTTATTTTTTAATAAAAAAATTCATGCGGTTGTTAGATAATACACTCGATTATCGTCCCGGTATATTTTTTTCGTATATCATATGTTTTCGTATCATTCATTTTATTTTGATTTCCACAGTGCACGCGTTATTTTTGACGTGTCTTCCGGTTTCTATTTCTGGAACGTAAACAGGACTCCAACGTGACATCTGTCAAAAATGTTCAAGGTTGCTTTTAAAGATGTAAGTACCAAAACTACTATAGTGAGCCTACCTACTGAACCATACTTTTTGTAATGCTAAAAATTTACTTCATTTATAAAGTAGCTGGATAAAAATCCAGAAGGGCTATATAAAATTGAACTATGTCGTCTGTCTCTCAGACACCGGCTCTTCCTGTCATGTGACTGTCATGGGGTCACTGATCGTACTTGTAAACAAAAGAGCTAACTGAAATGTGCCTGTGTCTTATATAAAATACATGTCACCTTGGAAATTAATGTATTTCAGTGTCAACTTTTATTTTATATTACAGTAATAAAATGACATAAAAACAGCCTGATTTTTTATATATAAACTCTGATCTTTAAAACAAGTCTGGATAAAAAAATCATTTATTATTGTCATATTTATTGTAGAAATCCACTGCCAAGAGGCACAGATACAGGCAATACTCTCCAACAACTTTAGGGAATTATTGTTTGTAATATTTCACTTTATACTAGTCACTACAATGTATGTCAATTCATTGTATCTTTGACAAAAATACATATAATGTTAAACACTTATATATATATTTGTTTCTTTTTAGCCAAATCAATTCTAAACACTAAATAACTGTGCAAAACATCAGCAGTGCATGTTGCTTCAGCACTAAGAAAAACCCCATTAAAAGTAGACAATTTTAAAAGTGGTCATTTTCAAGCATTCTGTTATTTTATTTAGATGTAGTATGATTTGAAGATGGCCAGAACCATAAAATTTTAAAACCAGCCATTTCCGGATTTTATATTCGCTTCCATCCCGCATATCGGCCCTGTTTTTACATCATACGAAAACATCGCTAGGCAGTCATTCTCAAAATTACGGACCACTTTCACAACAGAAATTGCAAAAAAATAAACCTTAAGATATAGACTTACTGATGTTGTAATTTGCAAGAATTGGTATGCTAGATCATTTTCTGAAATTTTCCTCCACAAATGTCATCGATTTTTATTTTTCATGAATATTTCAAATATACTACCAAAACTCTTGGTAACGGACGTTAAACAGATACCCGACATACAAACGTATCAAAATTGAACAAAAGAACTCAATTGTTGTAAAGTCTTATATAGTGTTTACTCTTACATGCTGATATAAGTATGCAAATAAATGATCGATTGCAGAATTTTTGACACTGTTTTCACGGAACATCAATGTGAATAAATGCGAAAAAACATGTATTGAATACATAAATAAGTTCAAAGTTTCCAATTTAAATTTCAAACAAATCACCAGACTATTTGCTATTTATATTTCATTTATTTTTTGAATACTTGAAACCTTAAAAATTGGAAATACATGCAAGTCAGATAATCTGGATCTTTCTATTCAAATATCAATCTATATAAGACATGCTAAGTTTTGTAACGGAAGTTAATAGTGTATATGACACTTTGTTTCCAATTAATTCAAGGACTTGCATGCTAATTTCTGATTAACAAGGTTTATTTATAGCTTTATACCAAGTGGCTATATGAAATATACTCGTCCATTTTCATGTACAACGCATTTTATCAATGTCATTACGATACATCTATCATTTTTGCAGTAAGATTCACCTAAGCTAACATTAATAGCCGATTAAAATTCGAAAATGAAAAAGAGGCAAGGTAGTATTGATTACCGTAATAAACATTTTAATAAAGCAAAAGAACAAAACAACTTGGACAATCATAGCAACAGGAATGCTTAAGGTTTGCTCAATTTTAAGAATCGTAACGGATGTTAATTTTGAAAAGTCTTCCAATCACCGAATTTGGATTCAATTGCGACACTTTCTGTTTCTGGTATATTAAACATTCGTTTACTTCTTCCATTTGACAACGGTTCAGGTATCCGTTTAAGCATGTCCGACAAAGAAACCCAAAGTTCATCTGGTGGATTCGGCCATCTATAAATTCCTGCAATTTTTCCAGGACATTGTTCCATGAAGTTGACACAAAACCTAAGCTTGTCACCATAGGGTACCTCAAGTTTAACTAAATTTGTGACCTTGAACTTGCACCTATGCATTCCGTTCTTATTTGCGACACACCTTCTAATGATGGACAACAATGTTACCAAGTATCATCAATATCCATCAAGGCATTCAAAAGTTATGGACCGGACACGATTTGCACAGACAGACAGACGGACGGACAGATGGACAGACAAAGTTATTCCTATATGCCCCCTGAATTTCGTTCGTGGGTGGGGGTGGGTAATGGTACCTCAAGTTTAACTAAGTTTGTGACCTTGAACTTGCACTTATGCATTCCGTTATTATGAGACACACCTTCTCATGATGAACAACACAATGTTACCAAGTATCATCAATATCCATCATTCAAAAGTTATGGACCGGACACGATTTGCACAGACAGACGGACGGACGGACGGAAGGACAGACAAAGTGATTCCTATATACCCCACTGAACTTCATTCGTGTGGGGCATAATGAGTAAACTAGTTCAAATATTGATGTGCAAGTCGAAATAATTATGCATGTAATTGGTCTCTCAGGTTTTAACATCCGTTACCAAGTTTAACATGTCTTAATACCTTTAGGACAGATGCATTATTGTAAAAACAGGAATTAGAGCTTAATTTTTTTTTTCTGGTGCATTTGTAAACAGATAATTTTAAGGAGTAGATGATTTAAATCTACATGTACGCGACATTTTTTGTCGGTAGTCCTTCTGAGATCGTACTTCAATATACAAAGTTTTGGGAGCTGTACTTTTTTGAATTTACACATAAATGCATATGTAAATAAATACATTTATAAACAAGACCAAAACCCAAAAGAAATGGCCACAATTCTACCATAGGAAGCAATGAAAATGTGTGAAATCATATGGTTGAAGACAAAATTAATATCTGTTACCGCTTTAACATCCGTTATTCCGGTAAGAAATTGATGATTCATTCATTTCATTTGATTTCTCAACATATCCAGAAATTGAGGGTACTTTCCTCATAAATATTCATCATATTTAAATTAGATTTTGATCACGTGACTGCAGTTTCAAGATTGATGGATCGTTTATTAGATTTATCAAAAAATAGCCTATAGTACGGAAATTCAATGTGTCCGTCAATGATTCGAAAATTAAAAGTTATTGTTTATTTCCGCAAAGTATTTCTTCTGTCAAAATTCAACTATTTTTGTTTTGTAACGATTTTAGACATGTCTTTGATATCGCGATCATGCAAAAATGATCATATTATATTTAATGTGGGAACCCCGATTTTAGAAGCTAGAAATATAAGGTTAGTTAATATAATTACATATATTATTGAAGAATCTAAATTAATTTCTGAAAATATGTCGCCAAATGTCATTCATTGTTAGCATCGTGTTATCGGTTTTCGTGCTATTATCGATTTTCAGATATAGCGATTAACAGTGTTAACCCTTCATTCATATGACGATTAGAATTTTCAAAGAATTGCTAGTTAAATATTTCTTTGTACATAACTCAAAAGATTGTTTTTAAAGCCATTCTTGTATTTTAATATACTCTCGATTATCTGGCAATTTTTGTTGTCATAAAATGGCGTCATCTGTTTTCGTGTGAAGTTAAAACAAGGCCGATATACGGGATGGAAACGAATATATAATCCGGAAATGGCTGGTTTTAAAATTTCATACTACATCTAAATAAAATAACAGAATGTTTGAAAATTACCACTTTCAAAATTGTGTTTACTTTTGATGTTTTTTTAGTGCTGAAACCACAATGCACTGCAAAGTGACATGTATTTTATATAAGAAACAGGCACATTTCAGTCAGCTCTTTTGTTTACAAGTACGATCAGTGACCCCATGACAGGAAGAGCCGGTGTCTGAGAGGCAGATGACATAGTTAAATTTTATATAGCCCTTCTGGATTTTTTTCCAGCTACTTTATAAATGAAGTAAATTTTTAGCATTACAAAAAGTATGGTTCAATAGGTAGGTTCACTGTTCTTGGTACTTACGTCTTTAAAAGCAAACTTTAACATCTTTTACAGATGTCACGCTGTAGTCTTGTTTATGTTCCATAAATAGAAACCGGAAGACACGTCAAAACTAATGCGTGCGCTGTGGAAATCGAAATAAAATGGATAAAACGAAATCAGATGACGCACGAAAACACATACCGTGACGATAAATTTTGTGTCACACGCCACCAGTTTCATGTATTTCAGACATTTTTACATAGACTCTTAAGGCCAAAAAAGGGTTCGTCGCCTCGGATTTTGATTTAGTCCAGGAACTTCGAATATTTAATTGTTTTCATTAATTTTTATTTCATTTAATTCAGCTTGATTCAATGTATCATTTTCAAGTTCAGAAAATGACACACATGCAATTATGAATGATATCGTCTATATAGATCATATGAAAATTGCAGACGTCCCGGTGTCGCCATCTTAGATATGCAAATGAGCAAAGTACCCATCATTTCTGGCTATGACATAAATTTGTAAGTCTCTTTGATTAAAATGAGACATTAAGCAAAGCAAATACAACGATCTTCTTTGAAGTAACCTTTTTGTCAAGTTTAGCAAGTCAAGCCATGTAAAAATTAAACATCGATCATACAAACCTTGATTTTAGATTATATTCAGTGCACCGTCATTGCTTTCACCTTGTATCAACGTGTTTACCAATGTTGATTGTTGACGTCACAATCGAACGTCGAAAATAGCACACCAAACCGCATCGGGTAAGACCTAACGTTCCATCTTTTACAACAGAAATTAATGCAGTCATGTTTGTATTGGATTAGCAATGTTCTGTAACGCTAGTTAAAAGAATATAGCGACAGTAATTGGTTAAAAATATAAAATTTCATCTTCCGACTCGTATTTTTAAATGTATCATTTTGAAAAAGGTCGTTGACAGGCATTCAAAATATGTACATCTTGTGGCTAAAAACGTTTAATAAAAGAAATTATGGCAAGTTGTAATAATGCGTTCTATAATTGACACACAATTTAAATCAAAATCAATAAAAAAAAATTGAACTTTGTCCATCGATAAAAACACTCTAAACAACTACTTATTGTTTTATTTTAAAATACAACGTTTTGTTTATTTGTTTCCGCGATGTCAAACATATTTATGCCGTCCATTTGCACTCTGTTATTCCTAGTTTGCACGCGACACCGTGTTTTCTATAACGGGTTGTAATTTTGAGAATCACTGTATATCGGGAAATCGATAATAATACGGAAACCCATCACACGAGGATAATTACATTTTCTCGAAAACTGTTGCTAAGCAACTCACATGATATTTTTGCTATTATTTATATCACCGTATACTATTGATTTCAGTATCATTATTTTTATTCCGGATCCTAAGAGAAGGGAGTGGCAGGAGTGTCATTAACAGGTAATTATTATAAAGTTTACAAATGTTTCATCATTATTTATGCAATGTGGTATCGTCAGTTACCATAAATTCGTTAATACCGTAAATTCGTACAAATTTTCACGTGCGCCGTACGTGCTACAAAAATACATTTTTACGCCACTTTCGCCGAAATTCAAATAGCATTGAAAAGAAAGATATTAACTGTGTATTTCAAAAGAAGAAAATGCGTATCAAGCATGTATTATGATTATATATTTATCAAAGATATATATAGAATCTAACACCGGCAAAAATGCCAGACAGGGAAATCCCCGACACCCTCGGTGTTTGATTTTATTTCTCACTTTTATCAGTAGTTGTGTATTGTTTGACAGCTATGTACTTTTAGCAGACGATCATGTAAACAATGTGAGTTATTTCCCCTTCATGTCAATCAAAAAAGTAATTCCGTATTTTTGTGTATTGCGTGAAGGTTATTATGTAATAATATGGCTAATTGTTAGGATTTGTGTGTTTATAAAAGATTGAAAACTTATATACAGTGAATTGTTTATTTTAAAAAGGAAAAGCATGGAGAATTCGGGAGGCAGTTGACATAAACTGTACAGCATGCATTTGCCGGTAAAACGCACGTGATTTTTTTTGTCTTGCACTAGTGCAAGATAAGAAAATCTCACATCGCTAAAAATAGGAACTGGTCTGTCTCAAAAGTGAGAACTTATAATCTACTGTTTTCCTTAGTTCTAAATAAATCAATAGTTTATATCCATTGTTTTTCCATCAAACACATCGCACTTCAAATATCCCTCCTGATACTAACCCAAATAATCTACAGTAGCCGTTATATATAGTCTCTAACATTGTTTCCCGTTTATTACGATAATTTCTCAAATCAAGATAGTTAAATTTTCACATAGGTTTACCGAGAACTTTAATATGAGACAGGCAACCTGTTTGAAGGACGAAGTCCTAAAATTTCAATAATACGATGATCCGTACACGTTAGCCTCACCGGACGCAATTACGAACAATTTCGATGATATTGACATTTGATAATAAATTTGACCAAATTGATGAAGCTGATTGCATGTTCATATTTCAGATTAAACACCAATATTCCTTTTGAATCATAGCCCATATATTATTCAATGCATTGTTACGGGTTTTAAACAGATTTTCATGACCCCGTTCTAGTCACTCTGTGACCTAGATCCGGACACAATTTCGAACGACATCATAATAACCTTTCTAGTGTAAATTATTTAATGACAACTGTTAAAATTGAAATAGCATTCATTCATTTACATTCACATATCCATTTGTATATAATACACATGAAATAAAAACCTTTCCTTTATTCATACCATAAATGTGTGCCAATTTGCATTCGGAATTCCTTGGACTCTTCAATGAATAAAGTACATCACGGATTTTGATATTTTGGGAGGGGGGGGGGGGGGTTATGGTTTTTTGTTTCGTTCAGAAAAAATATTTCGGACAACACAAGAGTTAGAATATTTATTTTTTTTGTCGCGCGAAGCAAAATTTTTTTTCCAGAATTTAACATTAGGTTATATGACAAAAACTCTGAATCAGATTATTTTTTTGTTCCTCCACCAAAATCAGAATATTTTTTTCAGCAACATCGGGAATCAGAATATTTTTTTAGAAAAAAAACATACCCCCCCCCCCCCCCCCTTCAAGTTAAATGGTCGTTCCCTAAGGAAAATGTATTATATTGACTGTTTTTGTTTTAATTTCAATGTGTTCTACATATGCATAGAACCAGGAGATCATATTCTTTCCAATTACAGGCATAGATAACAAAATATGCGTACCTCAATGAATTTTAGCGATAGATTCCAAGTGCAATTGTCGATCGTTTTCTGTTTACAAATATGAAAACCCGTCGTCTGCAACATTCAACAACTGCGCATGAATAATTTTCTCCCAAAACACGAGTAATTTAGCGGGGTATCTATTTATAAAAGCATTTTTTTAATTCATGTTTTGAAAGAACAATTAGGAGACATACTTTTTATTTCGTTCGTAATGGCGTCCGGTGAAGCTATTATCTTTTATTTTGAATGAATTTTGTAGCCGATTTGTTATGGCTCATTTTACCTACTGTATGCCGCTCTTAAATTCCGTCGGGAGTTTCGTAGAAAGAGATTTTTTTATTAGAATTTTATTTTAAGTTTATTTCGATTTTGCAGGGTAAATAATTAAAGAATTGGGAATTTTTCATTGAAATATATTTCCTTTGCGTTTCTAAATTATCAATTGATCTGTTTTTTAAACTTCCGGTGAACAGATATTTGGCTATCAATATAGAAGGAAAAATTGGACAGCTTACCGTTATAAGGACTTCGTCCTTTAAAAATGTAAAAAATTAACTATCGAGATTTGAGAAATTATCGTAATAAACGGGAAACAATGTTAGAGATTGTTTCTCTAATGAACCACTAAAAATTTGTTTGATTCTTTTTCTCACTAATTTAACAAAATATATGACGTTTTTCACTTTCTCAAATCGACGTTCAATGACGTCTCTGACGTATGCTTCAATTGACGTCACACCCGTTAAGGAATGTTTTTGAGGCAATGATGGAGAAGGGACAAGATTCCAGATGAGGGGTTCTTGATGACGGTACGGTTAATTACGGTTAGTTACGGTTAATTAAACGATTTTATTGACACAATGACATTTTGCGAAACGTAACGTTTTTACGGGAAAACTAGCGTGAAATTGTCTCACCCACGGGTTGAGACATAATTGCATAATTGACCAATCAGCGACTGAGAACAAAGTGATCCACACGTTGATTATCGATTTCTTCTCACACGGGTTGAGAAGTGTGAAAATTGAACAAGAATTAGAGAAATCACGCTCCCGCTGGTCGCTACATTAACACCCAGCGATAGTGCCGATAGAGGGCGCAGTATTATTCGAGTTATCCTGATACGCCATGTCAATCGGCAAACCTCGGGTGAGTCCGCTTCTCTCCCTCAATACCTCGGCTGTAATACGGTATTTGATATGCGTCTACGCGTCACATTTCTTCGCCGGAAGACCCTATCACTTCAATCAAACATTGCGTACCGCGAATAAGTTCTAAAATGGCGACACTAGATGAGTGTATAGAATTTGCTTTGAAAAATATTGGTCTTTGATGAAGGTACGGAATCAGCCGATATTGCTACGAATCAAAATATATTATTATTGGACGAATATTATTTTAATACCCCCTTCATTGAAGAATTCCGAAAGTAGTTCCAATGGGAGCTATCGTAATACGGAATCAGCCGACATTGCGACGAATCAAAATATATTATTATTGGAAGAAATTATTTTAATACCTCCTTCATTGAAGATTTCTGAAAGTAGTTCCAATGGGAGCTATCGTAATACGGACGAGGTATGATGAAGGTACGGAATCAGCCGAAATTGCGACGAGTGACGCCATGTTTGTTATCTTCAGCATCCGAATCACAAGTGCGTTTATTGTGTAAATAGGCCAAACAAATAATAAATTGCGTTTAAAAATTGCTTGTTCCTTATACCGTAAACGGCAGATTTACAAAAATGGCGTCAAAATCGGGAAAAATCATTAACTGACGTTATGGACAACACAGATGGACAGCACAAAAAAAAAACAATCCTCTAAAGCACCATAAATTCAATGACTGTTAAAATAAAAGTTATTAACAATAAAAATCAAAATATGAAACATAAAGACAACAACTTACAAATACCAATAACCTTTCTGAATCTGATTCTGAGGACGAAAATCAAATAAGAGATGATGAAAAGTGCTGTGTATGCAAATTATTCACCCCAAAAGAAGTCAGAGAGAACCCATGTTTAATATTCAACAAAATGACTACAATGTGACCAATGCAAACACTGGGTCCATTTGATCTATTCTACTAAAAAGCGTGTGATCAGGAAAGGCAGTAGCGGATTTAGAGGGGGGCGTGCGCCCCCCTAAAATTCGCAAAGCATATGTTATACAACGTTAATTAAGCACTTCAACAAAAAACTTTTTCATGAATGGTTAACTCGTGACCTGTAAGTCAAAATGAATAGTAATGATATTAAGAGTAAATTTGGGATATCATTCTAAAAAGCTCTACCCATTGATAAATGATCAGTATACTGTCCGTCCGGATGAAGCTTTTCGTTTCGCCGTTGGTTCATTCATTGAAAACGTATGATTCGTTCTTGTTTATAGACAAACAAAGGCGAATATGTTAACATTAATGCTGCATGAAACGATTCTGATCATCTAATTTAGCTTATCAGAAATCAATAACAAGTTCATGTATTGACAATTTCCGCTTTTGTTTGTCTATAAACAAGAACGGTCGAATCATACGTTTTCAATGAATGAATCAAACGACGAAAAGAAAAGCTCCATCCGGACGGGCAGTATTAGCTAGAATCACCCGAAAGGACAAGCACCGAAAGTACAGACCAATTAGTGAAATGAGGAATGCGTTAAAACTAAACCAATACTTCTTTGAAGGGTTAAACTATCGTGATCGATCAGTCATGAGTTGAACAATTCGCATCACGGTTGTTAAAGAAAAGTTTTACTTTAGGTTCTTATAATCTGACAAAAACATACTGTTAAACAATTATCCGACAAAATTAAGACTCAAAGTCAAGTTTTTTTGGTCTGATAAAAATGGTGTGGTTGGTTCAAAATTGTCGTTCAAATAAATGTCTGTAATTCCTCAAACCCCCAGAGCTTCCGGGAGCTTAGCCCCCATGGGCCCCTTACCAGGGCTCTGCCTTGGACCCGCTGGGGACCCATACCCCTCGCCTACTCACGCCCCCTAACCATAAATCATGGATCCGCCCCTGAATGGAGATGTATTTTTATGCCCCTAGTGCAAGAGTGATTAGTACTGAAATCATGCTATATTTATTAATATTTAATAAAATGGTTAAAAAAAAACAAGGATAAAATTAAAACACACAAACATCCAAGCTTAAAAAAAAAATCAAAATTAAACCGAAACAAATTAATGACAAAAACAACAAAAACCATTACAATTTCAACATATCATGTCAATATTTGTACTGATATGGGATACATGTTAATGATGACAAAAACAATCTGTAAAACAAATTAACATAAATAAAAACGTTTTAAATGATTACCAGATTTATTGGTAACGATCTCAACATATACATGGTCTAAAAATTATTATTTCAATAGTCTTAGCCTAATTTTGGTTAGGTGTACGAAAATAGGGTATGACGTCACCTGTTTTAAAAATGGGGTCACATGTAAATCAACACTTAGATACATTAGAATCCCATATTATTTATGGATTAAAAGGTAAATATCTGCTTAATAGAAAAGTGAATTTGGTTTGATAAAAAGCAATTCTGAAATGATTGTTTTACATGAACATTATTATGTGTACGAATAATGGGTACTCTAGGATATGTGAAGAAATGACGCGATAACATAATTTGTTTCAAACACGATATTATACTGTCAATTTGTCTTTGACAGTATGGTAGTTAGATTTACAGCTATCTCTCTGCTGTCACGGCTTCTTGAGTATTGAGTTCGGTTACCGATCGTGGAGACGTGTACTCGATAAAAATTAATTTTGCGATAATGACAAACCTTTACTTAAATTCCTGAACAGTCCGGTTTTAGTCAACAATAAAACTGACCTCCACGAAAATATCTTCTATTGTTAAAGTGGTGTTAACATGCATATCATAATTTGGGTAAGGGAAAAGTGGGGTGTATAGATTCTATTTATTATCTTGAGTAAGACAATAACCTCACAATATTGTTGGTGCACCGATATTGTTCTTGTTTTCTTTTTCAGTACTGATTAAGAGAAGTAATAGAAGAAAAATAATTATGGCGTTAGGGAGCCAGTTTCTCTTATTACTGTGGAAGAATTGGACGTTACAGAAACGAAAAGTGTGTGTTACAATTTTTGAGATTTTATTACCGTTATTTTTCGGAATAATCTTGGTTTTGATACGTTTACTGGTAAAAACTACAGATTATCCAAATGATACAGTATGGCAAACCTCAAATTTTACATCGGATGGTTTAGACAATATACATTTTTCGCAGAGACCAGAAATTTTGTTTGCCCCAAATACGACAGTAATAAGAAATGTAATGACAAATGTGAAAAGTTCTATAAATAGTCAGAATGTAGCTTACAACAAAACATTGAAAGGTAAGTACGTTAAAATATATATATACTACAAAATAATTAAAAAAATAACAAAATTACCAATTGACAACGTATGTTATTAAATATTAATAAAATCCATGCTCTATTATATTAAAATCGTGTTTCTACGGCCACTACTATGCACATTGTTAGCCTTGATAAAGATGGCAGGGGCCATGTTCTGGTTTTTTGTTTGGGATTACAATCGTGTTTCCACGTTCACTGCCATATTTATCAAGACTAACAATGTACCGCATCGTGAGCATCGACAAAAGTGACAATGGCCATCGAACCATTAGCATGAATAAAACAAAATAAAATATTGAAGTGCAATAAATTAAAGAAAGCTGCTTTTTTTCATAAAAGAAATTTGTCTGGTGAACTAGATTATCATGCAGGCATTAAGAAGTCTTAGATTGCGAACATGTTGATTTTAGACGTTTTTTTTCTCTCTTTTAACAGGATTTGACACAGAAAACGATTTATTAGACTACCATGACCTCAATGCTGGAAAAATTTGGGGTGCCGTTGTGTTTGATACCAGCCAGTCGTACACAACCAATCTTCCACAAGATGTTGTTTATGACTTGCGTGTTTCCCCCCTGCAACCAAAAGACAGATGGCATACCCAATACACATATTCATTTTCTCAGACTACTAGCCCAAGAACCACCGATGCTGACGGCGGAGATCCAAGTAAATATCATTTAATTAATGTGATTGAAATTTTACTAAATTGCAACTATTCATCAGAGTAAAAATTAAACGATTACGTCATATATGTAAGAATGGGAGATAATCCTCGATAAACATACAAACGGCAAACCTCGGGTGAGTCCGCTTCTCTCCCCCAATACCTCGGCTGTAATACGGTATTTGATATGCGTCTATGCGTCATATTTCTTCGCCGGAAGACCAAATCACTTCAATCAAACATTGTGCACGGCGAATAAGTTCTAAAATGGCGACAATAGATGAGTTTGTTTTGAAAAATATTGGTCTTCGATGAAGGTACGGAATCAGCCGACATTGCGATGAATGAAAATATATTATTATTGGACGAATATTCCGAAGTGAAATTATTTTAATACCTCCTTCATTGAAGATTTCCGAAAGTAGTTCCAATGGGAGCTATCGTAATACGGACGAGGTTTGATGAAGGTACGGAATCAGCCGAAGTTGAGACGAGTGGATAAACATACTATCATTGCTATCTTTTGCCTGAAAGAGACTTCATCGCATCACACATCTCAAGTTGCGCATTCGATGCGATATTGCTTCGAGAAATCCATTCTCACCAAACAAATCAACGATCGTATATGCACTGTCGCTTGGTGCACTCTGTAATTGAGCAATAACATGATGACATATTTCCCCCAACTAGTTCTCCTGCTCTAAACACGAGGTGACACATCCGAATGAATAAATAATAATAATAGATATAATAATTAACTATTTTTTTATTTATATATAGTATGTGATAAGTATTTAATATTATATATAATTATTTACTATATAATTGTGAGAAAATGCAATTATCAGATAGGGTGTGTTAGAAGCACAGTCCCTTGGTGTTTTTAGCAGGTTTACTACTTGTTAAGGAATATGCAACATATGTAAAGTTTCACAATGGATCTGAGATATAGGGGACAAACCAGAACATGATCCACTAAATAATAATAATTATATTTATATTTTTAGAAATATAAAAACCTTAAACTATGTCCTTTTTCTTTTGTGTGTATGTCTCATTTATCAATCATGAATGTTTGTATTGTTAATGATGCCTCATGTGGACCCTATGATTAGGCAATACAATATATTCTGTTCTATTCTATATCACTTTCACTCCTCTTGCTATGATATGGCAGAAAAATTGCCTATTTCGTGTAAAGTAATAATCACTCACTCACTCACTTCCTACTCGAGACACCAGTTTATTTTTGGTTTTGAAAAAGATAATGGGAAATTTTTTAAATTCATATATTTTTAGAATGACAGAGCTCTATAAAAGCAACTTTTATCAGATTTAAACACTGGTGTAGCTATAACGATGTCATAATTTTGAACAATTTGATTGGTTGTTTTTCTATTATAAATTCCACCGGAAAAGAAACTGGATTAAAAACATCAAATATTAAGAGATAAAACAATACAGCACTGAGTAACAACAATCGCTCTGGTTTATTACAGATTACGTACAGACAGGCTTCATCTATCTACAGTATGAAGTGGATAAAGCTATTATTACAGAAAAATCTGGGAAATCAAACCTTTTTAATGATATTGACATGAAATTGACAAGAATGCCATACCCGCCATATGTTCAGGATCCATTGCTGACTGCAATTCAAACAAACTTACCTCTGTTTCTTATGCTTGGCTTCATCTTGTACGTCATACAACTAACAAAGAACATAGTTTATGAGAAAGAAAGGAAATTAAAGGTATGCTGGATAAAGTCATAGTCATTGGATAGGTTTATTAACTAAGTAACATAAAACAGGACATTGTATTTTATAGAAATTTAATAAATTACTGTGGTACTTGTACTAAAGATATTTTGTAGCTTTCACCCCATTAACATAAATCATATAATTAATTGTAGCTTTCACCCCATTAACATAAATCATATAATTAATTGTAGGTTTCACCCCATTAACATAGATCATATAATTAATTGTAGGTTTCACCCCATTAACATAGATCATATGATTAATTGTAGGTTTCACCCCATTAACATAGATCATATAATTAATTGTAGGTTTCACCCCATTAACATAGATCATATAATTAATTGTAGGTTTCACCCCATTAACAGATCTTATAATTAATTGTAGGTTTCACCCCATTAACATAGATCATATAATTAATTGTAGGTTTCACCCCATTAACATAGATCATATAATTAATTGTAGGTTTCACCCCATTAACATAGATCTTATAATTAATTGTAGGTTTCACCCCATTAACATAGATCTTATAATTAATTGTAGGTTTCACCCCATTAACATAGATCTTATAATTAATTGTAGGTTTCACCCCATTAACAGATCTTATAATTAATTGTAGGTTTCATCCCATTAACATAGATCTTATAATTAATTGTAGGTTTCACCCCATTAACATAGATCATATAATTAATTGTAGGTTTCACCCCATTAACATAGATCATATAATTAATTGTAGGTTTCACCCCATTAACATAGATCTAATAATTAATTGTAGGTTTCACCCCATTAACATAGATCTTATAATTAATTGTAGGTTTCAGCCCATTAACATAGATCTTATAATTAATTGTAGGTTTCACCCCATTAACATAGATCATATAATTAATTGTAGGTTTCACCCCATTAACATAGATCATATGATTAATTGTAGGTTTCACCCCATTAACATCGATCATATGATTAATTGTAGGTTTCACCCCATTAACATAGATCATATAATTAATTGTAGGTTTCACCCCATTAACATAGATCTTATAATTAATTGTAGGTTTCGCCCCATTAACATAGATCATATAATTAATTGTAGGTTTCACCCCATTAACATAGATCATATAATTAATTGTAGGTTTCACCCCATTAACATAGATCATATAATTAATTGTAGGTTTCACCCCATTAACATAGATCTAATAATTAATTGTAGGTTTCAGCCCATTAACATAGATCTTATAATTAATTGTAGGTTTCACCCCATTAACATAGATCATATAATTAATTGTAGGTTTCACCCCATTAACATAGATCATATAATTAATTGTAGGTTTCACCCCATTAACATAGATCATATAATTAATTGTAGGTTTCACCCCATTAACATAGATCTAATAATTAATTGTAGGTTTCACCCCATTAACATAGATCTTATAATTAATTGTAGGTTTCACCCCATTAACATAGATCATATAATTAATTGTAGGTTTCACCCCATTAACATAGATCATATAATTAATTGTAGGTTTCACCCCATTAACATAGATCTTATAATTAAAAACAATTGTATTGAATCAATGACGAACATAAAAAAAACACACGCACATAAAAACATAATGATAAAAGAAATAAATAAAATGAATTGCCCATTAACAGTATATTTTGTTTCAGGAGTCGATGAAGATGATGGGTTTAAGTCCCGTGGTATATTGGATGTCATGGTTTGTTATTGCCTTGATCTACCTTGTTGTAGCCTGTCTAATATTTACAGTACTTCTGTCCGTGAGAGTGAGCACACATGGAAGTGTCCTGCCGAATTCCAATCCATCTTTGACTTTTTTCTTCTTCCTGTGTTTTGCAATGTCCGTAATTGCATTGGCCTTCATGATTAGTACTTTTTTCAGTAAAGGTAGGCTTGTGTGTAAACTTACATGGAATTATAGACATGCTTATTTAGTAATAGAGTAAAGCGGCATGTTAAAAGGGACAAACTGAGTTTCAACAAAACAACAAAGAAATCCCCACAAAAGAAAAATAGAGACAAGTATGGTAGTTGGATTTACAACTACCTATGCAACCAGTGCCTATCATTACTGGTGTTGTCAGTTCAAATTTCGATCAGGGGAGGTGTACAACATTATGTGATTAAGTTTATCTGTAACATGCGACAGGTTGGTGGTTTTTTCCGGGTCCTTCGGTTTCCTACAACAATAAAACTGACCGCCACGATATAGCTTGAAATATTGTTGAAAATGTCGTTAAGCACCATCAAACAAGCAAACAAACACAAGGAAAATCATATAAATATAGAGTAATGATATTTATCTGGCAGGAAGGAATTTACCACATTATATCATGACAAGATCGATATATCATATATTAATTAATCCATTTAAAATAATTACCGGTAATGTGCAAAAGCATCAGAATTGAATTGACCATATTTGGTAATTTCAATTGTTAAGTCTGACACAACATGATTAATTTCATTGGTCAATAATCATGGGCGAATTGGAAGTGTGAAAAGAGAACAGTTTCTGTGCAAGCCACACCGAACCCACATACGAAATACACGACAGCCTTCTTGACAATACAAAAAAATCAAAATTGAGCTACACGAATCCCACTAAAATCCGCTGGGGGAATTCCGGTGTTCCTAAGGGTAAGCAGTTTCT
This sequence comes from Bathymodiolus septemdierum, assembly GCA_963383655.1. NCBI lineage: Eukaryota > Metazoa > Mollusca > Bivalvia > Mytilida > Modiolidae > Bathymodiolus > Bathymodiolus septemdierum. The sequence goes on from OY726518.1 coordinate 40,103,557, forward strand.
GTTTCACTAGTGTCACCCGTCATGTAGTTTATGTTAAAAATTCTGTGATTACCAATATTACCTGTTCAAAAACAAATTAATACTGTAAACATTCAATCTAAATGGCTTTGTTTACAATTAATGGTCTTGAAGTTGTATACCTATTTTTTATTCATATAATAAACTATTTTTATTATTGAAAACAGAAATCGGCGAATGCAAATTAAAATGATAGATCAATGATATATAAATGTTTTTGCCTGTAGAACTCTATCATCTGAAGGCCACTTACATCAGATTACCAAAAAAACCTGCTTTTTAACTCGTGGAAGATATGTAGGCTGACAGCTAAGCAAATTATAAAAATCGTTAAAAGCTTTATTACTTTTATGGAATCCGTACTGTCTTCGTACATGTTTAATATTTTATAATAGGTATTATGATATCCAGTACGATTTACGTGGAAAAACGATGTTCGTGTTATCACTCTTTTGTTTTGTCTCAGTTTATTATAATACTTATATTCGTGTTATCACTCTTTTGTTTTCTCTCAGTTTATTATAATACTTATATTCGTGTTATCACTCTTTTGTTTTGTCTCAGTTTATTATAATACTTATATTCGTGTTATCACTCTTTTGTTTTGTCTCAGTTTATTATAATACTTATATTCGTGTTATCACTCTTTTGTTTTGTCTCAGTTTATTATAATACTTATATTTGTGTTATCACTCTTTTGTTTTGTCTCAGTTTATTATAATACTTATATTCGTGTTATCACTCTTTTGTTTTGTCTCAGTTTATTATAATACTTATATTCGTGTTATCACTCTTTTGTTTTGTCTCAGTTTATTTTAATACTTATATTCGTGTTATCACTCTTTTGTTTTGTCTCAGTTTATTATAATACTTATATTCGTGTTATCACTCTTTTGTTTTGTCTCAGTTTATTATAATACTTATATTCGTGTTATCACTCTTTTGTTTTGTCTCAGTTTATTATAATACTTATATTCGTGTTATCACTCTTTTGTTTTGTCTCAGTTTATTATAATACTTATATTCGTGTTATCACTCTTTTGTTTTGTCTCAGTTTATTATAATACTTATATTCGTGTTATCACTCTTTTGTTTTGTCTCAGTTTATTATAATACTTATATTCGTGTTATCATTCTTTTGTTTTGTCTCAGTTTATTATAATACTTATATTCGTGTTATCACTCTTTTGTTTTGTCTCAATTTATTATAATACTTATATTCGTGTTATCACTCTTTTGTTTTGTCTCAGTTTATTTTAATACTTATATTCGTGTTATCACTCTTTTGTTTTGCCTCAGTTTATTATAATACTTATATTCGTGTTATCACTCTTTTGTTTTGTCTCAGTTTATTATAATACTTATATTCGTGTTATCACTCTTTTGTTTTGTCTCAGTTTATTATAATACTTATATTCGTGTTATCACTCTTTTGTTTTGTCTCAGTTTATTATAATACTTATATTCGTGTTATCACTCTTTTGTTTTGTCTCAGTTTATTATAATACTTATATTCGTGTTATCACTCTTTTGTTTTGTCTCAGTTTATTATAATACTTATATTCGTGTTATCACTCTTTTGTTTTGTCTCAGTTTATTATAATACTTATATTCATGTTATCACTCTTTTGTTTTGTCTCAGTTTATTATAATACTTATATTCGTGTTATCACTCTTTTGTTTTGTCTCAGTTTATTATAATACTTATATTCGTGTTATCACTCTTTTGTTTTGTCTCAGTTTATTATAATACTTATATTCGTGTTATCACTCTTTTGTTTTGTCTCAGTTTATTATAATACTTATATTCGTGTTATCACTCTTTTGTTTTGTCTCAGTTTTTTATAATACTTATATTCGTGTTATCATTCTTTTGTTTTGTCTCAGTTTATTTTAATACTTATATTCGTGTTATCACTCTTTTGTTTTGTCTCAGTTTATTTTAATACTTATATTCGTGTTATCACTCTTTTGTTTTGTCTCAGTTTATTATAATACTTATATTCGTGTTATCACTCTTTTGTTTTGTCTCAGTTTATTATAATACTTATATTCGTGTTATCACTCTTTTGTTTTGTCTCAGTTTATTATAATACTTATATTCGTGTTATCATTCTTTTGTTTTGTCTCAGTTTATTATAATACTTATATTCGTGTTATCACTCTTTTGTTTTGTCTCAGTTTATTATAATACTTATATACGTGTTATCACTCTTTTGTTTTTTCTCAGTTTATTATAATACTTATATTTGTGTTATCACTCTTTTGTTTTGTCTCAGTTTATTTTAATACTTATATTCGTGTTATCACTCTTTTGTTTTCTCTCAGTTTATTTTAATACTTATATTCGTGTTATCACTCTTTTGTTTTGTCTCAGTTTATTATAATACTTATATACGTGTTATCACTCTTTTGTTTTTTCTCAGTTTATTATAATACTTATATTCGTGTTATCACTCTTTTGTTTTGTCTCAGTTTATTATAATACTTATATTCGTGTTATCACTCTTTTGTTTTTTCTCAGTTTATTATAATACTTATATTCGTGTTATCACTCTTTTGTTTTGTCTCAGTTTATTATAATACTTATATTCATGTTATCACTCTTTTGTTTTGTCTCAGTTTATTATAATACTTATATTCGTGTTATCACTCTTTTGTTTTGTCTCAGTTTATTATAATACTTATATTCGTGTTATCATTCTTTTGTTTTGTCTCAGTTTATTTTAATACTTATATTCGTGTTATCACTCTTTTGTTTTGTCTCAGTTTATTATAATACTTATATTCGTGTTATCACTCTTTTGTTTTGTCTCAGTTTATTATAATACTTATATTCGTGTTATCACTCTTTTGTTTTGTCTCAGTTTATTATAATACTTATATTCGTGTTATCATTCTTTTGTTTTGTCTCAGTTTATTATAATACTTATATTCGTGTTATCACTCTTTTGTTTTGTCTCAGTTTATTATAATACTTATATACGTGTTATCACTCTTTTGTTTTTTCTCAGTTTATTATAATACTTATATTTGTGTTATCACTCTTTTGTTTTGTCTCAGTTTATTTTAATACTTATATTCGTGTTATCACTCTTTTGTTTTCTCTCAGTTTATTTTAATACTTATATTCGTGTTATCACTCTTTTGTTTTGTCTCAGTTTATTATAATACTTATATACGTGTTATCACTCTTTTGTTTTTTCTCAGTTTATTATAATACTTATATTCGTGTTATCACTCTTTTGTTTTGTCTCAGTTTATTATAATACTTATATTCGTGTTATCACTCTTTTGTTTTGTCTCTGTTTATTATAATACTTATATTCGTGTTATCACTCTTTTGTTTTCTCTCAGTTTATTTTAATACTTATATTCGTGTTATCACTCTTTTGTTTTCTCTCAGTTTATTATAATACTTATATTCGTGTTATCACTCTTTTGTTTTGTCTCAGTTTATTTTAATACTTATATTCGTGTTATCACTCTTTTGTTTTGCCTCAGTTTATTTTAATACTTATATTCGTGTTATCACTCTTTTGTTTTGTCTCAGTTTATTATAATACTTATATTCATGTTATCACTCTTTTGTTTTCTCTCAGTTTATTATAATACTTATATTCGTGTTATCACTCTTTTGTTTTCTCTCAGTTTATTATAATACTTATATTCGTGTTATCACTCTTTTGTTTTGTCTCAGTTTATTATAATACTTATATTCGTGTTATCACTCTTTTGTTTTGTCTCAGTTTATTATAATACTTATATTCGTGTTATCACTCTTTTGTTTTGTCTCAGTTTATTATAATACTTATATTCGTGTTATCACTCTTTGTTTTGTCTCAGTTTATTTTAATACTTATATTCGTGTTATCACTCTTTTGTTTTCTCTCAGTTTATTTTTATACTTATATTCGTGTTATCACTCTTTTGTTTTGTCTCAGTTTATTATAATACTTATATTCGTGTTATCACTCTTTTGTTTTGTCTCAGTTTATTTTAATACTTATTTGTATTAGGAGTTTATATTGAATCAAACTTTATATTTCATGTTTTTTTCCATAATTCAACTGCTGTGATGTCTCACATTATGTTCGTAAGACGATGTTTAAAATTCACATTACAAAACAGGTGCCATGCAAGGTGCAGGATAAGCTGATAATTTCGAAGCACATGATGTATTCTCGCTCCCGATCGAAGCACATGATCTATTCTGGCTCCCGATTTGCTTAGTCAGAGTTCGTGTTGTCCGATCTTTTGCTTCGTTTTTTAGTTTACGTTTCATTGGTTTGATTGTTTAGACAGGATTGCACTGTTACCTCTTAATGGTATTTTACAGCTTTGTTTGCTGGTTGAATGGCACAATTTCACCATTAATTATTTAATTAGTTAATTGATATGTACTATATTTACAGCTAATACAGCTTTGTTTGCTGGAGCAATGACACAATTTCACCATTAATTAATTAATAAGTTAATTGATATGTACTATATTTATAGCTAATACAGCTTTGTTTGCTGGAGGAATGATCTACTTTTTAACTTACTTTCCCTATTTTTTCCTGAGTAATGATGATCGCTATGGAGCGATGACACTTGGACAGAAAATATTGGTGTGTCTTCTGAGTAATGTTGCTATGAGTTTCGGTGTTAAATCTATAGCAGCATACGAAGGAACAGGTAAGTTGTATATTTATATGTCATTGTTAATAAGTAAATACTTCCAATAATCGTTTGATCATCAGTAATTATTATGAGGATAGTTTGATCACGTAAATGGACTTTATTTTTAATATGCATTTTTAGGTAATCAGGTGCCTTATCTATTAAGCTCTCGGCTTGACCCTGTTCATGTAATTCCATGTATTAAGGCCTTTTGTCGTAAACCTTTATTTTGGACTAAGGACTTTTAGTTTGCCTGCCCCAAAAGACTTTTAAATTATTTGGCTTTCCAATCTTTTGACTTTGAACAGATGAAAATTATCCCAAAAAACGTGTCGTGTCCACTAATTCAGATCTCAACATTATTATTATGTCATTATTATTTTATACCGTTTTATCGATTTTTAAATAATGTTCAACAGGTGAAGGAGCTCAATGGGACAATTTCTATAAGCCACCAACTGTGGACAGCAACTTTTCCTTACTGACAGCCATTATTATGTTGCTGTCTGACACTGCGTTGTATCTTCTGGTCACGTGGTACGTAGATGCAGTCATGCCTGGCGAATTTGGAGTACCAGAACCATGGTATTTTCCATTTACTGTAAGCATGTATATATTTATAGCAATAAGTCCTAAAAACAACATAAGTTTAAATAAAGATATACAAGCAGACTTTTGTAGTAGCTTAGAACAAGTCAAATTAAATTGTGATTCAGAAAAATGATAGCATCAGTTTGTAGATATCCATGGTCATGGTCACTATTATTTCATTTGAGAAAAATCTGAATTGCCAGAAGAAGAAGTACTATTTATTTCACTTAAACTATAATCCGTTAGGATGGCAACACGTTTTATTGTTACAGTTTTCAATCAGCATTAATAAAATGGTTACGAGATCTGTCATAATCAGGTTTAAATGGCCAATTTTTATTTTTAGAAAACGTATTGGTGTGGTTCAAAGAAAGGTGAAAAATATGAAAAACAAGCGTCTGTTGTAGCTCCAGATCCGACATACTTTGAACGAGATCCGTCTGATATGAGAGCAGGAATATCTGTTCACCATTTGAGAAAAGTACGTTAAGTAAGACATACGATACAGCTAATTATTTATTTCTTTAAAAGGACATACTAACTGCCTTGTTTAAGACTTTTATCTTTTATAGATTTCCCAATGGTCCGACGTCAGATTAAACAGTCTTACATTCAGTCTATGATATCATTTGTACAAGGAATATATTGTACTAGAGAGACAATATGTTTATGATTTTCATAACTATTCCAATTAATTTTGAACAATATTTTCCCGATTTTGCCGTGGATGAGTTTGAATCAAATCCAGACCAAGGTCACAAGATATATTCCTAAATTAGAGAGATCTTTATCTGAATTAGAATATTTAATATCTACAGTTGTCAGTTCGAAACTAGCCAATAAGGCATTTTGTTAGTTTTCTGGATACTTCAGTTTCCTCAGTCCATAGCACTGGCCAAAACAATGTAACTGCAAAATATAATTGAAAAGTGGCGCTAAGCAACAATTACCATAGGCCTTTCAATTATGTATTATAATTGTAATTCCTGAAGAATCATAGCGTTAATTCATTTGGTATTGGTGTGTCTCAGTACCTTATTTTGTATTTTGCATTCTATTGTATGTATACTATTGTAACTTCAAAGGTCTATCAGAAATAAAGATATATAGTATTGCATGATTGATTGATTGATTGGTGTTTAACACCATCTTTAGCAGTATATCAGCTATATCCCGGAGTGAACAAATTTTATTCATTAATTTCCTCAATTACAAGATCTGGTATAGTATTACAATTCGAACACCGTAAATGCATTATGAGTATGACATCAACATTTGTAGGTCTATGGCACTGGAAAGAAGAAGAAAGTTGCTGTTAGAGATACAACAGTAAATATGTATGAGGGTCAAATTACTGCACTCTTGGGACATAACGGTGCAGGAAAGACCACTACCATGTCTATGTTAACAGGTAATTGTTAGGACATAACGGTGCAGGAAAGACCACTACCATGTCTATGTTAACAGGTAATTGTTAGGACATAGCGGTGTAGGAAAGACCACTACCATGTCTATGTTAACAGGTAATTGCTAGGACATAACGGTGCAGGAAAGACCACTACCATGTCTATGTTAACAGGTAATTGTTAGGACATAGCGGTGTAGGAAAGACCACTACCATGTCTATGTTAACAGGTAATTGTTAGGACATAACGGTGCAGGAAAGACCACTACCATGTCTATGTTAACAGGTAATTGTTAGGACATAACGGTGCAGGAAAGACCACTACCATGTCTGTGTTAACAGGTAATTGTTAGGACATAGCGGTGCAGGAAAGACCACTACCATGTCTATGTTAACAGGTAATTGTTAGGACATAACGGTGCAGGAAAGACCACTACCATGTCTATGTTAACAGGTAATTGTTAGGACATAACGGTGCAGGAAAGAAGACTACCATGTCTATGTTAACAGGTAATTGTTAGGACATAACGGTGCAGGAAAGACGACTACCATGTCTATGTTAACAGGTAATTGTTAGGACATAGCGGTGGAGGAAAGATCACTACCATGTCTATGTTAACAGGTAATTGTTAGGACATAACGGTGCAGGAAAGACGACTACCATGTCTATGCTAACAGGTAATTGTTAGGACATAGCGGTGGAGGAAAGATTACTACCATGTCTATGTTAACAGGTAATGTTGTGGTCAGTGACCTGTTTGAAATAACCAGAACATAGTTGTAAGAGAAATGACTCGCTTTATGCTCATAATGATCTTCAATATAGTCCAGATATTTGGGACGAGGATCGAGACATGAACACAGGCAATTCTTCTAATATATATTTCATAAAAAATTTACCATTAAAAAGACCACAGCTGTATAAGAGTTTAAAATGGCAAATATGAGCATATTCTAATTTTTGAGTTAAAAGATCTTGTAATTCGACGTGATCAAACCTTATTTGTATGTATACATTTTAATTGTCTACATCTCTGTCACCATGGCATTTGTCTGTGTCCAATTAATTGTCCCGTTGTTTAATTTATATATCACCAGCTTGCCACGTGTCAGTTTGAGACAGCAACTTTCAACAGTAGCTTTATACATTGCATATCAATGAGCTTACATATGAAAAGAATGTTTATTATGTGACACTAAATTGGCTATCTACGTCTTTAGTGCTAGGAATTTTATCAAAACCTCCACTGGTGGCATATAGGGTCCGAGAGTATCATTTTCTCAGTAGACAGTGTTTCGGTACTGACATGTTGATATGCTATATTTATTACTGAATTTTACAGTCCCAAAATAATCTAATTTCATTGCACTCGGACATAGATGAAATTTATTTCGGCTATCCTGTTAAGGCCCTTTGTCTTCTCGCTTCAAAATACGCTTAAATTATTTGGCTTTCAAATCATTTGGATTTTCAGCACACCTGATGAAATTGTTCCAGAAACTCTCTGAGCACATAAAAGTATATATCTACATAGTAAAGAAATAGTAATAAAAACGTAGATATCAAATTCAGTGCATCCACACGATGCGTTTCTGGAATAACCTTCATCAGGTACTTTCAAAATCGAAAGATTGGGAAGCCAAGTAATTTAAAAGTCTTAGGGATCAATAAAACCAAAGGGCCTAAGCCCCGGACAGCCAAAGTCGACTAAGGTCACCTATGCCTGAGGGAGGACAACCTTCGTTTTTATTAATAATTACGTTATTTAGGAATTTCAGTGATAAATATATCCAATAAACCATGTCAGTGCTGAAGTATAAACTAGTAATTACATAGTCATTATTCAATGTGTTGTCTTGTAGGATTTATTCCGCCAACAAGTGGCACTGCTCAAGTAAACGGATATGACATCAGAAAAGATATCACCAGCGTGAGGAAGAGTATTGGACTATGTCCTCAACACAATATCCTCTTTGATACAATGACCATTGAGGAACATTTACGTTTCTTTGCAAAGGTAAGTTGGAGAAGAGCACAATTTATGTTTAAAGAGCTCTGTCCTATATTTACATTAATGACATTCCTTGAATGATCAATTTGTTCGCTTTGCACTCTTTACAGTGAACAGTTGAGTGATTGGGTGGCATTTAACACCAACTTTAGCAGTATTTCAGCAATATCGTGGCGTTTTATGTAAACAGATCGCATTTTAAATGTATTGTAATATACTATTGTTTTCTTCATTGTGCGAATGCATTTTATTTCAGTTAAAAGGATGTCCATCAGAAAATATTAAGAAAGAAGTAACTGAAATGATTAATGTTCTTGGTCTCGAACAGAAGAGAAATAAATTCTCAAGTACACTGTCTGGTGGACAGAAACGTAAATTATCTGTTGGTATAGCACTCATTGCAGGGTCAAAGGTAATTATAATTAAAATATCTTATATAAAAAAATAGTTTCAAATTGCACAAATTTTGTGTTCTGTCAATCTCAAAAAATAGATTCAACTACTGTATAATTTAATGTATATTTTGTGTGAAAATACAAAAATGTAAAATATGACTTCAGTTTTTCTTTAAAAGTTTTTAAAACTCTGAATGATTCCTTGCATCAAATATTAAATGGTAATTATTAGAGATAATGCTGTGTAGTTTATTTGACATATTCTATTAATGTATTTTGCTTAGACTGTGATACTAGACGAACCTACATCAGGCATGGACCCTGCTGCACGGAGACAGACTTGGGATATTCTACAGAAGTTCAGAGAGGGTAGAACTTTAGTTCTGTCAACACATTTCATGGATGAAGCCGATCTTCTTGGAGATAGAATTGCAATTATGGCGGAAGGTGTTGTTAAATGTTGTGGAACGTCATATTTTCTTAAGAAGACTTATGGTAAATACTACTTCTGTTTTAATATTACACTCTGTTAAAAGTCATAATATCTGTTTGTTGAGTTCCTACCAGAGTTACCGTTCCTTGCTGTCAAATAATGATGTGATGACAAGGAAGGATATCTCTGGCAGAGATTGTGATTGAATAGGCAAATCTAAGCTCATCTACCATGCCATCATGGCCTCTATGACCGGTATTGATACACAATATCAAAGAAAAACTCAAACAAATGATATATTGATTGTACAATATCTCAAGAAATCCGTGAAGCAGAAAAGCCCTATCAGCATTGGTTTAAATTATTATCATTGCATTTTACTTGGCCATTTTAGTACCTGAGGTGTAATTATAATATAAAGAAGATGGGTTTGGTTTAATGATAACAATTATGTAAGCGTCAATGACAACGATAAAACCCCTTGTTTGACATGGTTATTATTTAATATCTTTAATAGTAAAATAATTTACAAAAATATATCCTTTAAATGGATATTTATGTACATTTTGATGTTATTAGTTAATCAAGAAAAAAAAAACAGTAATGCAAATTATTATTGGATACTTTGCACTTTCATAATAAATGATTCTGTTAGTGTTACTGTTGTCATATTCTAACTATACAAATGTATTCTAAAGGTGCTGGATATCATCTAGTAATGGTTAAGGACAAAACATGCAACGTATCTAACATAACAGACTTGGTGAAATCTCACGTGCCATCAGCATCATTAGAGAGTGAAATCAGTGCAGAGTTATCTTATCTTTTACCATTTGACGAATCTGCGAACTTTGAAAAACTACTGTTGGATATTGAAGGCAAGGCTGATAACCTTGGAATTTCCAGCTTTGGTACTACAGCCACAACTATGGAGGAAGTATTCTTGAAGTAAGCTAACACCATCAGTACCAAATTAAGTTTTTATTTCTACAAGAATGATAATGATACAAACGCAAATGAAAAAAAATTAAAAGAGCGAAAACGCGAACTCACTAAAATGGGTAGTTATTATATATAATTAAAACATTCTGTGTTAGTAATCTTCAATGATTTCTCCATTTTTATTTTTATTGTGATAAAGTCCCTTTGATAATTTATGATTAACAAGTTGCAATTTTAACATATCGAAATAATATTATTTATAAGATGAATACAAATGCCAGAAGGCATTTGAAAGAAGAAAAAAAACCCCGGACAAACCCAGTGTAAAGCAGTATTAACACTATCAGACAAAATAGGGAAAACAAAAGCTTGGATCACACGAACGCGATAGTAACTGGAAGTGACGTCCAATTCCACCGATCGTTCAATATCATCGTTCATGTCGTCTTTAACCCAAAACCCTTATTAAGAAAGTGAAAATTTTAGATCCAATGTTATTTTTAAAATGTAATATATTTACCTTTCATTCCCCTAAAGAGTTGGTGAGTCAGCGGAAGCAGAGGAGGATGACATTTTAGACAAAAATAATATAGACAGTTTCGACAACCCAGCTTGTATTGATGAGAAGAAAGAGCCACTTACAAATGACTTAAACCCCAATACAAATTTTGGTTCTGGAAAAAACGAAAATGGAGTGGCATTGACAGAAACAGCAAACGGAAATTTCATAAGTAAGTTTGTTGTCCGTGAATATTACAGACACATAGCATAGTTTAAGGCAGATTCTTATTTTCATTGTATTCAATACTAAGGAACTATATAGAATAACTACCAAATATTGTTAATAAAATCGATAGTAGTCAAAAAGTTATTGAGATGATTTAAATGACAACGATATTAGTAAAAAAAAACACCAATCAAATGATTTAATTGATGTTGATGGAAAAGAAACAACAAACAAGCCAAACACACAGTTTAGAGAACGAAAATTAGTTCCTCGTTTACGGATTTTTTTTTTCTCCAAAAACGACAACTTAGAGAATTGTAGATCATTATTTGTCCTTTTTAGTTCACCTGGCCAAAGGTCCAGGTGAACTATTGCCATCACTTGGCGTCCGTCGTCTGTTGTCTGTCGTCTGTAAACTTTTCACATTTCAAGCTTCTTCTCCGAAACCATTGGGCCAATTGGAACCAAACTTTGCAGGAATGTTCCTTGGATGGTCCTCTACAAAATTGCTGTTTTTCGTTCCAATCGGATATTCAACATGGCTTCCAGGGCCAATAATATGCTCTGATTGGCTGAAATTTCAAAGATCTTCTTCTCTGAAACTAATGAACTGTCTGAACCCAAACTGCCCATGAATGATCATTGGAAGGTCCTTTACCAAGTTACTGTTTTTTATGCCGATCGGAAATCCAAGATGGTCGCCACCGCAGGACATAGATTAACATTGGACCCTATGGGAAAATGTTCAAATGCCTTCTTCTCAGAAACTACAAATATGATTAAAGCCAAACTGTACATGAATATTCATTGGATGGTCCTCTACTTCTTCTCTGAAACCACTTGGACAATTGAAACCAAACTGTCCAGGAATGATCATTGGAAGGTCCTCTACAAAGTTTCTGTTTTTTATGCCGATCGGAAATCCAAGATGGCCACCACCGCAAGACATAGATTAACATTGGACCCTATGGGAAAATGTTCAAATGCCTTCTTCTCAGAAACTACAAATATGATTAAAGCCAAACTGTACATGAATGTTCATTGGATGGTCCTCTACAATCTTAAGGTTTTTTGTTCCGATATGAAATTAAAAATGGCGGCTACGGCAGGACATAGTTTAACATTGGACCCTATGGGAAAAATGTTTCAAAATGCTTCTTCTCTGAAACCACTTGGACAATTGAAACCAAACTGCCCAGGAATGATCATTGGAAGGTCCTCTACAGAATTTCCTGATTGATATGCCGATCGGAAATCCAAGATGGCCACCACCGCAATACATAGATTAACATTGAACCCTATGGGAAAATATTCAAATGCCTTCTTCTCAGAAACTACAAATATGATTAAAGCCAAACTGTACATGAATGTTCATTGGATGGTCCTCTACAAACTTTACGTTTTTTGTTCCGATATGAAATTCAAAATGGCGGCTACGGCAGGACTTAGTTTAACATTGGACCCTATGGGAAAAATGTTTCAAAACGCTTCTTCTCTGAAACCACTTGGACAATTGAAACCAAACTGCCCAGGAATGATCATTGGAAGGTCTTCTACAAAGTTTCTGTTTTTTTATGCCGATCGAAAATTCAAGATGGCCGCCACCGCAGGACATAGATTAACATTGGACCCTATGGGAAAATGTTCAAATGCCTTCTTCTCAGAAACTACAAATATGATTAAAGCAAAACTGTACATGAATGTTCATTGGATGGTCCTCTACAAACTTTACACTTTTTGTTCTGATATGAAATTCAAAATGGCGACTACGGCAGGACTTAGTTTAACATTGGACCCTATGGGAAAAATGTTTCAAGACGCTTCTTCTCTGAAACCACTTGGAAACCAAACTGCCCAGGAATGATCATTGGAAGGTTCTCTGTTTTTTATGCCGATCGGAAATCCAAGATGGCTGCCACCACAAGTCATAGTATTAACACAGGACCATATGGGGAAAATACAGAAATATATTCTTCTCTGAAGCTATTGCACTGATTGAACCTAAACTGTGCATCAATCATTGGAAGATTCTTTACAAACTTTGTGTTTTTTATGTTGATCGTAATTCCCAGATGACTACCACTGCAGGACATAGTTTTTACATAGGACCAATTGGTTTTTTTTATAACCAGGTGAACGATACAGGCTCTTGAGAGCCTCTGGTTTCTATTTGTCATTGTATTGTCTGTCCTTTGATTTATTGCTTCTGATTACCCCTTTGGTATCTTCAAACTTTTCTTGCAGAAACTTATGAGTAAATGTATTAGGAGTGATTGTTGGTGGTCTTGTGACATGTTCTTACCCTATGTATCATATCCTTTCTTTCCATGTGGCATTCTAAAATACCACACATAAGTCCATTCAAGTACCCTTTCTTACCTACATGACGTATAATTAGGAAACTTATTCTCGTTATGAATACAAATGAAATAATAATCTCTCTGACTACATGTGATTATACCCATAGACACTGTTGCGAATACGTGTGATTGATAAAAACTAAAAACTAGAGAAAACCGAAGGGGAATTCAAGAATGGAATCCAGTGGGCACAGGACACAGAATGAAAACAAAACAAAATAAATAAAATACATTACTAGATCTTTATGTGTATGTTTTGTAGATCGTTGTTTGTTCTTCTGTCCTTTTTCTTTTGGTCATTATGTTGTCTGTCCTTCGTTTTACGAATTCTGATTACCACCTTTGGTATCTTCAGACTCTTCTTACAGAAAACTAAAAAGATGAGCAACATGGACCTCACAAATAAATCGAGATGAACCCAAGTGTTAGCAAAAGGTGCACAGTTCCTGTTTCCTATTAGATACCCCGTGATATTCATATTGTCAGGTCTGGTAAATGTTTGTCAGTGATAGACGACAGAAAACAAAATCTACATAAAAGGGAAAATACCTCATTACCATTTGAGAAATACCTATGGGCACAATTGTTTTGCTTAAAGTATTAAAATGTGTTGGAATTGTGTTTTTATGTTCAACATACAAATATGGAAGCGTTTTCATATGGACAATTCCTCAACAATCTTACAACCATTTCTTGGTAGACAATACACATCTTTTTATTGTTATTTAATATTGTATTTTAATCTGATAATTTTGTAGCTTTTAATAAAGATGTCCAGAAAAACCTTGGCATGAGTCTAATAATACAACAGTTCTATGGAATGTTCGTGAAGAAGGCTATACACACGATGAGAAACAGATTAGTGACAGGTGTCCAACTCATTGTACCCGTCATCTTTACTATTATGGCTTTGTCAATAGAACTGACCATTCCAAAAATAACAGATGAGCCATCCTTAAATCTTATCTTAGGACCGTTCGGAACTGGTTTGACGGAACTATTCTATACTGGTGGAACACCTAGTGCCTTGACAACAGATATCGCTCAACGGTATGAAGATACATTAACACAACGTGGAGATAATCCTACTAGTATAAATACTGGCCCTTTCAACGATGCAGTACTAGCTACAGCAAAATCGGTCGGAATCGCCACATTCAACAAGAAATACATTATTGGTTTAGATATGGAATCAACAAATGGAATAAACTCAACAAAAGTAACGGCATACTTCAATGGCCAGCCATTTCATAGTCCTGCAATTTCCATGGCATACACAATGGACGCCATATTAAAGAACGCCATGCGCAGTAATGATCATTCATTAACAACAAACAACTTTCCATTACCGTTATCTTTATCTGACAATAGTCGTGGTATCTTCTTTTCAACAATGGGAACTGGTTTCACTGTTGCATTCACCGTCATATTTGGCATGGCTTTCCTCATTGGAAGTTTTGTCATTTTCCTGATCAAAGAAAGAGCTAGTGGTGCTAAGCATATACAAAAAGTCAGTGGAGTTGGATCTGGAGCATTCTGGTTTTCCAATTTCTTTTGGGACATGATCAACTACTTGATTCCAGTTTTCCTCATTCTTATAGTGTTTGCAGCCTTTAACTCTGACGCCTTCGTCAAGGACCACCGTCTAGGACTGCTGTTCGGGATGTTTCTGTTGTTTGGCTGGGGATCTTTACCTTTGGTGTACGTCATACAATTTGCATTTAAAACTGCACCCGCTGGAATGGTAGCTGTTAGTATGCTGAATATACTCTCAGGTAACTATGTTATTTGTACATTTACGATACATGAAAGTTATAACATTACAATTGGCTAATCCTAGACACTACTACAATATATCTGGCGATATTAAAATACCGATTATACTAAGAAAAAGCATGAAATGTAATGTTTTTAGATATCATATTTTTATTGTTTTGTTGTAAATTATTTCGAAGTTGTTCGTTTCACGAAATAACTCAAGAAAAACCATTGAGAATTGTGAATTGGCTTAGAAAACCAACTATATTATAAAACAACTTAAGAAATTTAAATTTGCCACTTTTTTAAATTATTATTGCTAAGCTGGTTTTATGGCTCTACACCTCCCCTCTTAGTTAATTAATTCAAAAATAAATATGAAATATATTGAAATATTAGTATGTTATATATTACAGGATTAGCGACATTGATGGCAGTATTTGTTCTAAAGATACCTAGTTTAGATACTGAGGATGTTGCAGATGGGCTAGACTGGGCGTTCGCAATTCTCTTCCCTACCTATGGTTTAGGATCTGGTATAATGAATGTCTACACCAATTATGGGTATACAGAAGGCTGTAAAGAAATACCTGGATTCCCGTTAATTTGCAGTTTTGACAATACGCTGCCATGTTGTTCCGGTATGTAAAAGGTCCAACCGACTTTATGTAAAATAATTTTCGAAAACTTTCAAAGAAATTACCAAACCGTTGTATTCATTTCAAAATCATTGTCCAAGGAAGGACGAGAAATAAATACTACAATATGCAATAGATATGAACAATTAAAAATTTTGAACGCAAATGCCATTATATTTTCTACAGGGAATGGAACCATGTCTTCAAGTGTAATAAGTTTGAGGGGAACTTGTATTTAATCATTTTAAATCGCAAAGAGTGACTTTTATTTCAAATGAAATTGGACTAATTAGATTGATGAATCAATGCCTCTGATCAGTGGAGACATTATTGACTTCTTCCCCAGAACAGACACATGTCATATCAACAGACTTGCCAGAAATGTTCTCTTGGGGATTTTGCAGAAATGTTATTATCCTAAGAGTAATAATATGAACCAAGTATGTTAACTGGTTAGCTAAACATTGTATACTTCTGTTTAAGAACTATTGTAATAAAAGTCACTGAAGTAGTCAATAATATTACCAGAGTGGTCCTGAACATAACAATGATTGTTTCAGTTGCATTTCTACATTGTTCCAATTCGTCCATCGACCTAATTTTTATGAAAATAATATGTGTCGTTTTTTGCAGGTTGTACCGGAATCTGCTTTAGATTTCAGGAGAATTATCTAGCGTGGGATTACCCGGGTGTGGGTAAATACTTCTTTTTCATGGCTATGCAAGGATTCCTATTCTTTGTTATATTATTTTTAATCGAATCTGGGATACTGCGACGAAAGTTGACATCTGTTTTGAAACCACCAAAAGTAGGATCTTCTCGTGCAGATTTAGGAGAGTCCATCACAGGGGCAATTGATGAGGACAGTGATGTTAAAGCAGAACGAGATAAAATAAACAAAACGGATGTCAAAAGTCTTACTGCGTCCAATTCAATAGTTATCAAAAATTTAAAGAAGTATTACGACAGTTTTTTGGCAGTTGATGAAATATGTGTTAGTGTTGCTCAACAGGAATGTTTTGGACTTCTTGGTCAAAATGGAGCAGGGAAAACAACAACATTTAAGATGTTGACTGGTGATGAAATTCCAACTTCTGGAAATGCTTGGTTGAATTCGCATGATATAAAGCACGAAATGAAGACGGTTAGTATAATTTGTCTGATTTAAGTTCTGAAATATAATATTGATATTTTTTGGTGTGTTTCATGTTCTCCGATCTTTTGATTATATGCATCTCATCTATCCAAAATGAGTTTGAAGGAAAATCTAAACATCCGTCCCTTGACACATCCCAGTACCACACTGTATGATTTATCATTTGTTAATGTGTGATTTGTTAAGTTTGTCAGTGAATTGCAACAAGTTGGTATGTTTCTCTTGTTTCATACACCCGATACAACTGATTGCCACAAAATTACTACACCCGAAAAAACTGATTGCCACAAAATTACTACATATTTTTGAAATTTGTGCTAAGTATCAGTAATAATAATGATGATAATATAAAGTAATATTTTCTATATTCGACAGGTACACAGAAATCTAGGCTACTGTCCACAGTTTGACGCATTGATTGATCAGATGACCGGAAGAGAGACATTGACCATGTTTGCCCGTCTTCGTGGTGTGACTGAAAACCAAATCAAGTCCGTTGTTGTTGATCTTCTGGACATAATGATGCTAAGGCAATATGCTGACAAGGAATGTGGAACATACAGGTTCAACTAATTCGTTATATTGTTATATTTCTACGATTTTTTAAATTTGAGATTGCATTGATATTACTAAGTTGAATCACTAGACCTAAATATTAATACCCTTATTCAAAAGGTATACACTCTGACTACTGAATGCTGAACAAGAACAGATTCTAAAAGATTCTGCTATGAACTAGATGTGATGCAAGATTTAGACCCACCCCAACACGTATATTACGTATTGTTTTTAAGAATCGACATATATGGTAAAGATGCTTATTTTGACTAACAACACAACATAAAACCAATTGCCAAACTCCGTAAATTTGTCACAAAATACGTGTGAGAAGTTTACATGAAGGATATGTGGGTGAGATTGTGTATGTTTATTTGATACACATGCATGATATCATGTTTATTGGATATGCATATGATAGTATTGTTTATTGGATATACTTGAAAATGTACGTGTTTTTGGATACTCATGTGATTGTGTATGTTTATTGGATACTCTTGAGATTGTATATGTTAATCGGATATGTGTGAGATTGTATATGTTAATTTGGTATGTGTGAGATTGTATATGTTAATTGGATATGTGTGAGATTGTATATGTTAATTTGATATGTGTGAGATTGTATATGTTAATTTGATATGTGTGAGATTGTATATGTTAATTTGATATGTGTGAGATTGTATATGTTAATTGGATATGTGTGAGATTGTATATGTTAATTGGATATGTGTGAGATTGTATATACTAATTGGATATATGTGAGACTTTATATATATATGTATTGTATATAATTTCAGTGGTGGTAATAAAAGGAAATTAAGCACAGCCATAGCTTTAATTGGTGATCCGCAATTCATTTTCCTGGATGAACCAACCACAGGAATGGACCCCGGGGCCAGACGACAATTGTGGAATGTTCTGTCACAAGTTAGAGCTAGTGGTAGAACGTTGGTTCTTACATCTCACAGGTAATAATGCAGTTTCTTCACTTCCAATAATAAAAAAAACAACAAAAAACTATAAAAAAAACAACAAACAAACAAACAAAGCAAATGCTGTATCGTGAATCCTTATGTCTAATTATTCAATGTCTGATTTTGATTTATCTTTGTTTATTTTTCAAATATTTGCTAAGTCACGATTTAATTAAATTAAAACTGAAAGCCAGAAGAAATTGAGTTGCTTATTGTTGTATATATATTCTGATTAATTAATCTAAACCTTGTATCATGTTGCATTTACTTCTATAAAATATGTAAGTAAGCTACAAAGTTATATTTCAATGATACAATATGTTTACAGTAAGCTACAAAGTTATGTTCCAATGATACAATATGTTTACAGTAAGCTACAAAGTTATGTTCCAATGATACAATATGTTTACAGTAAGCTACAAAGTTATGTTCCAATGATACAATACGTTTACAGTAAGCTACAAGGTTATGTTCCAATGATACAATATGTTTACAGTAAGCTACAAGGTTATGTTCCAATGATACAATACGTTTACAGTAAGCTACAAGGTTATGTTCCAATGATACAATACGTTTACAGTAAGCTACAAGGTTATGTTCCAATGATAAAATATGTTTACAGTAAGCTACAAAGTTATGTTCCAATGATACAATACGTTTACAGTAAGCTACAAGGTTATGTTCCAATGATACAATATGTTTACAGTAAGCTACAAGGTTATGTTCCAATGATACAATATGTTTACAGTAAGCTACAAAGTTATGTTCCAATGATACAATATGTTTACAGTAAGCTACAAGGTTATGTTCCAATGATACAATATGTTTACAGTAAGCTACAAGGTTATGTTCCAATGATACAATACGTTTACAGTAAGCTACAAGGTTATGTTCCAATGATACAATACGTTTACAGTAAGCTACAAGGTTATGTTCCAATGATACAATATGTTTACAGTAAGCTACAAAGTTATGTTCCAATGATACAATACGTTTACAGTAAGCTACAAAGTTATGTTCCAATGATACAATATGTTTACAGTAAGCTACAAGGTTATGTTCCAATGATACAATACGTTTACAGTAAGCTACAAGGTTATGTTCCAATGATACAATACGTTTACAGTAAGCTACAAGGTTATGTTCCAATGATACAATATGTTTACAGTAAGCTACAAAGTTATGTTCCAATGATACAATACGTTTACAGTAAGCTACAAGGTTATGTTCCAATGATAAAATATGTTTACAGTAAGCTACAAAGTTATGTTCCAATGATACAATACGTTTACAGTAAGCTACAAAGTTATGTTCCAATGATACAATATGTTTACAGTAAGCTACAAAGTTATGTTCCAATGATACAATATGTTTACAGTAAGCTACAAGGTTATGTTCCAATGATACAATACGTTTACAGTAAGCTACAAGGTTATGTTCCAATGATAAAATATGTTTACAGTAAGCTACAAAGTTATGTTCCAATGATACAATACGTTTACAGTAAGCTACAAAGTTATGTTCCAATGATACAATACGTTTACAGTAAGCTACAAGGTTATGTTCCAATGATACAATACGTTTACAGTAAGCTACAAGGTTATGTTCCAATGATAAAATATGTTTACAGTAAGCTACAAAGTTATGTTCCAATGATACAATACGTTTACAGTAAGCTACAAAGTTATGTTCCAATGATACAATACGTTTACAGTAAGCTACAAGGTTATGTTCCAATGATAAAATATGTTTACAGTAAGCTACAAGGTTATGTTCCAATGATACAATACGTTTACAGTAAGCTACAAGGTTATGTTCCAATGATACAATATGTTTACAGTAAGCTACAAAGTTATGTTCCAATGATACAATACGTTTACAGTAAGCTACAAGGTTATGTTCCAATGATACAATACGTTTACAGTAAGCTACAAGGTTATGTTCCAATGATAAAATATGTTTACAGTAAGCTACAAAGTTATGTTCCAATGATACAATACGTTTACAGTAAGCTACAAGGTTATGTTCCAATGATACAATACGTTTACAGTAAGCTACAAGGTTATGTTCCAATGATACAATATGTTTACAGTAAGCTACAAGGTTATGTTCCAATGATACAATATGTTTACAGTAAGCTACAAGGTTATGTTCCAATGATACAATACGTTTACAGTAAGCTACAAGGTTATGTTCCAATGATACAATACGTTTACAGTAAGCTACAAGGTTATGTTCCAATGATACAATACGTTTACAGTAAGCTACAAGGTTATGTTCCAATGATACAATACGTTTACAGTAAGCTACAAGGTTATGTTCCAATGATACAATACGTTTACAGTAAGCTACAAAGTTATGTTCCAATGATACAATATGTTTACAGTAAGCTACAAAGTTATGTTCCAATGATAAAATATGTTTACAGTAAGCTGCAAAGTTATGTTCCAATGATACAATATGTTTACAGTAAGCTACAAAGTTATGTTCCAATGATACAATATGTTTACAGTAAGCTACAAAGTTATGTTCCAATGATACAATACGTTTACAGTAAGCTACAAGGTTATGTTCCAATGATACAATACGTTTACAGTAAGCTACAAGGTTATGTTCCAATGATACAATATGTTTACAGTAAGCTACAAGGTTATGTTCCAATGATATATAATAATGGATATTAATCTGATATATTCTGGTATGTTTTGATTAGATTTTAATTTGTGTTATTTGTATTTTATATCATCTTCCAAGTTTTACATAATGACATACTCTACTTATCACTGTATTATTTTTATAGTATGGAAGAATGTGATGCCCTCTGTACCAAAATGGTTATCATGGTAAATGGTAGATTTGTTTGCTGTGGAAGTTCACAACATTTAAAGAACAAATTTGGACAAGGATACACACTTATTTGTAATATGAGCAATGGAACAGACGGTATCAGTGTTTCTACGGAGCCATTGAAACAGTTTCTATGTACAAAATTCCCAAGTACTAGAATATTTGATGACCATCAAGGTTATTGTCATTTTCAAATAATGGACAAAAATGTTTCTTTAGGATTGGTATTTGGTGCTATGGA
This sequence comes from Bathymodiolus septemdierum, assembly GCA_963383655.1. Lineage (NCBI taxonomy): Eukaryota > Metazoa > Mollusca > Bivalvia > Mytilida > Modiolidae > Bathymodiolus > Bathymodiolus septemdierum. Next base: position 40,125,278 of record OY726518.1, read on the forward strand.
GAGTGCTAAGAAGCAATTTAATGTTGAAGACTATGCTATCCATCAGGCAACACTAGAACAAGTATTCCTGGCATTTACACGGAATCAGGTGGCTCCAAAAGAGGAGTCTAAAGACGGAATATGTAGTCAGATGTGTTGTTGCTTTTTGTGTTGTTGTTCATAGTGCTGGCTATTTTCACATGTGAAAACAAGATATAGCGGGTACAACGATCTGACCATTGATAGCATCATCTTCACGTATTAGTCCAGTAAACTATTTTGAACATCTAGATGTCCTTTTAAAAAACATTGCATAAAAAGTTATGTTCGTTCCGTATTAATGTCTTTCATATATATACAATTGGACTTCCATTTCTGTCTTTTCTAATTACTGATATCCCTGTTTGGGGGAGTGTTTCCACAGTATACATATCACAATTTATCCTGCAATCATTACATTTGTTATACAAATGTAGTAATACGAATAATGATTTGCATTATTCGTCTATTATACGAATACATTTTTACCCCCTCCAGTATTGACTTCTTTTTTATGTTCTCTGTTCGAAGACCACTGGTCGTTGGTGTTGATAAATGGTGTCTTTCCGAGACAAAATAAATAATTTGAAACTAATACTTTTAAGATTCAACATTCATTGTATACTTATTTTACGCTCAATAACTCCTAGAAATGAAAGAAAAACAATAATTATTTTGGCTTAAATCCATTTGCAGTTTACGGTGCAGACGATCCAAACTTGAACGAGGAAGTATCGAGCTTTAACCTAGAATGGTCCCCATTATTGTCTCTATCTGATAATGACTTGATTGATGAGGACATGAATAACACTCTTATGCAAATTAACATGCACACATGTCAGTGCCACCTGAAAATCTTCGATGTGTACTTGTAGCATCCACTCGTCTTTATCCATGTTTCGCAGCCTCGTCATATCAATTCAATCTCGTCAAATAAATTCTATATTCACCATCAATATACCAATATTTTAAATATATATATATCCCATTCCAGAACCTGTTATATTGGTATTATACACCTATTTACTGGCTATGAGGACATTAAACTTGCTATTGTCCGAATATCCAATAAATAAGTGTTTTATTATACCAAAGCCGCAAAGGCAATCTAGGAAATCTGAGAAAATATGGCTATTAAAAAGACACAAATAGAAGTTCTTAATAGTAATATTAAGAAAACATATTAACAATAAACATGTCTTAACAACAATTATAACCAGCTTAAAGAATTGATCAACAAGATTAAACTCAATTAATGTCTATGTTCATACCTGCTTCTGCAGATGCCATTTTATCATCTGGTAAACAAATAATCGTATCTCTCGGGCATGTAGGTGCATGTACGTTAAAACACGAAAGATCCGAACCATAAAGGCGCGGGAAAACGTATGCTGTTTGAACTGAACTATTTCCCTAGGGAAATAGTCATCGAGACTATTTCCCTAGGGATAAGTCATGATCAGTCATCAAAACTATTTAAACAAAATCAGCAATTGGATTTTTATGTGCAAAATAGTAATTTTATCTGCATTGTGTGAGAACTCCGGTTGACCCCTTCCCCTCGATACTATTGTCAAGACAAGACATATTATCGCGGGATAATTGAAGCAGTCTAAATTGACTTTAAGCAATGATCCTAATCATATATCATGTTTTTATTTCTCTGGATTAAAAAAATATGAAGCACTACATGTTAACCTATTCTACCTGCTGTCAATGATAGATCATGGATTATCTTATGTATAACGTTATAATGTTTGGGACTATTTTCTTTGTTCCTATGCTATTATTATGTTATTTTGTAACGATTTGAGTAATTAAGTATATACAAAATATTTACAACCTTTGATTAGTTTATTTAATTATTTTAAGGACTATAGTAACCCATCTATTAACCCACAGCTTAAACCGCTCAGATTACTCTGCACTCATCGCCCGTGAGTAAACTGGTAGAGAAATCCTCATCGGTTAAAAAAAATGTTACTAATAGTAAGCAATCTCCTTCTTTTGGGTGAAAAAGCTAAACGGTAAAATGGCAACTCCATTAATTTGTAAGGAATTCCTTTTTTTAAAAATCTAGATACATTTAAAAGCTGTGCTATGATTGGCTATAAAGACAGTCGTCGAGACTTGTCAGTGTTCTAAAACGATCACACGACTATGAGGATTTCTCTGCCAGCTGATCCCAGAGTGATGAGTGGAGAGTAATTGAAGCGTGATCAGCTGTGCTTCCGACGACGTATGAAGCCAAAACAATTGACTTCTATGGTATATGAATTTCATCAAGGTAATTAGCCTACTTGATACAAAAGGACCATAGGCTATTGCCATCAATTTGCACGTCAATTGTCGTCTTTGGTGTAGTCCGCCTTGTCGTCGCACGTTAGTATCTTGTCTGAGACTAATGTAAACAGACTTTGGTCGACCTTGCTAGAATTTGGGACTTAGGTGTAATCTTATATTATGACGAGCAACAGTGCCAAAAATGCAATTCTTTTACAAGCTAAACATTCCAACCTTTACGCAGTTTGCGTTTTTTGTAACGATCTGAAATCTAAGATGAACGTCATCTTAGGACAAAGTTTAACATTGTTCCAATTATTTAAAGAATCTCCTGATTGTTCCATGGAATAATCCTCAACATAATGAGTATTTTTTATGCCGATCGGGAATCCTCAACAGAACATAGTTTCCACCCGGAATGTCTCGGACAACGAAGATAGACTGTAGTTGAATGGTCATTGGGATGTCTTTCCAAAATTTATGTTTTATATGGATGGGGGAAATATCAAATTAATCGCCAAAACAATACAGGAAACAATGAGAACAATATTTTATATTTAGCCACCTTCTCTGAAACAACTGATCAATTGAAAATAAACATATCATGAATGTTCCTTGTATGGTCTTCTACAAAGATTTTGTTGGTTTGATCATTGAAATTAAAGATAAATTAGCTACCACTGCATGAAAAGGATAAGTGGGACTCTAAGCGTAATATCATGAGATATTTTCTCCGAAATCACACAAAAAAGTTTGAAGGTGCCCAAAAAGTAATTAGACGCCATCAATCGAAGAAGGACAGACAATACAACGAACAAATGAAAAAGAGAAACAACATTCCACAAAATACTATGCAGAAAAGTAAAGAAAAAATAACACAAACCCTACTAAAAACTTGATAGAACCTAAACTTTACATTAACCCCACTAAAAACTTGATAGATCCTAAACTTTACATATGACACGAACTCCACTAAAACCTTGATAGAACCTAAACTTTACATAAACCCCACTAAAACCTTGATAGAACCTAAATTTTACATACGACACGAACCCCACCAAAACATTGATAGAATCTAAACTTTACATGAACCCCACTAAAACCTTGATAGAACCTAAGCTTTACATATGACACGAACCCCACCAAAACATTGATAGAATCTAAGCTTTACACGAACCCCACTAAAACCTTGATAGAACCTAAACTTTACATTAACCCCACTAAAAACTTGATAGATCCTAAACTTTACATACGACACGAACTCCACTAAAACCTTGATAGAACCTAAACTTTACATGATCCCCACTAAAAACCTGATAGAACCTAAACTTTACATGAACCCTACTGAAAACTTGATAGAACCTAAACTTTACATGAACCCTACTGAAAACTTGATAGAACCTAAACTTTACATGAACCCCACTAAAAACCTGATAGAACCTAAACTTTACATGAACCCCACTAAAAACCTGATAGAACCTAAACTTTACATGAACCCCACTACAAACCTGATAGAACCTAAACTTTACATGAACCCCACTACAAACCTGATCGAACCTAAACTTTACATGAACCCCACTAAAAACCTGATAGGACCTAAACTTTACATGAACCCCACTAAAAACCTGATAGAACCTAAACTTTACATACGACACGAACCCCACCAAAACATTGATAGAACCTAAACTTTACATGAACCCCACTAAAAACCTGATAGAACCTAAACTTTACATGAACCCCACTAAAAACCTGATAGAACCTAAACTTTACATGAACCCCACTACAAACCTGATAGAACCTAAACTTTACATGAACCCCACTAAAAACCTGATAGAATCTAAACTTTACATGAACCCAACTAAAAACCTGATGGGACCTAAACTTTACATGAACCCCACTAAAAACTTGATAGAACCTAAGCTTTACATACAACACAAACCCCACTAAAAACTTGATATAACCTAAACTTTACATGAACCCCACTAAAAACCTGATAGAACCTAAACTTTACATACAACAGGAACCCCACTAAAAACTTGATATAACCTAAACTTTACATGAACCCCACTAAAAACCTGATAGAACCTAAACTTTACATACAACACGAACCCCACTAAAAACTTGATATACCCTAAACTTTACATGAACCCCACTAAAAACTTGATATACCCTAAACTTTACATGAATCCCACTAAAAACTTGATATAACCTAAACTTTACATGAACCCTACTAAAAACTTGATACAACCTAAATTTTACATGAACTCCACTAAAAACTTGATAGAACCTAAACTTTACATGAACCCCACTAAAAACCTGATAGAACCTAAACTTTACATACAACACAAACCCCACTAAAAACTTGATATACCCTAAACTTTACATGAACCCCACTAAAAACCTGATAGAACCTAAACTTTACATACAACATGAACCCCACTAAAAACTTGATAGAACCTAAACTTTACATGAACCCTACTAAAAACTTGATAGAACCTAAACTTTACATGAACCCCACAAAAAACCTGATAGAACCTAAACTTTACATGAACCCTACTAAAAACCTGATAGAACCTAAGCTTTACATGAACATCCACTAAAAACCTGATAGAGCCTAAACTTTACACGAACCCTACTAAAAATCTGATAGAACCTAAGCTTTACATGAACCTTACTAAAAGCTTGATAGAAGCTAAACTTTACATGAACCTTACTAAAAGCTTGATAGAAGATAAACTTTACATGAACCCTACTCAAAACTTGATAGATCCTAAACTTTACATGAACCCCACTAGAAACTTGATAGAACCTAAACTTCACATAAGACGAACCTCACTAAAATGATAGAACCTAAGCTTTACATGAACCTTACTAAAAGCTTGATAGAAGCTAAACTTTACATGAACCCTACTAAAATCTTTTTTTTTTTTTTTTTTAAGTTATGATCACAGTTTATTTAATATATGATTGAACAATGAATTCATTCCTAGTAATTTATTTTCCTTCATTTTTCTTTGAAATTCATTTTTAAATAACAGATAAACATCAATTGTCTTTGTCTTTTGTTCGGATACATAATAGGATTTGTAAATTGTAAATGCCAGTATAGCTAAAAAATAATTTAGGTGAAAATATTCTTTGTAGAAAATTTTGTACCCAAATACTAAATGTTGAAGTCTGATATTGTTTTCAAATTGGACCTTTTTTAACATTTCATTTATTTTATTCCAAAATATGTCTAAATATTTACACGACATAAAAAAGTGATCATAATCTTCTTCTACTTTACAAACATTACATAAATTGTCAGTTGATATTTTCCATTTGAACAGATGTGATTTGGTTGGAATAATAAATTGCAATAGTTTCCATCTAAATATTTTCAATTTGTTTTCTAACAAAATTTTAAAAATAAATTCATATAAGTCTGTTATATTTTGAAAATCTTGGATATCCAAGTAAGTTGTCCAAAAATGTATACCTATAGGTTTGATAAAAACTTTGTTTTTGATAATATTGTAAAAATCTTTGTTAACTAATTTATCCATATCAATCACCCTACCAGCAGAAATAATATTTTCTTTTTTTATATTAATAGTAGTTTTCACAGATTTTTCTTCTGATAATTGCACATACCACTCTTTAGGAATTGCCTTTTTTAGTCGACTAAATTCACTAAAAAAATTAATTTTCTTTTTTATTTTCTCTATCAAATAGTCTTGTGATACCCTTCTATTTTCGTCAATTATGTCGTTCACATACAACAGGTTGCTATCAATCCAGTTTTTATAAATTAAACTTTTATTATTAAATTTTATATATTTATTTCCCCAAATATTTTGGTTTCTTATCTCTCTAAAATTAGTTGGTGTTTTTGTTTGTCCACCTCCAAATTCTACCCAACAGTTTATTATTTCTTTATAGAACTCTGGGATATCATTAAAATTTTCTATTGATTTACCATTGTCCATATTCATTTTAAAAATTAGCCAGTTTTTTCCAAATTTATCTAAATATTTTCTTGGTATAACTTTCCAATTTGATGTTTTTGAACTAAGCAGTCTTTTGACCCATGACACTTTGAGCGATTTAAAATAACTGTTTATATCAACCATCTTCAACCCCCCCTTTTCACAATCCCCTATTAAAGTTAATCTTTTGATTTTATCCGGTTTTCCATTCCAGATAAATCTGTAAAAACAAGATTCAATTTCTTTTATATACATCTTTGGTACTACACATGAACTGGCTAAGAAGGTAAATTTCGGCAGGATGAGTGTTTTTATAATAAGAATTTTCCCCATAATAGTTAGATTTCTTTTTCCCCATGCTGTAAATTGATTTTTCATTTCTTCAATTTTCTTTTCCCAGTTAAGTTTTTGACATTCTTCATTGTTATGTCCAAAGAATATACCTAATGCTTTAACAGGATTCTGTGTCCATTTAATACCTCTAATTTTGTCTTTGCAATTTTTTAGTTTACCGATCCATATGCCCTCTGTTTTATTTCTATTTAGAATTAACCCTGAAAATGACCCAAATATTTCTATTTCATTCATGGCTAAAGCTATATCAGTTTTGGAACTCACAAATAACGTTGTGTCGTCTGCTAATTGAGATATTTTAATGATGTGTGCTTTATCATCAATTTTTACTTTTATCCCGTTAATATTTTTATTTTCTCTAAGCCTTAACGCCATAATTTCCACGGAAATAACAAATAAAAGGGCAGATAAAGGACATCCTTGACGGTTCCTCTTGTGTTTTTAAAAATTTCAGATATCCATCCATTATTTATCACACAGGTTTGTATATTATTATATAATGTTTCCACCCAAGTAACAAAAGAATAATTGAACCCATAATGTTTTAGTGTTGAAAGCATAAAATCCCATTCTAAAGAATCAAAAGCTTTTGAAAAATCTAAAAAGATAATTGCCCCTTCTATTTTATAAATGTTTGAATAATCTATAATGTCTTGAATCTGTCTTAAATTAAAACCTATAAATCTATTTTTAATATAACCGGTTTGATCTTCGTTGATAAGTTTTGGCAGAATTTTCTTCAAACGTTGAGCTAAAGTGTACGAAAGGAGTTTTAGATCAACATTCAATAGAGATATTGGTCTATAGTTATCTAATTTCAATGGGTCATCTTTTTTAAATAAAAGAGTTAGTACACTTGTTCTTTGAGAAAAAGACAGTTGCCTATCTTCGTGACACTTATTTAAAATAAAGACTATCAAATATTTCATACTTTCCCAAAATGTCCTATACAATTCTACCGTTAATCCGTCTATACCGGGAGATTTATTTAATTTCATTTTAAAAATAGCCTCTGTACATTCTTCCACCGATAACTGTCCATCACATACATTCAAATCTTCTTGATTGACTTTACTTTCTAGTTTTGTTCTATATATATAATCATTTAAGTTCTGTTTATCTGGGTTTGTTGATGTATACAACTTTTTGTAATAACATTTTATTTTAACTAAAATGTCTCTTTGGTTTGTAATTATATTCCCCTCATCATCTAATAATTTTGTGATGGACTTTTTAATTTGTCGTTTCTTTTCTAAACCTAAAAAATAAGCATTGTTTTTTTCACCAAATTCTACCCATTTCTCCCGAGATCTAATCTGCGCGCCTTTTGCCTTTTGCTCGTAAATTTGTTCTAACTTTTTTTCTAACTTGTCTATTTCATTGTTTAGTATTTTATTATCTATAACTGCAGTGTCACTGCATGCTAGTTTAGCTTCTAATGTCTTTTCTAAAGTTCTCGTTAGCTCCCTTGTTTTTTTCGCTTTTATTTTACTAAACGTCTTAGTTATCTCTCTTATTTCTACCTTAAGCGCGTCTCATAATAGTCTGCAGTTTTTTAAATCATTATTGATTTTAGCGGAATATTTTAATATTATGTCGTTTATCTTATCTTGATAGTCTTTATCATTTAAAATTGAATTATTTATCTTCCAAAAACCCTTACCTTTTTCTTCCACACTTGACAAGAAATTTAAGAATACACTTTGATGATCTGTATATTTAATACATACTGGTTTAATTTTACACCAGTTGATTCTAGACTTGAAATTTTTATTAACTAAAATATAATCAATTCTACTAGCTTGTGATTTGTCTTTTCTGCGCCAAGTGAATTGTCGTTTATTACTATTGAGTTCTCGCCAGATATCAATTAAATCATTTGTTTTCAATAACGTTTTAAGACTATTTACCGTCTGATATTTTGTTTTACTACTGTTGCTTCTTCTATCTATTTCCTTTAATGTTTCGTTAAAGTCTCCTGCGATCATATGTATTCCTATTCCGTGATCTTTTAAAAAGGTATTTACTTTTTTAAAGAAGTTATTTTTTGTTGTTTTACAATTTGGTGCATATAAGCAAAGTAGGGTAAATATAGTATCTTTTATATTTATATTCAATAAAATTATTCTTCCTTCAGTATCTATAAATTGACTTATAATTTCGTAATCTAATTGATTTCTTATTAAAATAGCCACCCCCCTACTTGAGTTATTTCCATGACTACAAAAACATTGATAATCTGACTGTTCTTCAATAAAACATTTACTTTCGTTATTAAAGTGTGTTTCTTGCAGAAATACAATTGAACAATTTTGATTTTTTATCCATTGTAACAATCTTCTTTGTTTATCTTTCATCTGCAACCCATTTACGTTGAGGGTGCAAAAATTAATTATATTGTTGGACATTGTCATATAACAAAATGATCAAATTATTTTCGAATAAAATCTCACATCTGAACAAAAAAGTCAAATATTTACAAACACAATTTTCATATTTGCACATAATGACAAATTTCGGACATAGGTACGTTTTGATTCTCACTTTTATATTTTCAATGTATACATTACAAATTCTCCTTACATTGCACACCATGTATTGATTTCTATAGTTATAATAATTGACCTTGTACCCGCTCTTGAATGAACTTTCTACCACACGGGTAATGTTTATACATTTTATAAAAAAATAACTTTGCAACAACACATATGAACAAAAAAGTCAAACCTTTACAAACACAATTTTCTTTCTTGTACATAATGAGAAATATCTCACATAAGTACATTTCGTTTTTCACTTTTATATTTACAATATTACTGTATACATTACAAATTCTCCTAACATTCCACACCATGTTTTGATTTCTATATTTGTAATAATTGACATTGTACCTGCTCGTGGGTGAACTTTCTGCCACGTGTGTATTAATGTTTATACATTTTATAACCATCGACTTTACTACGATATATATATTGGGATTTACCGATTTATTTTTATAGACTATTCTATGTTTGTGTATGTAAATAATGTAAGTGTGCATTATAAATATTACGAAGAGTAAATTAGAAAAGTTATGTACTGGTAAAAGGACAATAGACAATTTTCTGATTACATAAGGTAAGAACATTTCATTTTTTTGTATGAAATCTTTATATGTATTTTCACGGTGTAATGTTTTCATTTGTACCCTTGTATATATCATCTCTTTTATTTGCTGATAAGAAATGACTATAAATAGAGTTATTTTATTGATGCATTTGCTTTTAAAGTTGTGGAATGGTTTTGTAGTCCAACATATTGATAACATGATTCTTACTTGGAATATTATGTTTCGCAAATATATTAATATTTCATATACTAAAATGACATATGATTTCCACGGGTACATCGCTGTTTTACCACCCACATTTTTGTGTTTATAATTATCTTGAGTACGTAGCGGTAAACTATTTCTACATTTAATGCCAATCACATGTTGTATAATTACACGGTACAAATGACCCATTTTCTCGATAGGTAAGTTTAGGTGTACTTTTATTTGTTTACGTCTATATTTAGCATTGGGAAATTCCACTGTTATAACGGTTTTATATACAATATACACTATACTTCTTACTATAATTTCGGACGCATATATGACATATAATTCTTTCAAATGATATATTAAATCACAAATTATAATGCCTATTACATACAAAATCATGACTACATTAATATTCATAATATTTTCAATTACATTCTCAATTATAGCATCACATTTGTTTTCTATATTTCTACAGTTTTGTACTCTTATTTTGAGCTTTAGATTCATGTTTTTTATATATTTTTTTTTAATAATTATATATATGTATAAGATAAAATCGAATTGGCTATATGTATATATTGTTAAAATGTAAATTAACTAAATTTAACCATTAGACTTTTTTTTTTTCTTTTTCTTCTCTACTAGGTGGTGTGGGCGGAGTGTGTTGGGAAGTAGATTTTAGTTTACTGGCTGGTGTTGTAAAGCTCTTAATGCTACTTTGCCCAAGATTGTTTTGTTCTTTTCTCATTGATGCTTCATTATCACTGGCTTTGATTGATCCTGACTTGCCATTTTTTTTATTTGACTGTCCTTTTGGCTTTCTTCCAGAATCATTCACATTGTTTTTATTACTGTTTTGTTCTATATTTTTACTACACTCCTCCTCATTCTGATGCTCAGTTTGTCTTTCTTCTTTTTCAATTTCAATAGTTTCATTTTGTTCTTCACTTTGCAATTGTTCTCTATCTTTGTTTTCCTCGTGCACATCTCTTATATCATGGCTAAACTCTTCCCTTTGTGATATCTCTTCATCAAATCGAGTTCCATCCATAGCATGTGGACAATCTATTTGCTTGTGTCCAGTCTGTTTGCATCTTCTGCATTTCCACTCATTTTCACAATTGAAAATAAAGTGTCCAGGCTCAAGACACTTGTGACAAACCACTTCAGGTCTTGTCTGTTGTGGTTGCCCTTGATGGCTTATATAAGCATTGTATCTTCCTATTTTAACTGCTTTAAGCATTGGGGATGTTAATGTTTTACTGATAATAATTATGTCCCCTGTTTCACAACCAGTGAGTCTACCATCTACTCTTAACTGTTCCCTATACATGTGCAGAATTTCCCCATCTCTTACTTTTATCATGACCTCAAGTGTTCTTCTGATTTGTCCATCATCTGCAGATAATGGTACTCCTTTCACTCTTATTCTTGTTGTATCTGGTCTTTGTCTTGCAGGATTTCTGGGATTTTGTGTGTGAAATCCTACATGTCTACCTCTCATTGTTACACCTGATGTTATTAATGTTAATCTGTCTATTTCGTTGTCCATGTAGATCCTCCACATGGACCTGACTCTTTGTATGCCCTTTATAGCTGCTGGATCTACAATAGCACCTATTGTCTTGTATATTTCAACGTGTGTGACCCACATGGGTTTTGTTACCTTGACATTACCAAAAATGTCTTGGTCTTGTAAGAAAATAGGTTTAACAGTGTTTGGATTGTCTATTTCATCGTCATTTGGGTCTTGAACATCTGGGGGTTTACTGTTCCTACTCAAATATGTTTGAACAACATTGGCATAGGACGCCGCCATTGTTTGTTTTGATTGTTCATCGTCACTTGATTCATTCTCATATTCATTTTCATTCATTTTCACCTGTTTTTTTCGTATATTATTATAGGAAAATCAACTGCAACTAATTTACACCATTTAACGTCTCTGTTATCTCTTGAAAAAGTAGATTTATGTATATTTTTTGGAACGTCCACTAAAAGAAGCCTTAGCATTTAAGGGACGTAACTCCATCTACTAAAATCTTGATAGATCCTAAACTTTACATGAACCCCACTAAAAACTTGATAGAACCTAAACTTCACATAAGACGAACCTCACTAAAAACTTGATAGAACCTAAACTTTACATGAACCCTACTAAAAGCTTGATAGAATCTAAACTTTACACGAACCCTACTAAAAACCTGATAGAACCTAAACTTTACATACAACACGAACCCCACCAAAAAATTGATAGAATCTAAACTTTACATGATCCCCACTAAGAATCTGATAGAACCTGAACTTTACATACAACACGAACCCTACTAAAAACTTGATAAAACCTAAACTTTACATGAACCCCACTAAAAGCCTGATATAACATAAACTTTACATGAACCCCACTGAAAACCTGATAGAACCTCAACTTTACATGAACCCCACTAAAAACTTGGTAGAACCTAAACTTTACATGAACCCCACCAAAAACCTGATATAACCTAAACTTTACATGAACCCTACTAAAAACCTGATAGAACATAAAGTTTACATGAACCCCACTAAAAATCTGATAGAACCTAATCTTTACATGAACCCCACTAAAAACCTGATAGAACCTAAACTTTACACGAACCCTACTAAAAACCTGATAGAACCTAAGCTTTACATGAACCCCACTAAAAACCTGATAGAACCTAAACTTTACATTAACCCTACTAAAAACCTGATAGAACATAAACTTTACATGAACCCCACTAAAAACCTGATAGAACCTAAGCTTTACATGAACCCCACTAAAAACCTGATAGAACCTAAACTTTACATGAACCCTACTAAAAACTTGATAGAACCTTAACTTTACATGAACCCCACTAAAAACCTGATAGAGATTAAACTTTACATGAACCCCACTAAAAACCTGATAGAACCTAAACTTTACACGAACCCTACTAAAAACCTGATAGAACATAAGCTTTACATCAACCCTACTAAAAGCTTGATAGAAGCTAAACTTTACATGAACCCCACCAAAAAATTGATAGAATCTAAACTTTACATGATCCCCACTAAGAATCTGATAGAACCTGAACTTTACATACAACACGAACCCTACTAAAAACTTGATAAAACCTAAACTTTACATGAACCCCACTAAAAGCCTGATATAACATAAACTTTACATGAACCCCACTGAAAACCTGATAGAACCTCAACTTTACATGAACCCCACTAAAAACTTGGTAGAACCTAAACTTTACATGAACCCCACCAAAAACCTGATATAACCTAAACTTTACATGAACCCTACTAAAAACCTGATAGAACATAAAGTTTACATGAACCCCACTAAAAATCTGATAGAACCTAATCTTTACATGAACCCCACTAAAAACCTGATAGAACCTAAACTTTACACGAACCCTACTAAAAACCTGATAGAACCTAAGCTTTACATGAACCCCACTAAAAACCTGATAGAACCTAAACTTTACATTAACCCTACTAAAAACCTGATAGAACATAAACTTTACATGAACCCCACTAAAAACCTGATAGAACCTAAGCTTTACATGAACCCCACTAAAAACCTGATAGAACCTAAACTTTACATGAACCCTACTAAAAACTTGATAGAACCTTAACTTTACATGAACCCCACTAAAAACCTGATAGAGATTAAACTTTACATGAACCCCACTAAAAACCTGATAGAACCTAAACTTTACACGAACCCTACTAAAAACCTGATAGAACATAAGCTTTACATCAACCCTACTAAAAGCTTGATAGAAGCTAAACTTTACATGAACCCCACTAAAAACTTGATAGAACCTAAACTTAACATACAACACGAACCTCACTAAAAACTTGATAGAACCTAAGCTTTACATGAACCCTACTAAAAACTTGATAGAACCTAAACTTTACATGAACCCTACACAAAACTTGATAGAACCTAAACTTTACATAAACCCCACTAAAACCTTGATAGAACCTAAATTTTACATACAACATGAACCCCACCAAAACATTGATAGAACCTAAACTTTACATGAACCCCACTAAAAACCTGATAGAACCTAAACTTTACATGCAACACGAACCCTACTAAAAGCTTGATAAAACCTAAACTTTACATGAACCCCACTAAAAATCTGATAGAACCTAAACTTTACATGAACCCCACCAAAAACCTGATATAACCTAAACTTTACATGAACCCCACTAAAAACCTGATAGAACCTAAACTTTACATGAACCCCACTAAAAACCTGATAGAACTTAAACTTTACATGAACCCCACTAAAAACCTGATGGAACGAAAACATTACACGAATCCTACTAAAAACCTGATAGAACCTAAGCTTTACATGAACACCACTAAAAACCTGATAGAACCTAAGCTTTACATGAACTCCACTAAAAACCTGATAGAACCTAATCTTTACATGAACCTTACTAAAAAGCTGATAGAACCTAAGCTTTACATGAATCCCACTAAAAACCTGATAGAACCTAAGCTTTACATGAACCCCACTAAAAACCTGATAGAACCTACACTTTACACGGGTCCTACTAAAAACCTGATAGAACCTAAACTTTACATGAACCCCACTAAAAACCTGATATAACCTAAACTTTACATGAACCCCACAAAAAACCTGATAGAACCTAAACTTTACATGTAACACGAACTCCACTAAAACCTGATAGAACATAAACTACATGAACCCCACTAAAAACCTGATAGAGCCTAGACTTTACATGAACCCCACTAAAAACCTGATAGAACATAAACTTTACATGAACCCCACTAAAATCCTGATAGAAACTAAACTTTACATGAAACCCACTAAAAACCTGATAGAACCTAAACTTTACATGAACCCCACTAAAATCCTGATAGAAACTAAACTTTACATGAAACCCACTAAAAACCTGATAGAACCTAAACTTTACATGAACCCCACTAAAATCCTGATAGAAACTAAACTTTACATGAACCCCACTAAAAACCTGATAGAACCTAAACTTTACATGAACCCCACTACAAACCTGATAGAACCTAAACTTTACACGAACCCCACTAAAAACCTGATAGAATCTAAACTTTACATGAACCCAACTAAAAACCTGAT
The DNA here is from genome assembly GCA_963383655.1 of Bathymodiolus septemdierum. Taxonomy (NCBI): domain Eukaryota; kingdom Metazoa; phylum Mollusca; class Bivalvia; order Mytilida; family Modiolidae; genus Bathymodiolus; species Bathymodiolus septemdierum. Next base: position 40,140,349 of record OY726518.1, read on the forward strand.
AGGACCTAAACTTTACATGAACCCCACTAAAAACCTGATAGAACCTAAACTTTACATGAACCCCACTAAAATTCTGATAGAACCTAAACTTTACATGAACTCCACTAAAAACCTGATAGAACCTAAACTTTACATGAACCCCACCAAAAATCTGATATAACCTAAGCTTTACATGAACCCCACTAAAAACCTGATAGAACCTAAACTTTACATGAACCCCACTAAAAACCTGATAGAACCTAAACATTACACGAACCCTACTAAAAACCTGATAGAACCTAAACTTTACATTAACCCCACTAAAAACCTGATAGAACCTAAACTTTACATGAACCCCACTAAAAACTTGATAGAACCTAAACATTACACGAACCCTACTAAAAACCTGATAGAACCTAAACATTACACGAACCCTACTAAAAACCTGATAGAACCTAAGCTTTACATTAACCCCACTAAAAACCTGATAGAACCTAAACTTTACATGAACCCTACTAAAAACTTGATAGAACCTAAACTTTACATGAACCCCACTAAAAACCTGATAGAAATTAAACTTTACATGAACCCCACTAAAAACCTGATAGAACCTAAACTTTACACGAACCCTACTAAAAACCTGATAGAACATAAGCTTTACATGAACCCTACTAAAAGCTTGATAGAAGCTAAGCTTTACATGAACTCTACTAAAAACTTGATAGAACTTAACTTTACATGAACCCCACTAAAAACTTGATAGAGCCTAAACTTTGAATACAACACGAACCTCACTAAAAAATTGATAGAACCTAGGCTTTACATCAACCCTACTAAAAACTTGATAGAACCTAAACTTTACATGAACCCTACAAAAAACATGATAGAACCTAAACTTTACATGCAACACGAACCCTACTAAAAACTTGATAAAACCTAAACTTTACATGAACCCCACTAAAAACCTGATAGAACCTAAACTTTACATGAACCCCACCAAAAACCTGATAGAACTTAAACTTTACATGAACCCCACTAAAAACCTGATAGAATCTAAGCTTTACATGAACCCCACTAAAAACCTGATAGAATCTAAACTTTACACGAACCCAACTAAAAACCTGATAGAACCTAAACTTTACATGAACCCCACTAAAAACCTGATAGAACGTAAACTTTACATGATTATACAATGTATCTAATCAATAATTTATAAGCAGCTGAGCGATAAGTTCATTAAGTTTTTAAAGATCAAATTTCTACTCCAGATTGGAATACACTTGTAGCAAATTGTGAATATACTGTGGCTTTGTAAATGTCATTGTTCAATGTGATGCCATTGTTTTAGTTGATCACTTATACAGTTATGTTTAAATTCCAACTCAAACAACATGAAATGGCAAAGTCTCCCGTCAGTGGGTTTCAGAGGGATTGATTCAATGCTTACTGCTTAACGACCAGCGAGCAGTATTTCAGCTATATTCAGGACCAGAACAAACTCAATAATGTATAAAACAAACTATATAGAACTGATGGAGGGATGGGCCAACGGGGTCCACGACATTTGACGGCCACTACAAGGCATGGCCAGAGGGGTAGCTGCATATACGCTGTCACGCCATGGCGTGCACATCGGCAGGTTAAAAAAAAGGAAATGAAATTAAAAAAAAATGTATTGTTACTTAAATCAGTATAATTAATATATCGCTAATAAGACGTACTAGTAACTTTTGTATGGTAATTATGTGATGGACAAGTCGAGCGGACACATATACCCTTAAGACGTCAATATCCAGTTGTGGTCCATGTGTTAGAACGCTTACAAATAAGGGTAATACAAAAATTACCGAACTCCGAACATTCTTACAAAGGGAAAGTCAAAACTCATAATTATATAAACAGACAAAATCAGTCAACAAGGCGATGACAAAACCGGGCAGTTTCTTGCATCCATCTTCCGGTTTCAGTTTATCATAGCTTTGGTAATAGCTGAACATATTTTGCACAGCACTGTTTATCTGTCAACATTCCTCCAAGATACCGATTACGACATTCTTGAAGCAATCAAAGAATCCAAGACCGTGATTGAAATGCTAAGAGCTGAACGACAGGATGAATCGGTTTAGGATGAGTTGTATCAATCTGCACTTAGCTTAGCCAAATCTTTTGATATATCTGATAGTATGTCCAGGCGAGGTGGTAGACAGACTGCCAATGCCAATCGCCCCGCGGAAACGCCAAAACAGTATTGGCGAATTTCTTTGTACTATCCATTTTTGGACAATTTGATTACGAACTTGAAACACGTCTCCTTAATACGGAAAACCGCTTCCATACACATCATCTACTGCCCCGTGAATTAACTGCTACAATATACGAGGCATATCAGGCTGACATTTATTTGTCATTAGATGATTTCAGGAAAGAAGTAGCAAGATGGCGAACCCGATGAGTCATTACTAAACGTAATGATTTGCCAACAACACTTTGTACCACACTTGATTCTGTAAATCCAGTTCTCTATCCTTCTATAGATACAATATTGATAAAACTATGTGTTTTGTCAACCACGCCAGTAGCAAGCGCTACTGCTGAAAGGTCATTTAGTGTACTGAGGTGAAAAATTATGCTAGATCGCCCATGAAGAATGAGAGGCTATCTTCTCTAGGATTGGTGCATATTCATCAAGATTTTGAAGTGGACTTGTACAAAGCAATGGAAGTGTTCGTATCTTATCAGACACGAAGGGCAGATTTTGGACAATTTTAAGAAATCCTTGTCTATCAAAGTCATTAAAATTGTGCTTTATTCTATGTTATATGAAACCCTAAAATAGCCCCAGATCGCGCCATTTTGCATCTCGTAAAAATAAAATCCCAGACCCCCTCACCCTCTCAAGAATTATGGCGTGCACACTATTAAGCCTCAGCTACGCCCCTGATGGCGATTAGGTAGGGACGCCAAATTGAGTCTTTTGTAGAGGGTACAGTGCGCCTATTCTTTTTCGAAATCTACAAAAGAGTTGTTTAATGTTCTAGGACCTTGGTCCTTTCCAAACACGTTATCTACTATGGTGCACGGCCAGGCTTTTATTTGGAACTTTCACCGGTACCCAGCAACTGATATGGCGAACATTTGTAAGACTATTCGATTAAATTATTCTGAGCTTGGAATAACATAGGTTTTGAAGCAACTAAAGTAAGATATATTGAATATTTAATACTGAGTGAGTTGTTGTTTCACGCCAAATGAGCGATATTTCAGCTGCATCATGCCGAGAACAAGTTACATTCAATGAGATGATAATGATGTCTGCTTTGTACTAGATAAACACGCATAGTTTGATTATTATAGATCTAATTCACTGAAGCCAGTTCGAGGGTAGACATGTCGCCACACTCGGACGCATTATCCTGATTCCGAGTCAATCAGTCTTTACTCTTTCTTCTTCATGCTGCGTGCTTAGCTGAGAATGAACAAATACCAATTTTATAGTCTTTGGTTTTACCAGCACGGGGTTCGAACTCACAATATACCACATTCGAGAAGAGCACGCTAACCATTACAACACTATTTTGTTTTAAAAAAAAAGTATATTAATAAATTATTTTGTTGAAAAGCAAAAGGTGGTTGTAATGATCGGGTTAAAGATGTGTATATTCAAATCAAGAATTAGTTTTCGACATCCACCATCGAGAATACATCAGTCCTTTCATGAATGTTGCAGTGGACGAATACGACTACTTTGCCAAACAGATACAGAAGGTTTTTCCAGAAACGTGCTATTCGGACTATATGTAAATTATAAATAAGATATCTACGTTTTAATTACTATCGATACCTCTACTGATTGACTATTAGTCCCCAATGTAGTCCAGTGGTCAGTGTTTCGGCACCGACATGATTTATTATAGATATATTTGTTATTAAAATTTCCAGTTCCTAAATAATGTAACTATTATTAAATGTTAGATGATCCTCCTCGTCCACGTGACCATACCAGATTGCTTGGCTATCCTGTTTATGTCCTTTGTTTTCTTGCTCCGAATGACATCTTAAATTGTTTGGATTTCTAATCTTTTCACTTGGAGCGTACATGATGTTTTTGTTTCACTTGGAGCGGACATGATGTTTTTGTTTCACTTGGAGCGTACATGATGTTTTTGTTTCACGTGGAGCGTACCTGAAGTTTTTGTTTCACTTGGAGCGTACATGATGTTTTTGTTTCACTTGGAGAGTACATGATGTTTTTGTTTCACTTGGAGCGTACATGATGTTTTTGTTTCACTTGGAGCGTACATGATGTTTTTGTTTCACGTGGAGCGTACATGATGTCTTTGCTTAACGTGGAGCGTACATGATGTTTTTGTTTCACTTGGAGCGTACATGATGTTTTTGTTTCACCTGGAGCGCACATGATATCTTTGTTTCACTTGGAACGTACATGATGTTTTTGTTTCACTTAAAGCGTACATGATGTTTTTGTTTCACGTGGAGCGTACATGATGTTGTTGTTTCACTTGGAGCGTACATGATGTTTTTGTTTCACCTGGAGCGTACTTGATGTTTTTGTTTCACGTTGAGCGTACATGATGTTTCTGTTTCACGTGGAGCGTACATGATGTTTTTGTTTCACTTAGAGCATACATGATGTTTTTGTTTCACTTGAAGCGTACATTATTTTGCTTCACTTGGAGCGTACATGATGTTTTTGTTTCATTTGGAGCGTACATGTTTTTTTTGTTACATGATGTCTTTGTTTCACTTGGAGCGTACATGATGTTTTTGCTTAACGTGAAGCGTACATGATGTTTTTGTTTCACTTGGAGTGTACATGATGTTTTTGCTTCACCTGGAGCATACATGATATTTTTGTTTCACTTGGAGCGTACCTGATGTTTTTGTTTCACTTGGAGCGTACATGATGTTTTTGTTTCACTTGGAGCGTACATGATGTTTTTGTTTTACTTGGAGCGTACATGATGTTTTTGTTTCACTTGGAGCGTACATGATGTTTTTGTTTCACGTGGAGCGTACATGATATTTTTGCTTAACGTGGAGCGTACATGACGTTTTTGTTTCACCTGGAGCATACATGATATCTTTGTTTCACTTGGAACGTACATGATGTTTTTGTTTCACTTAAAGCGTACATGATGTTTTTGTTTCACTTGGAGCGTACATGATGTTGTTGTTTCACCTGGAGCGTACTTGATGTTTTTGTTTCACGTTGAGCGTCCATGATGTTTCTGTTTCACGTGGAGCGTACATGATGTTTTTGCTTCACTTAGAGCGTACATGATGTTTTTGTTTCACTTGAAGCGTACATGTTTTTGCCTCACTTGGAGCGTACATGATGTTTTTGTTTCATTTGGAGCGTACATGATTTTTTTGTTACATGATGTCTTTGTTTCACTTGGAGCGTACATGATGCTTTTGCTTAACGTGAAGCGTACATGCTGTTTTTGTTTCACTTGGAGCGTACATGATGTTTTTGTTTCACTTGGAGTGTACATGATATTTTTGTTTCACGTGGAGCTTACATGATGTTTTTGTTTCACTTGAAGCGTACATGATTTGCGTGTTTCATTTGGAGCGTGCATGATGTTTTTGTTTCACTTGAAGCGTACATGATGTTTTTATTTCACTTGGAGCGTACATGATGTTTTTGTTTCACTTGGAGCGTACATGATGTTTTTGTTTCACTTGGAGCGTACATGATGTTTTTGTTTCACTTGGAGCGTACATGATGTTTTTGTTTCACGTGGAGCGTACATGATGTTTTTGCTTAACGTGGAGCGTACATGATGTTTTTGTTTTACCTGGAGCGTACATGATATTTTTGTTTCACTTGGAACGTACATGATGTTTTTGTTTCACTTAGAGCGTACATGATGTTTTTGTTTCACGTGGAGCGTACATGATGTTGTTGTTTCACTTGGAGCGTACATGATGTTTTTGTTTCACTTGGAGCGTACTTGATGTTTTTGTTTCACGTTGAGCGTACATGATGTTTTTGTTTCACGTGGAGCGTACATGATGTTTTTGTTTCACTTGGAGCGTACATGATGGTTTTGTTTCACTTGGAGCGTACATGATATTTTTGCTTCACTTGGAGCGTACATGATGTTTTTGTTTCACTGGGAGCGTACATGATGTCTTTGCTTCAATTGGAGCGTACATGATGTTTTTGTTTCACTTGGAGCGTACATGATGTTTTTGTTTTACTTGGAGCGTACATGATGTTTTTGTTTCACTTGGAGCGTACATGATGTTTTTGTTTCACTTGGAGCGTACATGATGTCTTTGTTTCACTTGGAACGTACATGATGTTTTTGTTTCACTTGGAGCGTACATGATGCTTTTGTTTCATTTGGGGTGTGCATGATGTTTTTGTTTCACTTGGAGCGTACATGATGTTTTTGTTTCACTTGGAGCGTACATGATGTTTTTGTTTCACTTGGAGCGTACATGATGCTTTTGTTTCACTTGGGGCGTGCATGATGTTTTTGCTTCACTTGGAGCGTACATGATGTTTTTGTTTCACTTGGAGCGTACATGATGCTTTTGTTTCACTTGGGGCGTGCATGATGTTTTTGCTTCACTTGGAGCGTACATGATGTTTTTGTTTCACTTGGTGCGTACATGATGTTTTTGTTTGTAAAAGAGGATCGTGCTTGTTCATATTTTGACAGAAAAGAAATAGCTCGGCCAATAATTATATGGGTTGTACTAAGCTACGAAACGAAATCGAAACGCAACGAACGAAACAAAACGAAAAGAAACGAAATATTACGAAACGCAACGAAATATACTAAAAGGCGAAACGAAACGCAACGCAACGAAACGAAACGAAATTTACTATAATGCGAAACGAAATGAAATGAATACAACGAAACGAAGCAAATTATACTAAAGTGCGAAACGCAATAGAACGAAACGGAATTTAGCAAAACGCGATGAAGTTTTCCCTATAATTATTATTCATCAGAAGCAAGGCAGTTCTCATTATTAATTAAAAACTCAGAATTCAATGTAATCTAGCAGCTAATAGTTACAGTGACAATACTCTGCCTTTGAAATTCTCTGATAGGCATCGGTTACGGTTCCATCATAATACCCGTAATTAACGGAGCAGCGAACATGTTTCAAGTACTATATACATTATCTGGCGTCAAAAGAAATTAAATATCTTAAGACACTGAGGATCATTTATTATGATGAAAACCCTGTGGCTTCACATGCAAGCAAATAGTGGGGTTTCCACAAACATGGGAATTGTCTATGTGGCCCCTGTCCAAAATAAAGCGGGCATACATTTTTATCAGACCACGAAGTGCAATGTCATGGGCAGCAATTCTCCTCATCAGAGACTGCGCATGCGCCATTTTTACCTTGATTAATTAGTCGGTCATTACTATAGAAAGTAATGGGAAACTTTATTTCTATTCTGAATAACTATTTTATTATGTTGAATTTTATAAATAAGCACATATACACATATTCTTGAAAGTTTTATCTTTTATTTGGTGCTAAGTTATTTAAAATTGGTTTTGATTTACATATTTCCTTTTTAATTTGAAATCTATACGGTCGTTTGTATATAAAATATAGGATTGAAATTGAAAAACAGCCTTTTGACGGTTTTCAGAGGTATTTTGCTATTTTATCGTTTTTATTTCAAATTAGAAGCAGATACTACCATGTTCACAATAAAACGCACTTTTAGAACATATAAGTTATTCTTATGCTGGTAGAGGTCTTGATAATAGTATTAATAATAATAGTTTTTTTTCGAAAGGAGCTTCTGTGCTAGTACTGTAAAATTCAATGCTGATTTCACAAAAGGTACATCGTATTGATTTGATTGATTGATTTTGATTTTTGGAGTTTAACGCCACTTTCAGCAATATCATGGCGACCAGTTTTAGTGGTGGAAGAAGTCGGAGTACCCGTAGAGAACCACCGACCATGGGCAAGCAACTGGTAAACTTTATCACATGCGACTGCGAGTCGAGTGCACCCTTTTTGTAATTTACAACGCCGGGCGCGAACCCACGCCGTATTGGTGATAGGCTTGTATGAGTTGTTAGATAATCCAACTACCCAACTCATTGAGCCACCCAGGCCCTGGAATAGAGTTTAAAAATATCTTAAACTCTTGGAATAGAGTTTAAAATTGGATCCTTTTGAAATATGTTACAAAAGAACCACTGCATGGATTGAAACCAAACATGACAGAAATAGACTTACGGTCCTCATAACGTGTCCAACATGCATGTATTTATCAGCACCTTAGTTATCCCCAAGCAGCGAGGTTGCACAGGTTGCACAGGGTGTATTGTATCTGGACTGTCCTCACTCCCTGCATACCAATACCAGTCCTGTTGTGTGTCCGTCCATAACATTAATTCTTGTGGATATCCTGGATGTTTCTCAACCAATCTTAATCAAATTTAGTAAACATATTCAGTATAATAGCAGCAAACCCTATTCGAGTTTCAAGGTCATAGTCTAAAGGTTAAGGTTATAATACATATTTGCTAAGTTTACAGCGTTGTGGACACATCATAGCTTTTTTTTCCTTGGATTTCGACCGGACTCTCTATTTTGCATTTCTTTAACAGTCATGTGAACACAACAAAGATAATTTTTCAACCGGCCGCAAGTTCGTTGCTTATTCCTGGCTCGTAAGTTATTCCTTATTCATTACTTATTCCTTATTTGCTATTCCTTATTTCATTCGATGGATTTCAATTAAACTTGGAGAATACATCAACAATTGAGAATGCAAGTAGCCTTTTAATTTTTAAAGTCAGAGGTCAGGGACATGGTGACATTTTGTCTTTTTATATATAGCCTAGCGGACACAACATAGCTTTTTTTAATTTGTTTCGATCAAACTTGGTTAGAACATTAACCATTTAGAGAGCAAGACGTTTATCGTATTTTTAATGTCATAGGTCAAAATGCCAAGGTCCCCGTTATATTTTTAATTTCTTTTACAGCCTTGTTGACACATCAAAGCTTGTGTTTTTCAATGAATTTCAATCAAACTTGTAAATATTAATCGTTGAGACTGTATGAATGTTTATTTTCAATGTCAATGGTCAAATGTCAAGGTCAAAGTGACATTTTGCGGTCCTTAGATAAACTTAAGTAGTTACATATATGTATATCGAGTCAAGAGAGGTCATGAAAAACCGCGATTCTAACGATAATCAATCTCAAAATCCATAGACAAGGCCAAGATAGCAATGACAGACGAAATTCAACTCTCAAAAACTTGAAATTTACACAACAGAAACTAAAGAGTAACCAGCAACTCAGACTCTGCCAAATATGTGAAACTTAAACCAGATGCACCGGTTGGGTAAGTGTTCTCTGCTTTTCATGAAACATCACCACGTTGCTCGTGTCATAGTCCGATAAGACGTTGCTCATGTCATAGTCCGGTAAGACGTTGCTCATGTCATAGTCCGGTAAGACGTTGCTCATGTCATAGTTCGGTACGACGTTGCTCATGTCATAGTTCGGTAAGACGTTGCTCATGTCATAGTTCGGTAAGTCGACAGAAAAAATACGAGTTAATTAGGAAACTAATCAGTTCTAAATTGAAAAAAATTGCACTGTCCTTGCACCACAAAGTGATCCTCTAAAATTCAACATTTATTCTTCGTAATTCGAAACCGACTAAACATTATAAAAAAAATGCGAATGTAAAATAACAACAAACGAAGTTATCGTTTCGTAGAGATGTTCTTAAGATATTCTATTAAGATATCATCGTGACTCTTATTAACTGTGGCTTCATTTAATTTCGATAGGTACCAATTTTCCAACGACCTGTTTTTTCTATTATTCTATAAAAGATGATCTGGTAGTATTCCACAAACCACGAAAGTGAGTATCCACAACTTGCCATTTTTTTCAGCTTACGAAAATTGATATCCACAAAAATAAATGAATCCACAGTAATCGGATTTACTATAATAAATGATGCGTTATTACGTACTTTGTATGCGTATATGTACGTACTGAAATGTGCACGAATAATAAATTTGTTTCCACACTGATATGAAAACGTTGTTTCCACACTGATATGAAAATGTCTAGATCGATTGTATTGATTTTTTATTTATGGTGTCTTAACGCCACTTTCAACAATATTTCAGCTATATCATGGCGACCAGTTTGTATGTCAGACGAATATGCATCTGATAAATGTGAATCAAAAACGCTTTTAAATTTTGTGGTAAACCGATTCACTTTTACAAAGAACGGATTTCTTTTCTTTTTTATTGTGAAGATGGAAAACGTGGGGCTGTCAGTTGACTTTCATTGAACGCTGTGGAAGTCAAGCAGACCTCTCATTTACTTGATGTCTGCAGGTTTCGGTTGTTCCTCTGACAGTTCGATGGTTTCTTGAGGATTTTCCGCTTTCCTTCATCTTTAATACAGCCGGTTTTGTACATAGTGCATGCACATCGGCATCAGTGGTATCTGTGGCTACTCGACTAGATAGTACATATAGTTGTCCAGGTCGGTATTCCCCGTTACAGAGCCTTTTAATATTTGGGGCTGAATTTGTCCCCCGGTACGTGGTTCTTTCCCCCATTTGCACTACACTGTAAATAATGTTCACATCACTGTAGGGATGATCATGGAGTGGCATATAAATATTTCCTGCACCCCCTTTAAGCTGTTAGACCAGACGCATAGGCCCTGAGTTCCGACGCTGGAGATACTACAGAAACCCTGACAGGAATGCCTGGATATCCTTCTTACCACATTTATTGAGGGTGCTCCTTATAGAAAAGAGAATTCTACCTGGCATAATGGTCGTTGATAAATGTTTATTTTATTTGTTTTGACGAATGGTTCATAAATCTTATACATTAAATTTGTGTCTTGAAGAATGGTTCATAAATCTTCTTATACATGCATATTAGTATAAAATTCTGCTTAGACTTTTTCATCACTTCTCGTTCCATTCATGTTATTCTTATTGGATTTTAGTATATTTTCGTTTCGATTTCCATTTTAGTATATTTCGTTGCGCTTAGCATTTTAGTATATTTCGTTTCGTTGGGTTTCGTTTCGCATTTTAGTATCTTTCGTTTCGCTGCGTTTCGTTTCGCGTTTTAGTATATTTCGTTGCGTAATATTTCGTTTCGTTTCGTTTCGTTTCGTTCGTTGCGTTTCGATTTCGTTTCGTAGTTTAGTACAACCCTAATTATATAGCTAACAACTTTGTCACTCATCATTACGATCTCTGAATAAAATATTGTCGTGTATTTGTATATAAAACGTCCGAATCAATAATATGATGAGAGGATGCTATCATTTATATGCACTCAATACCTTTATCCCCCCTTTTCCCCCCATTACTTCTGTTTATCAAATATATTCATGTATACATTTATTATATTATGTAACTTTCTGTCATTTTCATATTTATGTATATAACATTTGTATAGAGTGGATACACTAAGTTGATATAACTTGTTTCCAATCTAATTGTACATTTATAAGACAATAAAATATGTTTAAACTTAAAGGAGAGTGCCTTGTTATTTCAACCGCAGATTGTGCTTCTGATCAGTGGATTTTCTCTTCGTATCTCTCCACACAGTATTCTTCGTCAATACGACAGAACGTCTCGTATAGCAAAATATGTTCAAATAGATCTATGACATTTTCTTCTCAATTACGTTAATATGACGTCACGATGACGCTAATGCAACGCTTACAATGATGTATTCGATAAAAGCCTGTTTCGATGCTTGTACGTGAATGTTACCACCAAGACAATCCTAATTGTATATTTCTTCTGTTGATCGATCTAAAATGAGGGACATGAATTATTATAGGTTAGTATATCTTTGGTATTGTAGCATGTCATCATATTTCGTTTGTTGCCTTTAATATACGTCGTTTTCACCGTATGCTGTTTACTGACAATTATCACGTGATTTAGGGTATCACGTGCTATATGTATCCAACTGGCGACTTCTGTTTAGGTAGAAATACTCCAAGCTTCAATGTACCACAACAGCGTCAATATTTACAAAAAGATTGAGTTAAGCTTCAAAATATAATAAGAGCAAGTGTGTATACAACTAACTAACGTTGAATAGAATCAAGAAATATTAGACGAGGATGACTACCATGATCCCCCCCTTTAATCATCCCCTAGAAAATGTATATTTTTGAAATCGCTGGCACAAATCTGACTTATAAATTAAAGAAAGACTAGACTTCGACACAGAACACTTTCGGTATGGTAGTCTGTGTTTTCAAAGCCGGTTAAACTTTGATTCAGTGCCAGTGAACCGGTACAAGGATAGACTTTTTATAGGGTGGACGTACATGATATACTTGAATATGACTAAATATATCAAATGCACGGTGCGCTTTTACTGAGGACTCTTCTTAATCATTGGTCAAAAGAACCATGACTCATGGTTCTTTTCCCGTCTCCCTTCTCATGTTTCCACATTCTCTATCCAGAGTTGTCGTTCCTGCTACGATACACTCCATCTGTCAACACCCATTTTACAAGATTTTTATAAAATTTAGAAACAGTAAAAAAATGTACTTAAAATTGTTTTAATTATTGTAAATACATGTATCAATAAAGATGAAAATAAATCACTCATTTCAAATCAATTCTCTCTTAAAAATGATTTGTGATCGTTTTTAACTTTTTAATTTTTACCTCCGCAAAATAGTTCTTCAGAAAATTGATTTGAAATGAGTGATTTATTTTCATCTTTATTGATATTTACAATAATTAAAGCAATTTTAAGTACATTTTTTTTTATTGTTTCTAAATTTTACAAAAATCGTGTGAAATGAGCGTTGACAGAGATGTTGTGTAGCGTGGCAGGAACGACAACTCTGGATAGAGAATGATGTTTCCATAGTCACAAAAAGGGGGAAGGGATGAATGGGACCATAAGAGCTACGGCGCCGCAGCTAGTAGATATCACATCACGAAGCGACGTATTGTATGTTTTGTTTAAGGCCTCTCTTTCTATAATCTACAATCTTATTAAAGTTAGATAAATGTCTGTTGAATTTTTTTACGATACACTAGCGTCAATCAACATCCCGTAACTTTCATTTTACATTGACCGTCCAGAGATATGCAACGGCATGTTGTTAGATGTTAGTGTATTGATAAAATAAAAATCAAAATAGGTATAACAAACATCTAATTCTAATGAAACTGATATTTTTGGAACTTCTTATTGTCCTGAAAATATATGAATGATTTAGCACTGGACTTTAGCAACCACCAATCAGTCCATTATTCTGAGTTAACCTTACAACTTTAAATATCTGTTGTCTCTGGCGGTTGTTGTAAGCGTAAAAGTATAAAAAGCTATCTAGCTGATAGTGGGTCTCTATTTCCAGAGATTTGACTTTACCCCCATCCCACTATTGAAATATCGCCAAATTCCACTATAATTATCACCTCGTCGGAGAGATAAATTATTTCACTGTAGATTTTATCCTACCGGGTGTATTTATATGTTTTCATATAGCCATTTGCACGAACAATATCTAGTACCAGAGATATTTTTGTACAAAGGCCATTATTTCACGGTGTTTTATTTCAAGTAGGATAAAATAATCAATGACCTTTCATCACTTAGACACTTTTTTCAAGTGAGATAAAAATTTAAAAGAAAACTCACATAAGAAGACAACTGCAGATTGTCCTCAAACTGAGTTCTCTTAATAATGAATTTTATCGTTACGCACATTTTGTAATTTTTAAAAGTTTGTTAGGAACAAATTGAACATCAGATTATAAGTTTGTAGTGCGCGGCTTTATAAAACAACATTTTTCACCGATGAGAACAAAAGCAACTTTGAATACTTCTGAGGAAAAAAATCCCGTTTTCAATCATTTTGTAAATTCATAAGAACATATGAACGGGTTTATCTTTACCTTATTTCAAATCAGTAGATAAAAATGTAGTTATTTATAGATATCACCAACAATGTGACAGGAAGTAGGAAGGATTTGATTATTTTCCTTGTAGATTTGCGATAGCAATACATCACATGAATATGAACAAACGTTACGTAATACGTCAAATGATGAATTAGACAGAGTTTACAAAGTGAGATTTGTTCTGATTGTTGTGAAGATTACTGGTATAAATAGTGGGTATGTTTCACAATGTTTCTTTTTTCTTCTTGTTTTCACGGATCGCTAGTATATACTATATCATATTTTATTACATACTTAGTTCAAATAAAGGCATTTTTGTATTACTAATATGACCGGAAGTAAACTGTCCATATTTTCACACCCAGGGAAAATAACCGGTTACTGGATTACTACTAGATCATTTCCATATCGAGGCCCATATTGGCCCGGGCCAATATGGGCCTCGACTTCGTCTCAGGCCAATATGGGTGTCTCTTTTCTAGATGTCGGAAGTATTACACTATGTAATAAATAGTTTAATACATGGGCATTTCCATATTGGCCTGGTTATCATCCCTCGACCCATATTGGTCCTCGACTGCGTCTCGGGCCAATATGGAGGTCTCGGGATGATAACCAGGCCAATATGAAAATGTCCATGTATTAATCTGTAATTATTCGTGAAATAAATTCTGTTATCACATATTTTGTTGCAATATGTTCGTTTTTGCATGTTCAATAATAGCTAAAAGTCAGTGTTGGTTATTTGCCCTCAGGGCAAATATCCGTATTTGCCCTCATATATCCGTATTTGCCCCCGAATTCAACTTCCGGTATCAGCGCAGTGGTCTCAAAGTAGAAGGAAAGATGATGCATAAAGATCTGTATAAAATCGTATTTCAATAAAATTAACACACGTGGGCGGAACAAGTCTTATTTTGATATTCAAAATCTACGATTAGTTATACATGTACTATATATATGAATTAGAGAAGTAGATAGTGAACCGTATTATTTGAAAATATTAAATTGAAATAATTACATTACTTCCGTTTTTCATTGAAATATTACAATATGATTGGTTATGAAGTGGTCACATGATTATAAAAGAGATGTTTCACATGCCAATGAAACTCAAATCCGAACTTGCATGACGACGTCAGATGTAAGAAATCAATGGCGTAGTAATTTCCAATAGCAAATAATCTAACACAAATAAAATTCACAGCGAAAAATTCAACTATATTAAATTTTGGTGTGATTTAAATATAATTATAAGAATTGAATGCATTCTTTTGAAGTTTCATTGGGGTATGAAAGCGCTGATCGAACTACATTTTCAACATGAAGCGCGGTACGTTTCATTGAAAATGTACTTCGGTCAACGCTTTCATACCCCAATGAAACTTCAAAAGAATGCATTTAATTCTTAAGTAAATTTTTATACAATGAGTACGATATTTCACGCCTTTTTATTAAATTAGGCAATATTTCACCCGATTTTATTTTTACGCCCACTTGAAACAGATAAGACTTGCTATTTTTTTATTGGACAAATAACCTGATAAGAGACTTGTGTTTTATTCTATTTTCGTAAAGTGATACCGACCACATTGGTGATGGAATCGATTGAATATTTTTTTATCGTCTATTTATTTTATTTTGTTTTTGGTCTTTCATCTGGTATGTATTTACAAATGTTATACACCAATTGACTTCATGATAAAGATTCCAAAAACTGAGGTTATTGACAAGTATATAAACTTGGTCATTTTCAAATCTCGGAGGAGGAAGTGACCCCCTCAACCTCATTTTAGGGTATGTATAATTATCATTATTGAATGATGGATATGTGTGTTTTATAAACTTTACAAACAGGGTGGCGCTGAGATATGTTTATGCGCGGATTCTGGTTTAATTGCCATAAAAACAAGTGTAAATATAATACTGACTGATAATCACTTGTAAGGAATAATGTAGCTGTTGAACTGTAGCTTTTGACGTTTTTTTTTTTTATACCGTAGACGGTTATAAAGACCGTTAGGAGTACAGTTACATAGTTAATTATGTGACATTTTCCTCAATGTCAAAATGTACAAGGAACATGGCATTATCCTCTACTACACACCACCCGACAATAAGCGGCATTATGCTCTAATTCGTCAGACTCAACCTAGCATAAAGTGTTTATTAAACAAAAACAAACTCCTGTTTATAGGAACAGCTCGCCAGAGTGTACAGCAAGTTTTATTAAACAACATTATTAAGAAAAAACTGGTGGAACGCGCTAATCTGGGTCACGGGTCACTGTAATCGGGCGGCTGTATCGAGAAGCAGATACAGTGTTGAAAAAACTGTTGATACTCATAAAATATTGATAAATGCAATAACATTTTATGTTTGTCTTCAAGAAATATGATAAACAAAACCATGTGTGAAGTGTTATGACGAAATATCTCTGATTTCTATTTAAATTTACGAGTTGAAGTTGCGGCTGCATCGAGAAACAGATACGGTGTTGAAAAAACTGTTGATACTCATAAAATATTGATAAATGCAATACAATTTTATGTTTGTCTTCAAGAAATATGATAGACAAAATCATGTGTGAAGTTTTATGACGAAATATCTCCGATTTCTATGTAAATTTACGAGTTGAAGTGGGGAAACACCCACAGGTAATTTTAGCGATGTATTCTTTTATCTTGGACAAGAATAATGAGCGTCCTGATTGGATGACCGATTTAAAACACACTGACTCCGCATGATAAAAAGATGCATGTAAAAGAAATCTATGTTATATTTATTCATTTGTTTGATTCTGGAATATTGTTGATCATTGATTTAAACAAAAAAAGGGGAAAAGGGGGGGGGGGGGAATTTATTTGTGAATTTTACAGTAAAAGAAATCTATGTTATATTTATTCATTTGTTTGATTCTGGAATGATTTAAACAAGAAAAAAGGGGAAGAAAAGAGGAGTGAATTTTATTTGTGAATTTTACAGTTAAATAAATGTTATGTTTCGACAGTTTAAAGAGAAAAAAAAAATTTGTAGTGACTAAAGCTTAAATCAGCGTTAAAAATTGAACAAATATCAGTGGTTTTGTAAATGCGATTTATTTTAAATAGATAATCTGAATTTATTATTTATTAATCTATTATTAATAATACAATTTTATATCCCTTGGGAGGGCAAGGGGGTTATGATGAACATTTGAAATAAAAACACAGGACCGGACTTTAAGCAAAAATAATAATCCAGGATTAGTTTTTTATTAAAAAAATCCAGGACCCCTGTGTTCATGATTTTTTTTTTTTAAAGTTAATAATATGAAATATTGACATTCACACTTGCCTTTTGGACAGCACATTTCTGTGTCCACGCTTGTTTTAATTATAAAATAAATATTAAAGTCCATCAAACACAGTTTGGCCGCCTCAGTGAACATCAATAACTATAGACAATCTACAAAATAGAAAATATAATACAGTTAAGCTTAAATATAGCGAATGAAAATTCGTACATATCATTGCATTAACATCATATAGGGTGGGTTGGGGGTTGGGGGTTGGAGGGTCTACATATCAAACCTTGCTGCTAGTTGGCTTGAGCTTCGAATGCCTAAAAACACTTTTAACTTCAAAAGGAAATCTTTTCCCGCTTAAACAATCCGTGCTATTAACATATGCAACTATTATTTCATATGCATACCCGCTTTGCGGCAATATATTAACCAATAGATTACGTATATAAAATATATAATTAAAACACCTTAGCCAATCAATACCGAGTGTCAACAAAACATACACACGTGTTCATGTAAACAAAAACATAAACACGTGTTTGCCTACCTTTAATAAATACATTTATCCTCAATTATATGCCACCCGACAATGACAGTGATTTGATTTAAACAGAAATGTATTAACTGTTAGTCCATTAATTTCAGAAAAGTGATAAGATACATTGACAAGTGTTACGTCATGGCTTTATGGAGACAGTTCCTGTTACTACTTTGGAAGAACTGGACGTTACAAAAAAGAAAAGTCTGTGTTACTGTGTTTGAAATTTTGCTACCTTTATTTTTTGGAACAATCTTAGTTTTGATTCGTCTTCTGGTAAAAACTACAGATTACCCAAACAATACAATATGGCCGACCCAAAATATTACAAGAAATCTATATATCAGCTATGAGAAGTCTGACATTCTGTATGCTCCAAATGAGACTGCTATCGATAACATAATGGCTGTTGTATTATCTTCTGTTAACGATCACACGATACCGGTATTTAAAAAAACTCTTCGAGGTAAGTGTCTTAAAAATGTATATGTGAACTTAATTTAGAATACAGAGGTTGTCGTTTTTAAATGCGATCGCATGGTAATTGGACTCGCATCTACCTATGCAAACAGTTCCTGTTGCACTAAAGTGGGTGCTATATTCCCGCTTATGAAGAGATGTGCTCGATGTCTTCAAGCGATGATGTTAATTGGCGGCAGGTCGGTAGTTTACTTCTAGTACTTCTGGTCTTTCATCAATGAATAAGCCTGACCACCCCTTTCAGATATGCAGATAATCTGAAATTAGTCAAAGAGAACAACATGTCTAATTTAAAAAGGATAGTATGTTTTTATTTTCCTGAAATTGTAAATACAAAAGATCAATTTCACAAGAAGTAAAATGTAGGTCCCTTACTCTAAAGTTTTATGACTTGTATGTTTCTTTACTTTAGAATCGCAGATGGCCTATAGTAATCAGGTTTTTGATTTTTTACAAATTTACGCCAGCAAGCGTTATATAACTTGCAACAGCCTTCAGTATAATCGTAAATTATATCATTCAGATTCGACATGTATATCAGTTTAATTAAAATATAACTAGACTTTTTTGTATCTTTTTTTTAATATTATATTTTGTTGTTGATGCAATAACGTTTGTGCCTATGTTTTCAGACTCTTAACCCTGCTTGACCTCAATGGATTAGATGCCAACTTATTTCTTGCATCTGAATCACGAAGAAGAGTTTGAAGATATCAAAGGGGTAATCGTAATCCGTAAATCGAAGAAGAATAGACAACACAATGGTCAAAAGAAAAAGTACAAAAGGACAAACAACGGTCTACAAAACATACATATAAAACTAAAGATCGAGTAACAGGAACCTCACTAAAAACCGTGGGCGAACTCAGGTGCTCCGAAATACACATCTGATTTTTAACTTGACTATTCATTCCAGGATTTAAAACGGAGGAAGAACTGTTAGAGTACCATAATCTGAATAGCGATACAATTTGGGCAGCTGTCGCGTTTGATCCCAGCCAATCGTATGTTAACAGTCTTCCAGACGATGTCCTTTATGATTTACGAGTTGCCAGGTTATATCCAGAAGCCAGATGGAACACTGATTACACATATGATTTTGCTCAGACGACTAGTCCCAGAACTCGAGAAGCTGATGGTGGTTCTCCAAGTAAATATACTGTTATGTAATGACGACATGGAGTTCATAATTATTATTGAGGAAACTTTTATCATTTGTTTTTAAATTTTCTATTACCGTTTAATCTAGGAAACCCAAATGAACCCCGGTATTTAGAATCATAACAGTTTATCTGCTGCAGGGTACAACCATAGGGCATGTCTTCAGGATACACTGACGCTATTAAAAAATAATAACCTACTACTTAATACCCCAACCGTGGAGTAGTATATAGTAGGAGATTTTGCTAAGAACATCAGTATGTCCTGAAGACATGCCCCTATAATCATGACCGTCAGGGGTAAGGGAAAATTCAAATACAAAACTTGCCTTTAGTATAAGACATTTATATTAATGACTGTCTCGTGTAGGAAAATCTCGCTTCGCATTCCTGTAAAACAACTTGCAGTGGCTCCAAACGAGAAATAATGTGTCAGTAGTAGTGGTCGTTAGTGCCGCATTGTAATACATTTTTGGCTACCCTATTCATTATATCCTCGGCAGCTGTATATTGAAGTCAGTAGTCCTCCCTGTGTCACCGGTGCATGATATATTGCTTAGCAGCTGTATATTGAAGTCAGTAGGCCTCTCTGTGTCACCGGTGCATGATATATTGTTTGGCAACTGTATATTGAAGTCAGTAGTCCTTCCTGTGTCACCGGTGCATGATATATTGTTTGGCAACTGTATATTGAAGTCAGTAGGCCTCCCTGTGTCACCGGTGCATGATATATTGTTTGGCAACTGTATATTGAAGTCAGTAGGCCTCCCTGTGTCACCGGTGCATGATATATTGTTTGGCAACTGTATATTGAAGTCAGTAGTCCTCCCTGTGTCACCTGTGTCACCGGTGCATGATATATTGTTTGTCAGCTGTATATTGAAGTCAGTAGTCCTCTCTGTGTCACCTGTGTCACCGGTGCATGATATATTGTTTGACAGCTGTTTATTGAAGTCAGTAGTCCTCCCTGTGTCACCTGTGTCACCGGTGCATGATATATTGTTTGGCAGCTGTATATTGAAGTCAGTGGCCCTCCCTGTGTCACCTGTGTCAACGGTGCATGATATATTGTTTGGCAGCTGTATATTGAAGTCAGTAGTCCTCTCTGTGTCACCTGTGTCACCGGTGCATGATATATTGTTTGGCAGCTGTATATTGAAGTCAGTAGTCCTCCCTGTGTCACCTGTGTCACCGGTGCATGATATATTGTTTGGCAGCTGTATGTTGAAGTCAGTAGTCCTCCCTGTGCCACCTGTGTCACCGGTGCATGATATATTGTTTGGCAGCTGTATATTGAAGTCAGTAGTCCTCCCTGTGCCACCTGTATCACTGGTGCATGATATATTGTTTGGCAGCTGTATATTGAAGTCAGTAGCCCTTCCTGTGTCACCGGTGCATGATATATTGTTTGGCAGATGTATATTGAAGTCAGTAGTCCTCCCTGTGTCACCTGTGTCACCGGTGCATGATATATTGTTTGGCAGCTGTATATTGAAGTCAGTAGCCCTCCCTGTGTCACCTGTGTCACCGGTGCATGATATATTGTTTGGCAGCTGTATATTGAAGTCAGTAGTCCTCTCTGTGTCACCTGTGTCACCGGTGCATGATATATTGTTTGGCAGCTGTATATTGAAGTCAGTAGTCCTCCCTGTGTCACCTGTGTCACCGGTGCATGATATATTGTTTGGCAGCTGTATATTGAAGTCAGTAGTCCTCCCTGTGTCACCTGTGTCACCGGTGCATGATATATTGTTTGGCAGCTGTATATTGAAGTCAGTAGCCCTCCCTGTGTCACCTGTGTCACCGGTGCATGATATATTGCTTGGCAGCTGTATATTGAAGTCAGTAGCCCCCCCTGTGTCACCGGTGCATGATATATTGTTTGGCAGCTGTATATTGAAGTCAGTAGTCCTCCCTGTGTCACCTGTGTCACCGGTGCATGATATATTGTTTGGCAGCTGTATATTGAAGTCAGTAGTCCTCTCTGTGTCACCTGTGTCACCGGTGCATGATATATTGTTTGGCAGCTGTATATTGAAGTCAGTAGTCCTCCATGTGTCACCTGTGTCACCGGTGCATGATATATTGTTTGGCAGCTGTATATTGAAGTCAGTAGTCCTCCCTGTGTCACCTGTGTCACCGGTGCATGATATATTGTTTGGCAGCTGTATATTGAAGTCAGTAGTCCTCCCTGTGTCACCTGTGTCACCGGTGCATGATATATTGTTTCGCAGCTGTATATTGAAGTCAGTAGCCCTTTCTGTGTCACCGGTGCATGATATATTGTTTGGCAGCTGTATATTGAAGTCAGTAGTCCTCCCTGTGTCACCTGTGTCACCGGTGCATGATATATTGTTTGGCAGCTGTATATTGAAGTCAGTGGCCCTCCCTGTGTCACCTGTGTCACCGGTGCATGATATATTGTTTGGCAGATGTATGTTGAAGTCAGTAGTCCTCCCTGTGTCACCTGTGTCACCGGTGCATGATATATTGTTTGGCAGCTGTATATTGAAGTCAGTAGTCCTCCATGTGTCACCTGTGTCACCGGTGCATGATATATTGTTTGGCAGCTGTATATTGAAGTCAGTAGTCCTCCCTGTGTCACCTGTGTCACCGGTGCATGATATATTGTTTGGCAGCTGTATATTGAAGTCAGTAGTCCTCCCTGTGTCACCTGTGTCACCGGTGCATGATATATTGTTTCGCAGCTGTATATTGAAGTCAGTAGCCCTTTCTGTGTCACCGGTGCATGATATATTGTTTGGCAGCTGTATATTGAAGTCAGTAGTCCTCCCTGTGTCACCTGTGTCACCGGTGCATGATATATTGTTTGGCAGATGTATGTTGAAGTCAGTAGTCCTCCCTGTGTCACCTGTGTCACCGGTGCATGATATATTGTTTGGCAGCTGTATATTGAAGTCAGTAGTCCTCCTTGTGTCACCTGTGTCACCGGTGCATGATATATTGTTTCGCAGCTGTATATTGAAGTCAGTAGCCCTTCCTGTGTCACCGGTGCATGATATATTGTTTGGCAGATGTATATTGAAGTCAGTAGTCCTCCCTGTGTCACCTGTGTCACCGGTGCATGATATATTGTTTGGCAGCTGTATATTGAAGTCAGTAGCCCTCCCTGTGTCACCTGTGTCACCGGTGCATGATATATTGCTTGGCAGCTGTATATTGAAGTCAGTAGCCCCCCCTGTGTCACCGGTGCATGATATATTGTTTGGCAGCTGTATATTGAAGTCAGTAGTCCTCCCTGTGTCACCTGTGTCACCGGTGCATGATATATTGTTTGGCAGCTGTATATTGAAGTCAGTAGTCCTCTCTGTGTCACCTGTGTCACCGGTGCATGATATATTGTTTGGCAGCTGTATATTGAAGTCAGTAGTCCTCCATGTGTCACCTGTGTCACCGGTGCATGATATATTGTTTGGCAGCTGTATATTGAAGTCAGTAGTCCTCCCTGTGTCACCTGTGTCACCGGTGCATGATATATTGTTTGGCAGCTGTATATTGAAGTCAGTAGTCCTCCCTGTGTCACCTGTGTCACCGGTGCATGATATATTGTTTCGCAGCTGTATATTGAAGTCAGTAGCCCTTTCTGTGTCACCGGTGCATGATATATTGTTTGGCAGCTGTATATTGAAGTCAGTAGTCCTCCCTGTGTCACCTGTGTCACCGGTGCATGATATATTGTTTGGCAGCTGTATATTGAAGTCAGTGGCCCTCCCTGTGTCACCTGTGTCACCGGTGCATGATATATTGTTTGGCAGATGTATGTTGAAGTCAGTAGTCCTCCCTGTGTCACCTGTGTCACCGGTGCATGATATATTGTTTGGCAGCTGTATATTGAAGTCAGTAGTCCTCCATGTGTCACCTGTGTCACCGGTGCATGATATATTGTTTGGCAGCTGTATATTGAAGTCAGTAGTCCTCCCTGTGTCACCTGTGTCACCGGTGCATGATATATTGTTTGGCAGCTGTATATTGAAGTCAGTAGTCCTCCCTGTGTCACCTGTGTCACCGGTGCATGATATATTGTTTCGCAGCTGTATATTGAAGTCAGTAGCCCTTTCTGTGTCACCGGTGCATGATATATTGTTTGGCAGCTGTATATTGAAGTCAGTAGTCCTCCCTGTGTCACCTGTGTCACCGGTGCATGATATATTGTTTGGCAGATGTATGTTGAAGTCAGTAGTCCTCCCTGTGTCACCTGTGTCACCGGTGCATGATATATTGTTTGGCAGCTGTATATTGAAGTCAGTAGTCCTCCTTGTGTCACCTGTGTCACCGGTGCATGATATATTGTTTCGCAGCTGTATATTGAAGTCAGTAGCCCTTCCTGTGTCACCGGTGCATGATATATTGTTTGGCAGATGTATATTGAAGTCAGTAGTCCTCCCTGTGTCACCTGTGTCACCGGTGCATGATATATTGTTTGGCAGCTGTATATTGAAGTCAGTAGCCCTCCCTGTGTCACCTGTGTCACCGGTGCATGATATATTGTTTGGCAGCTGTATATTGAAGTCAGTAGTCCTCTCTGTGTCACCTGTGTCACCGGTGCATGATATATTGTTTGGCAGCTGTATATTGAAGTCAGTAGTCCTCCCTGTGTCACCTGTGTCACCGGTGCATGATATATTGTTTGGCAGCTGTATATTGAAGTCAGTAGTCCTCCCTGTGTCACCTGTGTCACCGGTGCATGATATATTGTTTGGCAGCTGTATATTGAAGTCAGTAGCCCTCCCTGTGTCACCTGTGTCACCGGTGCATGATATATTGCTTGGCAGCTGTATATTGAAGTCAGTAGCCCCCCCTGTGTCACCGGTGCATGATATATTGTTTGGCAGCTGTATATTGAAGTCAGTAGTCCTCCCTGTGTCACCTGTGTCACCGGTGCATGATATATTGTTTGGCAGCTGTATATTGAAGTCAGTAGTCCTCTCTGTGTCACCTGTGTCACCGGTGCATGATATATTGTTTGGCAGCTGTATATTGAAGTCAGTAGTCCTCCATGTGTCACCTGTGTCACCGGTGCATGATATATTGTTTGGCAGCTGTATATTGAAGTCAGTAGTCCTCCCTGTGTCACCTGTGTCACCGGTGCATGATATATTGTTTGGCAGCTGTATATTGAAGTCAGTAGTCCTCCCTGTGTCACCTGTGTCACCGGTGCATGATATATTGTTTCGCAGCTGTATATTGAAGTCAGGAGCCCTTTCTGTGTCACCGGTGCATGATATATTGTTTGGCAGCTGTATATTGAAGTCAGTAGTCCTCCCTGTGTCACCTGTGTCACCGGTGCATGATATATTGTTTGGCAGCTGTATATTGAAGTCAGTGGCCCTCCCTGTGTCACCTGTGTCACCGGTGCATGATATATTGTTTGGCAGATGTATGTTGAAGTCAGTAGTCCTCCCTGTGTCACCTGTGTCACCGGTGCATGATATATTGTTTGGCAGATGTATGTTGAAGTCAGCAGTCCTCCCTGTGCCACCTGTGTCACCGGTGCATGATATATTGTTTGGCAGCTGTATATTGAAGTCAGTAGCCCTCCCCGTGTCACCTGTGTCACCGGTGCATGATATATTGTTTGGCAGCTGTATATTGAAGTCAGTAGTCCTCTCTGTGTCACCTGTGTCACCGGTGCATGATATATTGTTTGGCAGCTGTATATTGAAGTCAATAGTCCTCCCTGTGTCACCTGTGTCACCGGTGCATGATATATTGTTTGGCAGCTGTATATTGAAGTCAGCAGTCCTCCCTGTGTCACCTGTGTCACCGGTGCATGATATATTGTTTGGCAGCTGTATATTGAAGTCAGTAGCCCTCCCTGTGTCACCGGTGCATGATATATCGTTTGGCAGCTGTATATTGAAGTCAGTAGTCCTCCATGAGTCACCTGTGTCACCGGTGCATGATATATTGTTTGACAGCTGTATATTGAAGTCAGTAGTCCTCTCTGTGTCACCTGTGTCACCGGTGCATGATATATTGTTTGGCAGCTGTATATTGAAGTCAGTAGTCCTCCCTGTGTCACCTGTGTCACCGGTGCATGATATATTGTTTGGCAGCTGTATATTGAAGTCAGCAGTCCTCCCTGTGTCACCTGTGTCATCGGTGCATGATATATTGTTTGGCAGCTGTATATTGAAGTCAGTAGCCCTCCCTGTGTCACCGGTGCATGATATATCGTTTGGCAGCTGTATATTGAAGTCAGTAGTCCTCCATGTGTCACCTGTGTCACCGGTGCATGATATATTGTTTGGCAGCTGTATATTGAAGTCAGTAGTCCTCCCTGTGTCACCTGTGGTTATAATATTGTAACCATACTGTTTCACATAATCACCGTTTAAGTATAATTTTCATTTTCAATACATATTTCCTATTTATAAATTGGTATATACATATGACTTTTAGCCAACATATTGTATTTTTAATTCTCAATTTTAATATAAAATGTTATCCTCAAAGACACTATTGACTTGTTATTATATTATCATTAATTTTTATTTTAGATTATGTAGAAACTGGCTTTCTGTATCTCCAGTATGAAGTAGATAGAGCTATAATTAAACAAAAGTCTGGGAAAGCTAATTTCTTTGATGATATAAATGTCAAGTTGAAGAAGATGCCATACCCACCTTATGTGGAAGACCCACTCTTGACTGCTATTCAGACAAATTTACCATTGTTTTTAATGCTTGGATTCATTTTATATGTCATACAGACCACCAAAAACATTGTCTATGAGAAAGAAAGAAAGTTAAAGGTTAGTTTAAATAATCATGATTATTGAATAAGGTGTCAGTCATTGTTATAATTTTTGTGTAAATCGAAAATAGGATAACGTTTTCTGTCAATCTTAGCAAGAAATCTTGGATTCGATTTCCAGTTGGGCCAACAATGCACTTTAAATTGGAATTGCGCTGTTTTGCCACCAAGCATGCAGTATTTAATGTGAGAGTAATAGCAAAGACGGGATAAGTCGGAATCACAGAAATGTGTCTAAGTGCATCAATATATATTAGTATTTCAATAAATTAGCAGTGTAAAAACCATCTCCACATGTTGGTATTAAAATTGCTTATTATGTGTTAAAGAATAATAAATCCCAGACTCCCTCAATCAGAGGAGAAGGACAAAAATGACTCAATCAGAGGAGAAGGACAAAAATGACAAACCGAAAACAATATAACACCAAGACAACCATAGGTTTACAGAAAACAATATAACACCAAGACAACCATAGGTTTACAGAAAGCAATATAGCACCATGACAACCATAGGTTTACAGAAAACAATATAACACCAAGACAACCATAGGTTTACAGAAAACAATATAACACCAAGACAACCATAGGTTTACAGAAAACAATATAACATCAAGACAACCATAGGTTTACAGAAAACAGTATAACACCAAGACAACCATAGGTTTACAGAAAACAATATAACACAAAGACAACCATAGGTTTACAGAAAACAATATAACACCAAGACAACCATAGGTTTACAGAAAACAATATAACATCAAGACAACCATAGGTTTACAGAAAACAATATAACACCAAGAAAACCATAGGTTTACAGAAAACAATATAACACCAAGACAACCATAGGTTTACAGAAAACAATATAACATCAAGACAACCATAGGTTTACAGAAAACAATATAACACCAAGACAACCATAGGTTTACAGAAAACAATATAACACCAAGACAACCATAGGTTTACAGAAAACAATATAACACCAAGACAACCATAGGTTTACAGAAAACAATATAACACCAAGACAACCATAGGTTTACAGAAAACAGTATAACACCAAGACAACCATAGGTTTACAGAAAACAATATAACATCAAGACAACCATAGGTTTACAGAAAACAATATAACATCAAGACAACCATAGGTTTACAGAAAACAATATAACACCAAGACAACCATAGGTTTACAGAAAACAGTATAACACCAAGACAACCATAGGTTTACAGAAAACAATATAACACCAAGACAACCATAGGTTTACAGAAAACAGTATAACATCAAGACAACCATAGGTTTACAGAAAACAATATAACACCAAGACAACCATAGGTTTACAGAAAACAATATAACACCAAGACAACCATAGGTTTACAGAAAACAATATAACACCAAGACAACCATAGGTTTACAGAAAACAATATAACACCATGACAACCATAGGTTTAGAGAAAAAGAAATAACACAAACTCAAACACTAGAAACCAACTTTATAGCATAAATAAAACAGTTATCTCAAAACGAATACCGATAATTGTGGCATCATAACAAAATGAACAAAAAATTTTGGGAAAATTTCACTTATATTTCTTTATATCAAGGCCGAAAAATGCATGGAATATAGATCCTGCAAAGGTTTTTCATATATTTTGGTGGAAATTTGGACAAACAGTTTGGTATCTGGTCATGTTAAGACCCTTTGTATTTCTTGCTTCCAATGACATAAATTAATAGGCTATCCAATCTGTTGACTTTAAATGTATCTGATGAAGTGTATTCCAGGAACTAAATTAGATATTTATATTTTTATTACAACGGTTAAATTGATTTTGTAAGGTAGTTTTTTTCTATTGCTTAAACTAAAAACTTAAATTTTTAGGAATCGATGAAGATGATGGGCTTAAGTACCGTGGTATATTGGATGTCATGGTTTGTCATCGTTTCAATCTACCTTGTCATAGCCTGTTTTATATTTACCATACTTCTGTCACTGAAAGTCAGTGAACATGGGAGTGTGCTACCACATTCAGATCCTACCTTAACATTCGTCTTCTTCTTGTGTTTTGCTATGTCAGTGACAGCATTATCTTTTATGATGAGTACGTTCTTCAAGAAAGGTAAGAAAACGAATATTCTCTTGTTTCCACCAATCATTGGCTGACATTGTTATTTATTGACGTATATGGTTGATTTTATGACTCTCCAGGATATGTACTTTTACTACAAGACACGACACGGTTGTCAAAGAAAAATAAAGAACACTTATTAAGACATTGTTCTTTGTCGTTCCAATTTCACAAAGTTAAAAGATACCAACAAGGTAATCAGTGGAAGAATCACAGAAAATACAATCCCATTGTGGCTAAAAGAGAAAGAACAAAAGAACAAACAATAATCTACAAAACACTACACAGAAAACTAAAGATAGGACAACACGAACCTTACAAATAACCGGGAATAAACTCAGCTGCTCTGGAAAGGTAAGCAGTTCCCGAACCACTAGTGGCACCGTTGTGTTACTATTAAACAACATGAACTGATCATCCCTTTGGTATCTTCAATTGCTTCTTATCAGTTATGGAAATTGTGTAGAACATGAATGTAAATGAATAAAAATATTAAATAGACATAAACACAAAGCGAATAGATGTAGAGGGCGAACTGAGATGCTTAATTAGTGGCACCCGTGGTGTTACTCTTTTTAGCTTGTTGAATATCAAGTGATAAGTCATGAAAAAGAAAAGGAAGACAGGATTGTGAATAACAAATCTACAAACTTGCATGGAATAACTAGATTGTTAAATGTGACATTAATCCATTCACACCATTCCATGGAATAACTAGATTGTTGAAGGTGACGTTAATCCATTCACACCATTCCATGGAATAACTAGATTGTTAAATGTGACGTTAACCCATTCTTACCATTCCATGGAATAACTAGATTGTTGAATGTGACGTTAATCCATTCACACCATTCCATGGAATAACTAAATTGTTAAATGTGACGTTAACCCATTCACACCATTCCATGGAATAACTAGATTGTTGAATGTGACGTTAACCCATTCACACCATTCCATGGAATAATTAGATTGTTAAATGTGACGTTAACCCATTCACACCATTCCATGGAATAACTAGATTGTTGAATGTGACGTTAACACATTCACACCATTCCATGGAATAACCATATTGTTGAATGTGACGTTAACCCATTCACACCATTCCATGGAATAACTAGATAGTTAAATGTGACGTTAACCCATCTACACCATTCCATGGAATAACTAGATGGTTAAATGTGACGTTAACCCATCTACACCATTTCATGGAATAACTAGATTGTTAAATGTGACATTAGCCCATTCACACCATTCCATGGAATAACTAGATTGTTGAATGTGACGTTAACCCATTCACACAATTCCATGAAATAACTAGATTGTTGAATGTGACGTTAACCCATCTACACCATTCCATGGAATAACTACATTGTTGAATGTGACATTAACCCATTCATACCATTCCATGGAATAACTAGATTGTTAAATGTGACGTTAATCCATTCACACCATTCCATGGAATAACTAGATTGTTAAATGTGACGTTAACCCATTCACACCATTCCATGGAATAACTAGATTGTTGAATGTGACGTTAATCCATTCACACCATTCCATGGAATAACTAAATTGTTAAATGTGACGTTAACCCATTCACACCATTCCATGGAATAACTAGATTGTTGAATGTGACGTTAACCCATTCACACCATTCCATGGAATAATTAGATTGTTAAATGTGACGTTAACCCATTCACACCATTCCATGGAATAACTAGATTGTTGAATGTGACGTTAACACATTCACACCATTCCATGGAATAACCCTATTGTTGAATGTTACGTTAACCCATTCACACCATTCCATGGAATAACTAGATAGTTAAATGTGACGTTAACCCATCTACACCATTCCATGGAATAACTAGATGGTTAAATGTGACGTTAACCCATCTACACCATTTCATGGAATAACTAGATTGTTAAATGTGACATTAGCCCATTCACACCATTCCATGGAATAACTAGATTGTTGAATGTGACATTAATCCATTCATACCATTCCATGGAATAATTAGATTGTTGAATGTGACGTTAACCCATTTACACCATTACATGGAATAACTAGATTGTTGAATGTAACATTAACCCATCTACACCATTCCAATGAATAACTAGATTGTTGAATGTAACATTAACCCATCTACACCATTCCATGGAATAACCAGATTGCTGAATGTGACGTTAACCCATCTACACCATTCCATGGAATAACCAGATTGTTGAATGTGACGTTAACCATCTACACCATTCCATGGAATAACTAGATTGTTGAATGTGACGATAAACCATCTACATCATTCCATGGAATAACTAGATTGGTAAATGTGACGTATTACATAGAATAACTAGATTGTTGAATGTGACATTAACCCATCTACATCATTCCATGGAATAACTAGATTGCTAAATGTGACGTCAACCCATCTACACCATTCCATGGAATAACTAGATTGTTGAATGTGACGTTATCCCATCTACACCATTACATGGAATAACTAGATTGTTAAATGTCACGCTAACCCATCTACACCATTCCATGGAATAACCAGATTGTTGAATGTAATATTAACCCATCTACACCATTCCATGGAATAACCAGATTGTTGAATGTGACGTTAGCCCATTTACACCATTCCATGGAATAACCAGATTGTTGAATGTGACATTAACTATCTACACCATCCCATGGAATAACTAGATTGTTGAATATGAGGCTAACCCATCTACATCATTCCATGGAATAACTAGATTGCTAAATGTGACGTATTCCATAGAATAACTAGATTGTTGACTGTGACATTAACACATCTACACCATTCCATGGAATAACTAGATTGCTAAATGTGACATTAACCCATTCACACCATTCCGTGGAATATCTAGATTGTTAAATGTGACGTTAACCCATCTACACCATTCCATGGAATAACTAGATTGTTGAATGTGACGTTAACCCATCTACCACATTCCATGGAATAACTAGACTGCTAATTGTGACGTTAACCCATTCACACCATTCCATGGAATAACTAGATTGTTGAATGTGACGTTAATCCATATACACCATTCCATGGAATAACTAGATTGTTGGATGTGACGTTAACCCATTCACACCATTCCATGGAATAATTAGATTGTTAAATGTGACGTTAACCCATTCACACCATTCCATGGAATAACCAGATTGTTGAATGTGACATTAACCCATTCACACAATTCCATGGAATAACTAGATTGTTGAATGTGACGTTAACCCATTCACACAATTCCATGAAATAACTAGATTGTTGAATGTGACGTTAACCCATCTACACCATTCCATGGAATAACTAGATTGTTGAATGTGACGTTAACCCATCTACGCCATTCCACGGAATAACTAGATTGTTGAATGTGACGTTAGCCCATCTACACCATTCCATGGAATAACTAGATTGTTGAATGT
Organism: Bathymodiolus septemdierum; assembly: GCA_963383655.1. Lineage (NCBI taxonomy): Eukaryota > Metazoa > Mollusca > Bivalvia > Mytilida > Modiolidae > Bathymodiolus > Bathymodiolus septemdierum. Next base: position 40,172,109 of record OY726518.1, read on the forward strand.
GACGTTAGCCCATCTACACCATTCCATGGAATAACTAGATAGTTAAATGTGACGTTAACCCATCTACACCATTCCATGGAATAACCAGATTGTTGAATGTGACGTTAGCCCATCTACACCATTCCATGAAATAATTAGATTGTTGAATGTGACGTTAGCCCATCTACACCATTCCATGGAATAACTAGATTGTTAAATGTGACGTTAACCCATCTACACCATTCCATGGAATAACTAGATTGTTGAATGTGACGTTAATCCATCTACACCATTCCATGGAATAACTAGACTGTTAAATGTCAAGCTAACCCATCTACACCATTCCATGGAATAACTAGATTGTTAACTGTGACGCTAACCCATTCACACCATTCCATGGAATAACTAGATTGTTGAATGTGACGTTAACCCATCTACACCATACCATGGAATAACTAGATTGCTAATTGTGACGTTCACCCATTCACACCATTCCATGGAATAACTAGATTGTTAAATGTGACATTAACCCATTCACACCATTCCATGGAATAACTAGATTGTTAAATGTGACATTAACCCATTCACACCATTCCATGGAATAACTAGATTATAAATGTGACATTAACCCATTCACACCATTCCATGGAATAACAAGATTGTTGAATGTGACATTAACCCATTCACACCATTCCATGGAATAACTAAATTGTTGAATGTGACGTTAACCCATTCACACCATTCCATGGAATAACTAGATTGTTAACTGTGACGTTGACCCATCTACACCATTCCATGGAATAACTAGATTGTTAAATGTGACATTAACCCATTCACACCATTTCATGGAATAACTAGATTGTTGAATGTGACGTTAAGCAATTCACACCATTCCATGGAATAACTATTGTTGAATGCGACGTTAACCTATTCACACCATTCCATGGAATAATTAAATTGCTAAATGTGACATTAACCCATTCACACCATTCCATGGAATAACTAGATTATTAAATGTGACATTAACCCATTCACACTATTCCATGGAATAACCAGATTGTTGAATATGACGTTAACCCATTCACACTATTCCATGGAATAACTAGATTGTTGAATGTGACGTTAACACATCTACACCATTCCATGGAATAACTAGATTGCTAATTGTGACGTTGACCCATTTACACCATTCCATGGAATAACTAGATTGTTAAATGTGACATTAACCCATTCACACCATTCCATGGAATAACTAGATTGTTAAATGTGACATTAACCCATTCACACCATTCCATGGAATAACTAGATTGTAAATGTAACATTAACCCATTCACACCATTCCATGGAATAACCAGATTGTTGAATGTGACATTAGCCCATTCACACCATTCCATGGAATAAATAGATTGTTGAATGTGACTTTATCCCATCTACACCATTCAATGGAATAACTAGATTATTAAATGTTACGTAAACCCATCTACACCATTCCATGGAATAATTAGATTGTTGAATGTGACGTTAACCCATTCACACCATTCCATGGAATAACTAGATTGTTAACTGTGACGTTAACCCATCTACACCATTCCGTGGAATAACTAGATTGTTAAATGTGACATTAACCCATTCACACCATTCCATGGAATAACTAGATTGTTAAATGTGACGTTAAGCAATTCACACCATTCCATGGAATAATTATTGTTGAATGTGACGTTAACCTATTCACACCATTCCATGGAATAACTAAATTGCTAAATGTGAAATTAACCCATTCACACCATTCCATGGAATAACTAGATTATTAAATGTGACATTAACCCATTCACACCATTCCATGGAATAACTAGATTGTTGAATGCGACGTTAACCCATCTACACCATTCCATGGAATAACTATATTATTAAATGTGACGTAAACCCATCTACATCATTTCATGGAATAACTAGATTGTTAAATGTGACATTAGCCCATTCACACCATTCCATGGAATAACTAGATTGTTGAATGTGACGTTAACCCATTCACACAATTCCATGAAATAACTAGATTGTTGAATGTGACGTTAACCCATCTACACCATTCCATGGAATAACTACATTGTTGAATGTGACATTAACCCATTCACCCCATTCCATGGAATAACTAGATTGTTAAATGTGACGTTAATCCATTCACACCATTCCATGGAATAACTAGATTGTTAAATGTGACGTTAACCCATTCACACCATTCCATGGAATAACTAGATTGTTGAATGTGACGTTAATCCATTCACACCATTCCATGGAATAACTAGATTGTTAAATGTGACGTTAACCCATTCACACCATTCCATGGAATAACTAGATTGTTGAATGTGACGTTAACCCATTCACACCATTCTATGGAATAATTAGATTGTTAAATGTGACGTTAACCCATTCACACCATTCCATGGAATAACTAGATTGTTGAATGTGATGTTAACACATTCACACCATTCCATGGAATAACCCTATTGTTGAATGTGACGTTAACCCATTCACACCATTCCATGGAATAACTAGATAGTTAAATGTGACGTTAACCCATCTACACCATTCCATGGAATAACTAGATGGTTAAATGTGACGTTAACCCATCTACACCATTTCATGGAATAACTAGATTGTTAAATGTGACATTAGCCCATTCACACCATTCCATGGAATAACTAGATTGTTGAATGTGACGTTAACCGATTCACACAATTCCATGAAATAACTAGATTGTTGAATGTGACGTTAACCCATCTACACCATTCCATGGAATAACTACATTGTTGAATGTGACATTAACCCATTCATACCATTCCATGGAATAATTAGATTGTTGAATGTGACGTTAACCCATTTACACCATTACATGGAATAACTAGATTGTTATATGTCACGCTAACCCATCTACACCATTCCATGGAATAACTAGATTGTTGAATGTAACATTAACCCATCTACACCATTCCATGGAATAACCAGATTGTTGAATGTGACGTTAACCCATCTACACCATTCCATGAAATAACCAGATTGTTGAATGTGACGTTAACCATCTACACCATTCCATGGAATAACTAGATTGTTGAATGTGACGATAAACCATCTACATCATTCCATGGAATAACTAGATGGTTAAATGTGACGTATTACATAGAATAACTAGATTGTTGAATGTGACATTAACCCATCTACATCATTCCATGGAATAACTAGATTGCTAAATGTGACGTCAACCCATCTACACCATTCCATGGAATAACTAGATTGTTGAATGTGACGTTAACCCATCTACACCATTACATGGAATAACTAGATTGTTAAATGTCACGCTAACCCATCTACACCATTCCATGGAATAACCAGATTGTTGAATGTAATATTAACCCATCTACACCATTCCATGGAATAACCAGATTGTTGAATGTGACGTTAGCCCATTTACACCATTCCATGGAATAACCAGATTGTTGAATGTGACATTAACCATCTACACCATCCCATGGAATAACTAGATTGTTGAATGTGAGGATAACCCATCTACATCATTCCATGGAATAACTAGATTGCTAAATGTGACGTATTCCATAGAATAACTAGATTGTTGACTGTGACATTAACACATCTACACCATTCCATGGAATAACTAGATTGCTAAATGTGACGTTAACCCATCTACACCATTCCATGGAATAACCAGATTGTTGAATGTGACGTTAACCCATCTACCACATTCCATGGAATAACTAGATTGCTAATTGTGACGTTAACCCATTCACACCATTCCATGGAATAACTAGATTGTTGAATGTGACGTTAATCCATATACACCATTCCATGGAATAACTAGATTGTTGAATGTCACGTTAACGCATCTACATCATTCCATGGAATAACTAGATTGTTGGATGTGACGTTAACCCATTCACACCATTCCATGGAATAATTAGATTGTTAAATGTGACGTTAACCCATTCACACCATTCCATGGAATAACCAGATTGTTGAATGTGACATTAACCCATTCACACAATTCCATGGAATAACTAGATTGTTGAATATGAGGCTAACCCATCTACATCATTCCATGGAATAACTAGATTGCTAAATGTGACGTATTCCATAGAATAACTAGATTGTTGACTGTGACATTAACACATCTACACCATTCCATGGAATAACTAGATTGCTAAATGTGACATTAACCCATTCACACCATTCCGTGGAATATCTAGATTGTTAAATGTGACGTTAACCCATCTACACCATTCCATGGAATAACTAGATTGTTGAATGTGACGTTAACCCATCTACCACATTCCATGGAATAACTAGACTGCTAATTGTGACGTTAACCCATTCACACCATTCCATGGAATAACTAGATTGTTGAATGTGACGTTAATCCATATACACCATTCCATGGAATAACTAGATTGTTGGATGTGACGTTAACCCATTCACACCATTCCATGGAATAATTAGATTGTTAAATGTGACGTTAACCCATTCACACCATTCCATGGAATAACCAGATTGTTGAATGTGACATTAACCCATTCACACAATTCCATGGAATAACTAGATTGTTGAATGTGACGTTAACCCATTCACACAATTCCATGAAATAACTAGATTGTTGAATGTGACGTTAACCCATCTACACCATTCCATGGAATAACTAGATTGTTGAATGTGACGTTAACCCATCTACGCCATTCCACGGAATAACTAGATTGTTGAATGTGACGTTAGCCCATCTACACCATTCCATGGAATAACTAGATTGTTGAATGTGACGTTAGCCCATCTACACCATTCCATGGAATAACTAGATAGTTAAATGTGACGTTAACCCATCTACACCATTCCATGGAATAACCAGATTGTTGAATGTGACGTTAGCCCATCTACACCATTCCATGAAATAATTAGATTGTTGAATGTGACGTTAGCCCATCTACACCATTCCATGGAATAACTAGATTGTTAAATGTGACGTTAACCCATCTACACCATTCCATGGAATAACTAGATTGTTGAATGTGACGTTAATCCATCTACACCATTCCATGGAATAACTAGACTGTTAAATGTCAAGCTAACCCATCTACACCATTCCATGGAATAACTAGATTGTTAACTGTGACGCTAACCCATTCACACCATTCCATGGAATAACTAGATTGTTGAATGTGACGTTAACCCATCTACACCATACCATGGAATAACTAGATTGCTAATTGTGACGTTCACCCATTCACACCATTCCATGGAATAACTAGATTGTTAAATGTGACATTAACCCATTCACACCATTCCATGGAATAACTAGATTGTTAAATGTGACATTAACCCATTCACACCATTCCATGGAATAACTAGATTATAAATGTGACATTAACCCATTCACACCATTCCATGGAATAACAAGATTGTTGAATGTGACATTAACCCATTCACACCATTCCATGGAATAACTAAATTGTTGAATGTGACGTTAACCCATTCACTCCATTCCATGGAATAACTAGATTGTTAACTGTGACGTTGACCCATCTACACCATTCCATGGAATAACTAGATTGTTAAATGTGACATTAACCCATTCACACCATTTCATGGAATAACTAGATTGTTGAATGTGACGTTAAGCAATTCACACCATTCCATGGAATAACTATTGTTGAATGCGACGTTAACCTATTCACACCATTCCATGGAATAATTAAATTGCTAAATGTGACATTAACCCATTCACACCATTCCATGGAATAACTAGATTATTAAATGTGACATTAACCCATTCACACTATTCCATGGAATAACCAGATTGTTGAATATGACGTTAACCCATTCACACTATTCCATGGAATAACTAGATTGTTGAATGTGACGTTAACACATCTACACCATTCCATGGAATAACTAGATTGTTAATTGTGACGTTGACCCATTTACACCATTCCATGGAATAACTAGATTGTTAAATGTGACATTAACCCATTCACACCATTCCATGGAATAACTAGATTGTTAAATGTGACATTAACCCATTCACACCATTCCATGGAATAACTAGATTGTAAATGTAACATTAACCCATTCACACCATTCCATGGAATAACCAGATTGTTGAATGTGACATTAGCCCATTCACACCATTCCATGGAATAAATAGATTGTTGAATGTGACTTTATCCCATCTACACCATTCAATGGAATAACTAGATTATTAAATGTTACGTAAACCCATCTACACCATTCCATGGAATAATTAGATTGTTGAATGTGACGTTAACCCATTCACACCATTCCATGGAATAACTAGATTGTTAACTGTGACGTTAACCCATCTACACCATTCCGTGGAATAACTAGATTGTTAAATGTGACATTAACCCATTCACACCATTCCATGGAATAACTAGATTGTTAAATGTGACGTTAAGCAATTCACACCATTCCATGGAATAATTATTGTTGAATGTGACGTTAACCTATTCACACCATTCCATGGAATAACTAAATTGCTAAATGTGAAATTAACCCATTCACACCATTCCATGGAATAACTAGATTATTAAATGTGACATTAACCCATTCACACCATTCCATGGAATAACTAGATTGTTGAATGCGACGTTAACCCATCTACACCATTCCATGGAATAACTATATTATTAAATGTGACGTAAACCCATCTACATCATTTCATGGAATAACTAGATTGTTAAATGTGACATTAGCCCATTCACACCATTCCATGGAATAACTAGATTGTTGAATGTGACGTTAACCCATTCACACAATTCCATGAAATAACTAGATTGTTGAATGTGACGTTAACCCATCTACACCATTCCATGGAATAACTACATTGTTGAATGTGACATTAACCCATTCACCCCATTCCATGGAATAACTAGATTGTTAAATGTGACGTTAATCCATTCACACCATTCCATGGAATAACTAGATTGTTAAATGTGACGTTAACCCATTCACACCATTCCATGGAATAACTAGATTGTTGAATGTGACGTTAATCCATTCACACCATTCCATGGAATAACTAGATTGTTAAATGTGACGTTAACCCATTCACACCATTCCATGGAATAACTAGATTGTTGAATGTGACGTTAACCCATTCACACCATTCTATGGAATAATTAGATTGTTAAATGTGACGTTAACCCATTCACACCATTCCATGGAATAACTAGATTGTTGAATGTGATGTTAACACATTCACACCATTCCATGGAATAACCCTATTGTTGAATGTGACGTTAACCCATTCACACCATTCCATGGAATAACTAGATAGTTAAATGTGACGTTAACCCATCTACACCATTCCATGGAATAACTAGATGGTTAAATGTGACGTTAACCCATCTACACCATTTCATGGAATAACTAGATTGTTAAATGTGACATTAGCCCATTCACACCATTCCATGGAATAACTAGATTGTTGAATGTGACGTTAACCGATTCACACAATTCCATGAAATAACTAGATTGTTGAATGTGACGTTAACCCATCTACACCATTCCATGGAATAACTACATTGTTGAATGTGACATTAACCCATTCATACCATTCCATGGAATAATTAGATTGTTGAATGTGACGTTAACCCATTTACACCATTACATGGAATAACTAGATTGTTATATGTCACGCTAACCCATCTACACCATTCCATGGAATAACTAGATTGTTGAATGTAACATTAACCCATCTACACCATTCCATGGAATAACCAGATTGTTGAATGTGACGTTAACCCATCTACACCATTCCATGAAATAACCAGATTGTTGAATGTGACGTTAACCATCTACACCATTCCATGGAATAACTAGATTGTTGAATGTGACGATAAACCATCTACATCATTCCATGGAATAACTAGATGGTTAAATGTGACGTATTACATAGAATAACTAGATTGTTGAATGTGACATTAACCCATCTACATCATTCCATGGAATAACTAGATTGCTAAATGTGACGTCAACCCATCTACACCATTCCATGGAATAACTAGATTGTTGAATGTGACGTTAACCCATCTACACCATTACATGGAATAACTAGATTGTTAAATGTCACGCTAACCCATCTACACCATTCCATGGAATAACCAGATTGTTGAATGTAATATTAACCCATCTACACCATTCCATGGAATAACCAGATTGTTGATTGTGACGTTAGCCCATTTACACCATTCCATGGAATAACCAGATTGTTGAATGTGACATTAACCATCTACACCATCCCATGGAATAACTAGATTGTTGAATGTGAGGATAACCCATCTACATCATTCCATGGAATAACTAGATTGCTAAATGTGACGTATTCCATAGAATAACTAGATTGTTGACTGTGACATTAACACATCTACACCATTCCATGGAATAACTAGATTGCTAAATGTGACGTTAACCCATCTACACCATTCCATGGAATAACCAGATTGTTGAATGTGACGTTAACCCATCTACCACATTCCATGGAATAACTAGATTGCTAATTGTGACGTTAACCCATTCACACCATTCCATGGAATAACTAGATTGTTGAATGTGACGTTAATCCATATACACCATTCCATGGAATAACTAGATTGTTGAATGTCACGTTAACGCATCTACATCATTCCATGGAATAACTAGATTGTTGGATGTGACGTTAACCCATTCACACCATTCCATGGAATAATTAGATTGTTAAATGTGACGTTAACCCATTCACACCATTCCATGGAATAACCAGATTGTTGAATGTGACATTAACCCATTCACACAATTCCATGGAATAACTAGATTGTTGAATGTGACGTTAACCCATTCACACAATTCCATGAAATAACTAGATTGTTGAATGTGACGTTAACCTATTCACACCATTCCATGGAATAATTAAATTGCTAAATGTGACATTAACCCATTCACACCATTCCATGGAATAACTAGATTATTAAATGTGACATTAACCCATTCACACTATTCCATGGAATAACCAGATTGTTGAATATGATGTTAACCCATTCACACTATTCCATGGAATAACTAGATTGTTGAATGTGACGTTAACACATCTACACCATTCCATGGAATAACTAGATTGCTAATTGTGACGTTGACCCATTTACACCATTCCATGGAATAACTAGATTGTTAAATGTGACATTAACCCATTCACACCATTCCATGGAATAACTAGATTGTTAAATGTGACATTAACCCATTCACACCATTCCATGGAATAACTAGATTGTAAATGTAACATTAACCCATTCACACCATTCCATGGAATAACCAGATTGTTGAATGTGACATTAGGCCATTCACACCATTCCATGGAATAAATAGATTGTTGAATGTGACTTTATCCCATCTACACCATTCAATGGAATAACTAGATTATTAAATGTTACGTAAACCCATCTACACCATTCCATGGAATAATTAGATTGTTGAATGTTACGTTAACCCATTCACACCATTCCATGGAATAACTAGATTGTTAACTGTGACGTTAACCCATCTACACCATTCCATGGAATAACTAGATTGTTAAATGTGACATTAACCCATTCACACCATTCCATGGAATAACTAGATTGTTAAATGTGACGTTAAGCAATTCACACCATTCCATGGAATAACTATTGTTGAATGTGACGTTAACCTATTCACACCATTCCATGGAATAACTAAATTGCTAAATGTGAAATTAACCCATTCACACCATTCCATGGAATAACTAGATTATTAAATGTGACATTAACCCATTCACACCATTCCATGGAATAACCAGATTGTTGAATATGACGTTAACCCATTCACACCATTCCATGGAATAACTAGATTGTTGAATGCGACGTAAACCCATCTACACCATTCCATGGAATAACTATATTATTAAATGTGACGTAAACCCATCTACATCATTTCATGGAATAACTAGATTGTTAAATGTGACATTAGCCCATTCACACCATTCCATGGAATAACTAGATTGTTGAATGTGACGTTAATCCATTCACACAATTCCATGAAATAACTAGATTGTTGAATGTGACGTTAACCCATCTACACCATTCCATGGAATAACTACATTGTTAAATGTGACATTAACTCATTCACCCCATTCCATGGAACAACTAGATTGGTAAATGTGACGTTAATCCATTCACACCATTCCATGGAATAACTAGATTGTTGAATGTGACGTTAACCCATTCACACCATTCCATGGAATAACTAGATTGTTGAATGTGACGTTAATCCATTCACACCATTCCATGGAATAACTAAATTGTTAAATGTGACGTTAACCCATTCACACCATTCCATGGAATAACTAGATTGTTGAATGTGACGTTAACCCATTCACACCATTCTATGGAATAATTAGATTGTTAAATGTGACGTTAACCCATTCACACCATTCCATGGAATAACTAGATTGTTGAATGTGATGTTAACACATTCACACCATTCCATGGAATAACCCTATTGTTGAATGTGACGTTAACCCATTCACACCATTCCATGGAATAACTAGATTATTAAATGTGACGTTAACCCATCTACACCATTTCATGGAATAACTAGATTGTTAATTGTGACATTAGCCCATTCACACCATTCCATGGAATAACTAGATTGTTGAATGTGACGTTAACCCATTCACACAATTCCATGAAATAACTAGATTGTTGAATGTGAAGTTAACCCATCTACACCATTCCATGGAATAACTACATTGTTGAATGTGACATTAACCCATTCATACCATTCCATGGAATAATTAGATTGTTGAATGTGACGTTAACCCATTTACACCATTACATGGAATAACTAGATTGTTATATGTCACGCTAACCCATCTACACCATTCCATGGAATAACCAGATTGTTGAATGTGACGTTAACCCATCTACACCATTCCATGAAATAACCAGATTGTTGAATGTGACGTTAACCATCTACACCATTCCATGGAATAACTAGATTGTTGAATGTGACGATAAACCATCTACATCATTCCATGGAATAACTAGATGGTTAAATGTGACGTATTACATAGAATAACTAGATTGTTGAATGTGACATTAACCCATCTACATCATTCCATGGAATAACTAGATTGCTAAATGTGACGTCAACCCATCTACACCATTCCATGGAATAACTAGATTGTTGAATGTGACGTTAACCCATCTACACCATTACATGGAATAACTAGATTGTTAAATGTCACGCTAACCCATCTACACCATTCCATGGAATAACCAGATTGTTGAATGTAATATTAACCCATCTACATCATTCCATGGAATAACCAGATTGTTGAATGTGACGTTAGCCCATTTACACCATTCCATGGAATAACCAGATTGTTGAATGTGACATTAACCATCTACACCATCCCATGGAATAACTAGATTGTTGAATGTGAGGCTAACCCATCTACATCATTCCATGGAATAACTAGATTGCTAAATGTGACGTATTCCATAGAATAACTAGATTGTTGACTGTGACATTAACACATCTACACCATTCCATGGAATAACTAGATTGCTAAATGTGACATTAACCCATTCACACCATTCCGTGGAATATCTAGATTGTTAAATGTGACGTTAACCCATCTACACCATTCCATGGAATAACTAGATTGTTGAATGTGACGTTAACCCATCTACCACATTCCATGGAATAACTAGATTGCTAATTGTGACGTTAACCCATTCACACCATTCCATGGAATAACTAGATTGTTGAATGTGACGTTAATCCATATACACCATTCCATGGAATAACTAGATTGTTGAATGTCACGTTAACCCATCTACATCATTCCATGGAATAACTAGATTGTTGGATGTGACGTTAACCCATTCACACCATTCCATGGAATAATTAGATTGTTAAATGTGACGTTAACCCATTCACACCATTCCATGGAATAACCAGATTGTTGAATGTGACATTAACCCATTCACACAATTCCATGGAATAACTAGATTGTTGAATGTGACGTTAACCCATTCACACAATTCCATGAAATAACTAGATTGTTGAATGTGACGTTAACCCATCTACACCATTCCATGGAATAACTAGATTGTTGAATGTGACGTTAACCCATCTACGCCATTCCACGGAATAACTAGATTGGTGAATGTGACGTTAGCCCATCTACACCATTCCATGGAATAACTAGATTGTTGAATGTGACGTTAGCCCATCTACACCATTCCATGGAATAATTAGATTGTTAAATGTGACGTTAACCCATCTACACCATTCCATGGAATAACCAGATTGTTGAATGTGACGTTAGCCCATCTACACCATTCCATGGAATAATTAGATTGTTGAATGTGACGTTAGCCCATCTACACCATTCCATGGAATAACTAGATTGTTAAATGTGACGTTAACCCATCTACACCATTCCATGGAATAACTAGATTGTTGAATGTGACGTTAATCCATCTACACCATTCCATGGAATAACTAGACTGTTAAATGTCAAGCTAACCCATCTACACCATTCCATGGAATAACTAGATATTTAACTGTGACGCTAACCCATTCACACCATTCCATGGAATAACTAGATTGTTGAATGAGACGTTAACCCATCTACACCATACCATGGAATAACTAGATTGCTAATTGTGACGTTCACCCATTCACACCATTCCATGTAATAACTAGATTGTTAAATGTGACATTAACCCATTCACATCATTCCATGGAATAACTAGATTGTTAAATGTGACATTAACCCATTCACACCATTCCATGGAATAACTAGATTATAAATGTGACATTAACCCATTCACACCATTCCATGGAATAACAAGATTGTTGAATGTGACATTAACCCATTCACACCATTCCATGGAATAACTAGATTGTTGAATGTGACGTTAACCCATTCACACCATTCCATTGAATAACTAGATTGTTATCTGTGACGTTAACCCATCTACACCATTCCATGGAATAACTAGATTGTTAAATGTGACATTAACCCATTCACACCATTCCATGGAATAACTAGATTGTTGAATGTGACGTTAAGCAATTCACACCATTCCATGGAATAACTATTGTTGAATGTGACGTTAACCTATTCACACCATTCCATGGAATAATTAAATTGTTAAATGTGACATTAACCCATTCACACCATTCCATGGAATAACTAGATTATTAAATGTGACATTAACCCATTCACACTATTCCATGGAATAACCAGATTGTTGAATATGACGATAACCCATTCACACTATTCCATGGAATAACTAGATTGTTGAATGTGACGTTAACCCATCTACACCATTCCATGGAATAACTAGATTGCTAATTGTGATGTTGACCCATTTACACCATTCCATGGAATAACTAGATTGTTAAATGTGACATTAACCCATTCACACCATTCCATGGAATAACTAGATTGTTAAATGTGACATTAACCCATTCACACCATTCCACGGAATAACTAGATTGTAAATGTAACATTAACCCATTCACACCATTCCATGGAATAACCAGATTGTTGAATGTGACATTAGCCCATTCACACCATTCCATGGAATAACTAGATTGTTGAATGTGACTTTATCCCATCTACACCATTCCATGGAATAACTAGATTATTAAATGTGACGTAAACCCATCTACACCATTCCATGGAATAATTAGATTGTTGAATGTGACGTTAACCCATTCACACCATTCCATGGAATAACTAGATTGTTAACTGTGACGTTAACCCATCTACACCATTCCATGGAATAACTAGATTGTTAAATGTGACATTAACCCATTCACACCATTCCATGGAATAACTAGATTGTTAAATGTGACGTTAAGCAATTCACACCATTCCATGGAATAACTATTGTTGAATGTGACGTTAACCTATTCACACCATTCCATGGAATAACTAAATTGTTAAATATGACATTAACCCATTCACACCATTCCATGGAATAACTAGATTATTAAATGTGACATTAACCCATTCACACCATTCCATGGAATAACCAGATTGTTGAATATGACGTTAACCCATTCACACCATTCCATGGAATAACTAGATTGTTGAATGTGACGTTAACCCATCTACACCATTCCATGGAATAACTATATTGTTAAATGTGACGTAAACCCATCTACACCATTCCATGGAATAATTAGATTGTTGAATGTGACGTTAACCCATTCACACCATTCCATGGAATAACTAGATTGTTAACTGTGACGTTAACCCATCTACACCATTCCATGGAATAACTAGATTGTTAAATGTGACGTTAAGCAATTCACACCATTCCATGGAATAACTATTGTTGAATGTGACGTTAACCTATTCACACCATTCCATGGAATAACTATTGTTGAATGTGACGTTAACCTATTCACACCATTCCATGGAATAACTAAATTGTTAAATGTGACGTTAACCCATTCACACCATTCCATGGAATAACTAGATTATTAAATGTGACATTAACCCATTCACACCATTCCATGGAATAACCAGATTGTTGAATATGACGTTAACCCATTCACACCATTCCATGGAATAGCCAGAATGTTGAATATGACGTTAACCCATTCACACCATTCCATGGAATAACCAGAATGTTGAATATGACGTTAACCCATTCACACCATTCCATGGAATAACCTGATTCTTGAATCCGCATCCTCAATAGTTAAACATGTAGACCTTTTCCTAGATATTATGATAATAAAACATGAAACAGATATGTAAACAAACAACCAACAGATAATGGGAAACTAACCTTTATATATATTATATATTACAGCCAAACGATATCCTTTTATATGGACAACCTAAAATGTTTTAAGACAAAAATCCACTCATTTGAGATACATGTACCTATATTATAACTTTTGTTAAGTATATTACTTATCTGTTGTTTTTATTTAAAGCAAACACAGCTGCCTTTGCAGGAGGACTGATATACTTTTTGACATATTTCCCATACTTTTTTTTGAGTGACAATACTCGCTATGCATCAATGACTCAAGTACAGAAAATGTTTGCATCACTTTTAAGTAATGTTGCCATGGCATTTGGTGTTAAGACTATTGCTGAATATGAAGGAACAGGTTAGTGTGTAATAATCAAAATATATAATACATTTGATTGGTCAACAATCAGCAAAACAAACAATGTTCTTAGATTGTAATATAAATATGATAAAATACACAGTCTACACAACTTTTGTTCTTACAGAAATCTACATTTTGCCATGCCATGTTACAATTGTGTATTCTTGGTCTAACACTGTCTTATATAACTGGTAGACTTTAGCATGCAAAAACATTAGTAATAAATATAGAAATATTTACTGGATACTTTTTTTTAAGACTTTAGACAAAATATCAAACTATAATTATAAGGTTTTGGTGTTATTCATGATCTCCAGGTAGGCAGGGCCGGATTATTGCCTTTTGGGGCACATAGACTAATGGAATTATGCCCATCCCCACTCGCCTGGATATTGAATATTTTTTACTCGCGATATTTTTTATCGACATTTACATAGCTTGAGGTCAACTTTGTCCAAAAAATTTAAATTAAAAAAAAAATCTTTTTCCTTATGCTTGTGGGGGGGGGGGGGGGGTTAAGGGGGGCTCCAATATTGAGACTGCAGCCTATACTTGCCTATGGATAAGCCTGCCCTGCAGTTAGGCTATAAAATACAAAACTGGTGTCGTGTGCCATGGTGGATCGACGATTATCAGATTTGGGAACCAGATCTGGTTAAATGTTATGGTGAATGCATGATTTACAGTCTGAGAACAAATGACCAGATTAATGAAAACGATCTAATAATGTTAATTATGTACGTGTACAAATTAGTGGAAAGCCCCCCCTCCTGTGTTCACCGACGATTGAAGTCCTGTTATCATTATTCTTCTGTCATATTTGACATACATGCATATTTGACATAAAGATTGTTTAAGTTAAGTTTTAGGTGTCAGGGGGTTTTAAGAGATCTTCAGTAGATAATCATTTGTATCTCTTCAATTTAAATAAATGTTGTATTTAAGTAAATTATAGAATCTTGAATAAAATCACAAACATATACTGCTTCACTTAAAATGCAATTTTATTATATATAACCGTCTCCCCTGTCTAGGACTACATAAGGTGGGGATGGAAATTGTTTGCAGACAAACATTTTTATTTGTATCAAAACGCCTAAGCTATTTTCGTTGATTTTATCAGCACAAAAAAGAACTGTGGATCACTGAAGTTGATTATTATTCCTTTGAAACAATTTACTGATGTTGTAACTTTTCATGGTATGTTTTCAAGGGGAAGGAGCTCGGTGGAGCAATTTCCATAAGCCACCGACCGTAGACAGCAATTTTTCCTTACTGACGTCCATGATTATGATGCTGTCTGATACTGCTTTATATCTTCTTGTCACGTGGTACGTTGATGCAGTCATGCCTGGTGAATTTGGAGTACCAGAACCTTTTTATTTTCCATTTACTGTAAGTAATAATCTTCATTAATTAAAAATAAAGTTTTATAATACAGATTCTATATCAATGATCATAAAACAATTTCAGATTATAAGATTGAAAACAGTACAGGGCTATGTACTATAAAGAATGAATAGAGACAAAGTTGAAGTTAGTTATTGACTATGACTTGGCCTATGGCTGATGAGTGGAGGGTATCTGAGTGTGACCAACCATTATATATTGACTATGACTTGGCCTATGGCTGATGAGTGGAGGGTATCTGAGTACGACCAACCGTTAGTTATTGACTATGACTTGGCCTATGGATGATGAGTGGATGGTATATGTGTGTGACCAACCGTTAGTTATTGACTATGACTTGGCCTATGGCTGATGAGTTGAGAGTATCTGAGTGTGACCAATTGATAGTTATTGACTATGTTTTGACCTATGACTGATGAGTGGAGGGTATCTGAGTGTGACCAACCGTTAGTTATTGATAATGCATATCCATATAAGTCACGATGTAGTTCATATGCTGAAAATGACAATAAACACAAAAGATTTTTTTATGTTTGTTTTGGCTAGTATTTGCTCGATAGATGTAATATTGTCAACTGGAGATGAGCTTTTCGAATTATTACATGGAAGCATAAGTTAATAGTCACTTCTTGTAATACTGTTTACAATGGCCGGCAATAAAGAGAACGACGACCTATAGCGCTATGGTTATAACAAATATTTCACTTATATCTTTGTGGTCAGTTGTAAATAAATTAAATTTAGAGTCACATGTCATTTTATACGTGTTTTGATTGGCTTAAAATATTGAGGTTATTTGTCAATGAATGGAATCTATAAATAGACGCCGTTCTCAAGGCGTCACGTGCCGTTGTCATCGGGTGATTTTCTTTAAATTAGGCACCTTTGGGATTATTTGTCTTATTAAAAAAAAATATATATATTTTGCAATATCATTACAAAAAGTTTGAATTAATTAAGTATTGATCGTAATTATTTGTTTGGTTCATTCGAAATCACCTCAATCAGGCTGTATGCACCCTTGCGTAACCCGCTATGCGGGTTACACGGTGTGTACAACTTGATTGAGGTTATTTCTTCATGAATCGAACAAATATTGCGATCAATCCTTAATTGTATTATGTAAATATAAATAAAACTACCAAACGATCGGGGGCCATCGTGGTCGTGATCGTATTGTAGTTGGATTTATGACTACCTATGCAGTCGGTGCTTATCACCACTAAACTTGTGAGTTCGAATCCCGTCCAGGCAAGGTGTACTCGATACAACATTATGTGATAACGTTTGTGAGTGACTTGCGGCAGGTCGGTGGTTTTTCCGGGTACTCAGGTTTCCTCCACCAATAAAACTGACCGCCGAGGTATATACCGATTACATACATAGTGTGTTGGTACAATACTTTGTATCAGGTCGAGTCTGTTGTGTGAACCAGTATCAGTACTAGTTGCGATAGCGACGAGTTGTGATGCGGTTAGTTCACTCAACAAGCAAGACCTGATATAAAGTCTTGTACCAACACACTATGTATGTAATAAGTTTATCTAATATTTCAATCAAAACGAATTTTAAACAAATAACAAGGGTTGAATTAAAATTTGTGCAATACTCTAAGGGAAACTACATTTTGTGCATGACGTCACGTTATTTTTGAGGTTCATTCACCAATGTCATGTTACTGAGTTTTGTCTCACATTCCAATGATATGACGTCATGACAAAGTAGTTCGGCAGAGAACGTCTCGTGCAACGTCATGCCATTCTTGTATCAGACACCTTGTATCAGACAGACGACTTTCGTTAATTTCAATGGAAAACGTACATAATATTAGATAAAACTGAAATATTGTTGAAAGTGGCGTTAAACACAATAACCATAACCCATAGCCCTAACCCTACGACCGTATCCACGACGGTTTCGATTTTGTTTATAAATACTTTGAATACGCTTTGATTTTCAAATTAAACCTATATATTATTGAAATTTGAGTGGTTGTGATTTCAATGGTTTTTTTAATATATTTCAGAAAACATATTGGTGTGGGTCTAGTAAAACAGTAAAAATGGACAGGCAAGTGTCTGTTGTACCGCAGGATGAAGCATACTTTGAACGAGATCCAACACACCTTAGGGCAGGAATATCTATATGTCATCTGAGAAAGGTACCCTCATTATACAATATGTTTGTAGAAAAGGCGCCAATAAACTATCCTCATTTGAAGCAATGGAAATAATTCGCGTATTTGCTCTAATCTAAAATAACCAATGGATGAAGATTTCATTATGTCCTTCATTATAATTATACTTTTTTTGTAATGGAATACAGTTGTATCAGTCTTTAATTTGATTCTGTAAATTAAAAATGCCAAATAAAATATCAACAAAATTGATTTATTCTCCTAGTTCCAATGGAAATGTCGTTTTTACTGGAGACATTGTAAACAGCTATATCCTATTTTTTTTTATTGCTACACCTTCGTCACCTGGATCGAGCACATTTGATCAAAGTTCATTGTGTCAAATATAAATACCTGTTATACTACACATATACATCGCAAGTAGTGAAACTGGCAAAACGAAAATTACATTGTTTAGGATCAGTAAAACAGAACATATCTGTGAGTGGTTTTCGCACAATTTTGATTCGTCTCCAATAGGGCATCCTCTTCTTTTCTACTAGACTTCTTAGACACATGGCTGCATAACCACCAATTACTATAAATATGAGAACTTTAAAAAAGATGGTTAAGTAGAGCTAATTAATAACTACCAGTGATTGAATTACGCCTACACCATGTGAGTAAATATAAACATTTCTTTCCTTTTACTGAAAATTGCACATTATGCATTATACAGTATATATTAATTTCAATTCGCACAGGTATTTGGGACAGGAAAAAGTAAGAAGGTAGCTGTACGAGATACAACAGTCAATATGTACGAGGGTCAAATTACTGCCCTCTTAGGACACAATGGTGCAGGAAAGACGACAACCCTGTCTATGTTAACAGGTAATTGTTAGGACATAACGGAGCAGGAAAGAGGACTACCATGTCTATGTTAACAGGTAATTGTTAGGACATAGCGGTGCAGGAAAGAGGACTACCATGTCTATGTTAACAGGTAATTGTTATGACATAGCGGTGCGGGAAAGACACTACCATGTATATGCTAACAGGTAATTGTTAGGACATAGCGGTGCAGGAAAGATGACTACCATGTCTATGTTAACAGGTAATTGTTATGACACAATGGTGCAGGAAAGACGACTACCATGTATATGCTAACAGGTAATTGTTAGGACATAGCGGTGCAGGAAAAACGACTACCATGTATATGCTAACAGGTAATTGTTAGGACATAGCGGTTCAGGAAAGACGACTACCATGTATATGCTAACAGGTAATTGTTAGGACATAGCGGTGCAGGAAAGACGACTACCATGTATATGCTAACAGGTAATTATTAGGACATAGCGGTGCAGGAAAGACGACTACCATGTATATGCTAACAGGTAATTGTTAGGACATAGCGGTGCAGGAAAGACGACTACCATGTATATGCTAACAGGTAAATGTTAGGACATAGCGGTGCAGGAAAGACGACTACCATTTCTATGTTAACAGGTAATTGTTAGGACATAGCGGTGCAGGAAAGACGACTACCATGTATATGCTAACAGGTAATTGTTAGGACACAATGGTGCAGGAAAGACGACTACCATTTATATGTTAACAGGTAATTGTTAGGACATAGCGGTGCAGGAAAGACGACTACCATGTATATGCTAACAGGTAATTGTTAGGACATAGCGGTGCAGGAAAAACAACTACCATGTATATGCTAACAGGTAATTGTTAGGACATAATGGTGCAGGAAAGACGACTACCATGTATATGCTAACAGGTAATTGTTAGGACATAGCGGTGCAGGAAAAACAACTACCATGTATATGCTAACAGGTAAATGTTAGGACATAGCGGTGCAGGAAAGACGACTACCATTTCTATGTTAACAGGTAATTGTTAGGACATAGCGGTGCAGGAAAGACGACTACCATGTATATGCTAACAGGTAATTGTTAGGACATAGCGGTGCAGGAAAAACAACTACCATGTATATGCTAACAGGTAATTGTTAGGACATAATGGTGCAGGAAAGACGACTACCATGTATATGCTAACAGGTAATTGTTAGGACATAGCGGTGCAGGAAAAACAACTACCATGTATATGCTAACAGGTAATTGTTAGGACATAATGGTGCAGGAAAGACGACTACCATTTCTATGTTAACAGGTAATTGTTAGGACATAGCGGTGCAGGAAAGACGACTACCATGTATATGCTAACAGGTAATTGTTAGGACATAGCGGTGCAGGAAAAACAACTACCATGTATATGCTAACAGGTAATTGTTAGGACATAATGGTGCAGGAAAGACGACTACCATGTATATGCTAACAGGTAATTGTTAGGACATAGCGGTGCAGGAAAAACAACTACCATGTATATGCTAACAGGTAAATGTTAGGACATAGCGGTGCAGGAAAGACGACTACCATTTCTATGTTAACAGGTAATTGTTAGGACATAGCGGTGCAGGAAAGACGACTACCATGTATATGCTAACAGGTAATTGTTAGGACACAATGGTGCAGGAAAGACGACTACCATTTCTATGTTAACAGGTAATTGTTAGGACATAGCGGTGCAGGAAAGACGACTACCATGTATATGCTAACAGGTAATTGTTATGACATAATGGTGCAGGAAAGACGACTACCATGTATATGCTAACAGGTAATTGTTAGGACATAGCGGTGCAGGAAAAACAACTACCATGTATATGCTAACAGGTAATTGCTAGGACACAATGGTGCAGGAAAGACGACTACCATTTCTATGTTAACAGGTAATTGTTAGGACATAGCGGTGCAGGAAAAACAACTACCATGTATATGCTAACAGGTAATTGTTAGGACATAATGGTGCAGGAAAGACGACTACCATGTATATGCTAACAGGTAATTGTTAGGACATAGCGGTGCAGGAAAAACAACTACCATGTATATGCTAACAGGTAATTGCTAGGACACAATGGTGCAGGAAAGACGACTACCATTTCTATGTTAACAGGTAATTGTTTGGACATAGCGGTGCAGGAAAGACGACTACCATGTATATGCTAACAGGTAATTGTTAGGACACAATGGTGCAGGAAAGACGACTACCATTTCTATGTTAACAGGTAATTGTTAGGACATAGCGGTGCAGGAAAGACGACTACCATGTATATGCTAACAGGTAATTGTTAGGACACAATGGTGCAGGAAAGACGACTACCATTTCTATGTTAACAGGTAATTGTTAGGACATAGCGGTGCAGGAAAGACGACTACCATGTATATGCTAACAGGTAATTGTTATGACATAATGGTGCAGGAAAGACGACTACCATGTATATGCTAACAGGTAATTGTTAGGACATAGCGGTGCAGGAAAAACAACTACCATGTATATGCTAACAGGTAATTGCTAGGACACAATGGTGCAGGAAAGACGACTACCATTTCTATGTTAACAGGTAATTGTTAGGACATAGCGGTGCAGGAAAAACAACTACCATGTATATGCTAACAGGTAATTGTTAGGACATAATGGTGCAGGAAAGACGACTACCATGTATATGCTAACAGGTAATTGTTAGGACATAGCGGTGCAGGAAAGACGACTACCATTTCTATGTTAACAGGTAATTGTTAGGACATAGCGGTGCAGGAAAAACAACTACCATGTATATGCTAACAGGTAATTGCTAGGACACAATGGTGCAGGAAAGACGACTACCATTTCTATGTTAACAGGTAATTGTTAGGACATAGCGGTGCAGGAAAGACGACTACCATGTATATGCTAACAGGTAATTGTTAGGACATAGCGGTGCAGGAAAAACAACTACCATGTATATGCTAACAGGTAATTGTTATGACATAATGGTGCAGGAAAGACGACTACCATGTATATGCTAACAGGTAATTGCTAGGACACAATGGTGCAGGAAAGACGACTACCATTTCTATGTTAACAGGTAATTGTTAGGACATAGCGGTGCAGGAAAGACGACTACCATGTATATGCTAACAGGTAATTGTTATGACATAATGGTGCAGGAAAGACGACTACCATGTATATGCTAACAGGTAATTGCTAGGACACAATGGTGCAGGAAAGACGACTACCATTTCTATGTTAACAGGTAATTGTTAGGACATAGCGGTGCAGGAAAGACGACTACCATGTATATGCTAACAGGTAATTGTTAGGACATAGCGGTGCAGGAAAAACAACTACCATGTATATGCTAACAGGTAATTGCTAGGACACAATGGTGCAGGAAAGACGACTACCATTTCTATGTTAACAGGTAATTGTTAGGACATAGCGGTGCAGGAAAAACAACTACCATGTATATGCTAACAGGTAATTGTTATGACATAATGGTGCAGGAAAGACGACTACCATGTATATGCTAACAGGTAATTGTTAGGACATAGCGGTGCAGGAAAAACAACTACCATGTATATGCTAACAGGTAATTGCTAGGACACAATGGTGCAGGAAAGACGACTACCATTTCTATGTTAACAGGTAATTGTTAGGACATAGCGGTGCAGGAAAGACGACTACCATGTATATGCTAACAGGTAATTGTTATGACATAATGGTGCAGGAAAGACGACTACCATTTCTATGTTAACAGGTAATTGTTAGGACATAGCGGTGCAGGAAAAACAACTACCATGTATATGCTAACAGGTAATTGCTAGGACACAATGGTGCAGGAAAGACGACTACCATTTCTATGTTAACAGGTAATTGTTAGGACATAGCGGTGCAGGAAAGACGACTACCATGTATATGCTAACAGGTAATTGTTATGACATAATGGTGCAGGAAAGACGACTACCATTTCTATGTTAACAGGTAATTGTTAGGACATAGCGGTGCAGGAAAAACAACTACCATGTATATGCTAACAGGTAATTGCTAGGACACAATGGTGCAGGAAAGACGACTACCATTTCTATGTTAACAGGTAATTGTTAGGACATAGCGGTGCAGGAAAGACGACTACCATGTATATGCTAACAGGTAATTGTTAGGACATAGCGGTGCAGGAAAAACAACTACCATGTATATGCTAACAGGTAATTGTTAGGACATAGCGGTGCAGGAAAAACAACTACCATGTATATGCTAACAGGTAATTGCTAGGACACAATGGTGCAGGAAAGACGACTACCATTTCTATGTTAACAGGTAATTGTTATGACATAACAGTAGAGGAAAGACGACTAACATATTTATGTTAACAGGTAATCGTTAGGACATTACGGTGAAGTAAAGACGTTTGCCATTGTCTATGTCAACAGGTACAATCAGGTTTAATGAAATCAACATTGAAATTGAACCTTTTTAAATCACGTAGTTCCAGTCATTGACTGTACTTCGTACATAGAATATGTTGGGTACTATATTATACATTTATGTCAGAAATAGAAAACCTTACCTATATTTTCCTTAAGAGTTGAAGACAAAAATTAATAAAGAAAGTTATGTATTTTAAAAAACCTTTCAAAGAATTAATACATTATATAAATAAGAACACAAAGATATGGTAGCTGTAAACTATCTGGATCAAAAGAACAGATTCAATAATTTGTAATATATATATATACTTCTTGTATGATATGACGTGAGCAGAACTGTATACTGCACCTGTGAACCGCTCACCAGATTTCAATACAAGATTATTTGGACAGTTTCTTGTTTGTTTATATTAATAATCGATATAGAATTATAAATAAAGAGTAGTAGAATAATTATGACCGCAGCAAGTCGACCAGGTTTCCTGAAAACGATTGTTTTCCAGCTAAAGTAATCACAATGTAGAATCCATTTGAAAAGTGCAGCAGGAAATTCATTAGAAAAACCTTTACTATCAACAAATTCATGAGAATTTTGGATGTTTGTCCCGTTTTGACCACTTTTAATACAAAATTGGCGGCATAGTACATAAAGGAAAAGGTATAAGGAACATAAAGAAAAGCATCAAAATTTGTCAGGAAATAAACGCTCCAAACACAAAGCAAAAAAAAAAAGAAGAAAAATCCACCTTTCTGTGGTTTCTTTATTTCGAAACAGCTAGCAATAGAATTCCTCAAATAAATTCCAACGTTTATTTTGTGCCAAAAATAAGTGTTTATATCAGAACAATATGTCTGAACAGAAATTAATAAAAACGAAAACCGTTATGTGTACAGACGAACGACAACGACAGAACCTTACCACTATACGGCCGCAAATTGTTTGTGGTCGGATAATGACAAGTTAATATATTTTAGTAAAGAATAGAGATGCTTTAACATTTAAACGGTTATGTTTGTTAGATGGTGTTTATCGTCACTTTCAACTATATTTCTGTTATTTCGTGGCGGTCAATTTAATTGGTGGAGGAAACCGGAGGACCCGGTGAAAACCACCGACCTGTCACTGACAAATTGTATCATATAAAGTTGTAGTTTCAAATCTGAAACGAATATAAGTGAGTGAGTGATCGTTGTTTAACACCAACTCAGCATTATTTCAGCTATATCATGATGAGAACAAGTTAATTTTCAACGAGATGATGATGAAGTCCGCTTTGTTCGAGACCAACACGGTTAGTTGGATTTTTATAGTGCTAGCTCACTGAAACAACAGTCCGCGGATAGACATGTCGCCCCACTCGGGCAAATTATCCTGATTCCGAGGCAACCAGTCTTTGTTCTTTCTCCTTAATGCCACGTGCTTTGCGGTGAAGCAGTAAATACTATTTTTATGTTCTTTGGTTTGACCAGATCGAGGCTAGAACCCACGATATACCACATTCGGGGCGAGCATGCTAACCATTATATCACCGATACGGGTACGAATATAATGTTTTGTAATGTATGTTATTTCTCACTAAAAAGATAAGCCAGTTCCTATTTTTAGCGGTGGAAAATATTCTTGTCTTGCCCCCCACCCCCTCACTCTCTCCCCTATACAAGACAAGAAAAAAAATCACGCACTTTTTCCCGGAAAAAATCTATTCATATCTCTTCATCACGGTTCAAACTTTATTCTCATCAATTAAACCACGATTCTACTACATAAGTATTTCTAAATTAATGTATTTATACTATTCTGCTAGCTAACGATTAAACTATCGTGCACCTTTCACGGTGTTTGACTCTTTTTTTTCGCCTCTCTTCCAGTCAATGTTGGTTTACTTTGAGGAAATAATAGAGTGCTCTCCCTTGTTAGTAACTAATGTAAACATGGAAAGAAATTACCTCCCTTTGACCAAATTCAAATATTTTTTTTACAGATATTTATCGCTATAAAAAGATTCGCCTTAATCGATCTCTTAAAAAGTTTATATTCCGATACCAAGATCTTGTCGAAATATATTCCGTCTCTGCAGAAACGATTATAAGCGATGCATTTTCATATAGTGAAAATGTATAAAGATAAAGAAGTCAAGAAAAATGTCAAAGATATTTTTTTATCAATGTGGGACGTAAGCATATTTTTTTGACATTTACGTCACCGAATATGGTACTACTTTGACAACTATTTTACCTATTTTGTTCCTGTATTTAAATAATGTTATAGTGACAGCCGGAACCTTTGAACCGTAATGAGAGTGGGAGGCTTGGCGCTTAAAAATCTGATTCAACCCACCATTTCTTTAGAAATGCCTGTACCAAGTCAGGGTCATTACGGTTTTCACAGTTTTCCGGTTGTTGACTGATTTTGTCTGTTTATATAATTATGAGTTTTGACTTTCCCTTTGTAAGATTGTTCGGAGTTCGATAATTTTGTTATTACCCTTATTGTAGTAACATTTATAATATATTTATTAAATACATTGTACTTTATAATGAAATGCATTTAAAATACTGCCAAGACACGGATGCATATGAATAAATCGACAATTTACTTCAGCAATGGAAAACAAAATTGCGGGAAAACGCTCGATGGAATGTACACTTTTCCGGGCATCCGGGTATTTCGGTCAACAAATTATCTCCCTTGTCATTGAGGCGATGAAACATTCGTCATTTTAAATTTGATTTTCACCGCCTAAAGATGGCCGACTCGTTGTTGTTAGAGGAAGTGACGTCACCCCGGAAAAGAGGATTAGGTGTTTAGTGAGAAATAAATTCAAACACCGGAAAAAGTACAAGATAGGGAAATCTCCGACATCCTTGGGTAAGATTTCAATCGTTCTCTAACTCGGCAAGCCTCGTAAGAGAACGATTGAAATCTTATCCTCGGGTGTCGGAGATTTCCCTATCTTGTACTCCCCCTGGTGTTAGATTCTATATTATACAATTACTTCACTTGAACCTCATAAAACCTCATATTGATCAAGTTCAAGTGTTATGTAGTAAATTGTTTTATTACATACGGTTATATTTTACTCTTAATTTTGAAATTTTTTGAAAACTTTGAAACTTTTTCAAAATATTATCATTTTGAATTTTTTGAAATCTGATGAAATTTTTGAAAGTTTTGAAATTTTATGAATATCTTGAATTTTTAAAAAAAAATTGAAATTTTCAAATTTTGTAAAAACAATTTGAACTAAATTTTTCTTTTTTTTAATTTCAAATTTTTTGAAAATTTTCAAATTTTATTTCTAACATTGATTAGCAAAAAGCAATTTCTGTGCTATAAAAAAACCATATTGCACTCTCGTCCCACGTAATTTTATTCATTGATTTTGCACGAGAGTGCAATATGATTATTTATTGCACAGAAATTGCTTTTTGCTAATCAATATGTTAGAAAATGGAATGTCACGTGTATTGCTTCTGGCCAATAGAAAAACAGTAAAATAGAGCCTTATGTAATAAATCTATTTGATTGTGTCTGAGAGTATTATTTGATAATGTTTATTATTATCTCGTAGGATTCATTCCACCGTCAAGCGGAACAGCTAAAGTAAATGGATATGATATTAGAAAAGATATCACTAGCGTGAGAAACAGTCTTGGACTCTGTCCCCAACATAATATTCTTTTTGATAACTTGACCGTGGAAGAACATTTACGATTTTTTGCAAAGGTAAGAATCAGAGGATTAAGAATGTCATTCAGTCGCTAAATATTTACACTCAGCTACTAATTAGTCAAACCTGCCTTAAAGGGCACCTCTATATAGCAAATCACTTTCTATAAAGGGCAGCCTCATATTTCCAATTGATGAATAGTGTCTATAATTTTAACCTGTATATAAAGGGCACCTGCTTATAAAGGCCACATTTTCAGGTTCTCTTGAGTGCCCTTTATACACAGGTTTGACTGTATACACTTCGACCAAATTATGCACCACCAGATATTTTTTTTAATTTAAGTTATTAGTATGGATACGTTTATTAAAACTGGACTCAAATTTTATGAAAATTTCATTAGAATTACACCATGAAATGTTAAATGTACGATAAAAAGGGTAGATAAAATGGAGTTTGCTTAAAGGGATATGAAAGGCAAATATCGTGGAATTTTTGGATTAAATATTTTCACTTTTAATATGTCACTTGATTTAACTAAAATCAACTGCATAACAATAAAAATCCGCTCAAAAGCACATTTTAAGAGCAAATCGCAAAATATTTGACAGCAGATAATTCTGTTTTCCCGTACAGTAATGCAAATAATATGCGCGTGACCCAAGATTTGAACTCTTTCCGGGAGATTATCGCTTATGCGCACTGTTCAGTTGATGAAAAAAATGTCGGATGCAAGTAAAAATATATTCCGTGTGTACCACATAAGAATAATTGCACACAAAAAATGGTTCACACGACATGAAACAAGATAGATTCCACAATCGGCAATCATCGGAACAAAGCAACCGAAAGTTAATCAGTCTCCACAACGCAATGGCGAGGACGATAAACATGCACACGGATTTGCAGATTTTTAATTGTTGGGAACATATTTCGACTTGAAACATGCATGAATAGCTAGTAATAGCCGTATTCCAAATTGAATTTTCAGGTAAATATTTTCTTCACCCAAACTGGTGTAATATTACTTTAACTGTGAAAACACGCATATTGAAAATTTTAATGAGAAATTAAAATGCTAACCATAACATATTTATTTAATCATTTCATAATGCTTTGAATATTGTAGTTAAAAGGATGTCCATCAGATACAGTCCAAAAAGAAGTCAATGAAATGGTCGGAGTTCTTGATCTGGAGGCAAAAAGACATAAATTCTCAAGTACACTGTCTGGTGGACAGAAACGAAAATTGTCAGTTGGTATTGCCCTCATTGCAGGGTCAAAGGTAATGAGGTTAATCACATTGGAACTGTTCAGACAGTGTGGTAGTTTTTGGTTTTCAACAAATAATATAAAAGATCAAATCTTTAAGTGATATGACATGTGTGATAGCTATCAAGAAAAGTTTGAAGATACCATAGGGATAATCAGAATACGTAAATAGAAGAAGGACCAATGGTCTAAACAAATATGCACAGCAACACGAACCCCACTAAATCAAGGGTGAATTTAGGTGCTCAGGAAGAGTAAACAGTTCTTACTCGACTATCAACAACAAGAAAGAAAGAATTCTTGACACTGTCACTTTGGAAAAAAATAAAACAAGAGATCTGGATTTTTCTGGTTATAATGATACATAATAAAGTGAGTTTACATCTGCCAACTTGGTATTGAAAAGAAAACTGTGGATACCAAATGGATAATCAGAAGCCTTAAATCGAAAGACAATGGCCAAAAAAAAAAGGACAAACAACCATAAAGTGTATTTTGATTATCTTAATCGTTGATCTTAAGATATTTGAATGCATATCATAAACAAATGAATAGTCACCTACAATTACCAGACTCTTAATTGACAGATTGACAGGAAAAAAAAATACAGTTAATACCAGTGAATGTTAGAGAGAACAAATATATAAATATCTATAATAAATGCTGAAATACTGAAAAAGTTTCATATTAATGTAGATCTAAAAGAAAATGATCTTGAACTCTACGGAGGTCATGTAGATACATGTATATTTTTATCTTGATGTAACAAAATCCTCATCAAACAAATCTATTATTCAGACTGTGATTCTGGATGAACCAACGTCTGGTATGGACCCTGGTGCCCGCAGACAAACTTGGGATATTCTACAGAAGTTTAAAGAGGGTCGTACTGTGGTTTTATCCACCCATTTTATGGATGAAGCTGATCTACTTGGAGATAGGATCGCTATCATGTCAGAAGGAGTCGTTAAATGTTGTGGATCGTCATATTTCTTAAAGAAGGCATATGGTAACGTATTAATAACATATATATTTTATTTTTTAACTTTGAGGATTTTCACTGCTGTTCCATTCGGATGCCACAATATACCATGTTTGAAAGAGAGAGAAAAAAGCATAAATATTACTGTTTATAATATCAACCCTTTTCTCAAGTTCAATGCCTCCACATTCATAATGTGGTTATCAGTTTTAATAAGAAAGGATTTGGAAGTATTGAATATAAAAGAAATGTACTTATAATAAAAACGTACATCTAATTTAGTCAGAAGAGGCGTTTCTGGAATACGCTCATAGTCAAAGACTGGAAAGACAAATAAAAATAAAACAAAGTCGTTGGGAGCAAATAAACTGAACAGAGCCAATTAGCTTAGATTAACCATGCATGAGGGAGATTGACTTTAGTTGTAATAAATTACCTACCCTAGGAACTGTTAATTTCAACTATAAATATATCTAATAAGCCATGTCATTGGTGGCTTCGAGTTGCATGGAATGTTCAGTGGGTGATTATTCTTAAACGCCAAGTGAGAACATGTTACTAGTGATGACAAAGATGATAATATCTTTTTGTACCAGTACACTGGTTTGATTGTTAAAATGCTAGCCTACGGAAACAACAGTTTCAAAGATAAACACGTCTCCCCACTTGGACGCGTTGTTCTGCCTCCAAGTTATTGATTTACTCTTTTTTGCTGTTCTGAAAAGCCACAGATACCAATTTGATGGCGTTTGGTTTGACCCAACTGGGGATCGTACATACAATCTATTGCACCCGAAACTAGCACGCTAAGCATTACATCAATTATGATCATAACTCACACCCAAAGTGACAATTAGGCGGTCCCTAGATTTAAGATATTATTTCCTAACCTTTAATCGTTTAAATTGCATGTATATAATTACACATAGGTGCAGGATATCATCTAGTTATGGTCAAGGACAAAGCATGCGTAGTTTCTAAGATAACAGAATTAGTGCAGTCTCATGTTATGACGGCATCCTTACATAGTGAAATTAGTGCAGAATTATCATACCTTCTTCCATTTGATGAATCCGCAAATTTCGAAAATCTGCTCATAGAGATTGAATCTAAGAGTGAAGACCTTGGTATTTCAAGCTTTGGTACCACCGCTACCACAATGGAAGAAGTATTTCTTAAGTACGTATAAAGAAACACAAGGTGTAATGAAACTGAAGTTTATCTTACTTATATTTACAAAGTATCTATAGAATTCTGATTATTTATACATGACAGAAATTAGAATTCCAACATCCTTTAATATTATGACTATTGTTGTAACAAAAGCGAATATGACAATATTTAACTACAGAGTAATTCCCCTTGACCTTGCCATTCTTCTTTAGATCTGAACACATTCTGTACCTCCATTATATAATTATGTTTAAATTTTTAAGATACCAAAGAAGTAATCAGAAGCCGAAAATCAAAGAAAGACAGACAATACAATGACAAAAAGAAAATGAATTAAAAAAATATACAGAAAACTAACCCCACTAAATCTCGGAGGTGAACTGAGGTGCTCCTGGAGGGTAAACAGTTCCTACTTCACATGTGGTACCCGTTGTGTTATTCTTGTTATAAAACCGGTGGTAAGTCATGAATGAGGAAAGGACCGGTTTGTGATTACCACAAATGGAATGTATCTTTGGTCATTTGTAACTATTACCAAGAGACAAGTACCCTGTACGTGAACTATATTTTGACCCAGGGCGAGTACCACAAGGATATTATTCAAAACATTGCTGGTAAGTATTGAATTCCACACACAAAAACCTGAGGCAGTACAACAACAAATACAAAACAATCAAAGATCGGAGAAAGGGAACGCCTAAAAATCGTGATGAAATAAAGTCATATATTAAAGTTACTATTTAAATATTCATAGACTTTTGGGTATGGTATTCTGTATAGAGACTTTCTAGTCTAATGTCAGGGTTTAGATATCTATCTATAGAATGTGTTCTGTTTTGACAGAGTTGGAGAAACTTCAGAGATAGAGGAGGAGAGTGTTGAAAAGGCAAAATTAGAAGGCACTGAAAATTCAGCTTATCAACAGGCTTCATCAGAAAAAAAATCTTTAACTGGTCATGCTCATACTATGGACGGATATGGAACAGCAGTAAATGGAGTGGCTTTGTCAGAAACAGCAAATGGCAATTTCATCTGTAAGTTGCAAGGAAGTAATGCATCATTCCTTTATTTGGTCTAAGCCATTCTCAGATACATTTCAGATACATTGCATCTACTTTATACAATCAAATTCCTTCACAATACTCAATGCATATCTGTGAAACTTTGCAACATTATTACACACATATTGAAAATATATAGACTTGATACAATGAATCCACCTTAAAAAAAACTTTCATTAAGATTTTGCACTAGCTGATCTACTTGTTCATGTCAAATTGAACCCACTGAAGAACTTTGTAACCCGACTAATGTTACACTGAGATAGAGTTTGTTTTGTTTTACATTTGTATTTGTATTGATGTTAGAATATTCTTTTATCCGGAGAGACCGCTTTCAAGAAAATCTCTTCGAACTTAGAAACTCTCTGTGTGTGTGTTTTTGTTCTAGATACACTGTCATTTATCTCCACCCAATTATATGTGAAGGTTGACAATTATATGTGAAGGTTAACAATTATATGTGAAGGTTGACAATTATATGTGAAGGTTAACAATTATATGTGAAGGTTGACAATTATATGTGAAGGTTGACAATTATATGTGAAGGTTAACAATTATATGTGAAGGTTGACAATTATATGTGAAGGTTAACAATTATATGTGAAGGTTGACAATTATATGTGAAGGTTAACAATTATATGTGAAGGTTAACAATTATATGTGAAGGTTAACAATTATATGTGAAGGTTAACAATTATATGTGAAGGTTGACAATTATATGTGAAGGTTAACAATTATATGTGAGGGTTGACATTTTACTCAGTCATGTTTGGAAACCACTTGCCAGACTATACATCATTTAACTGAAAGGGAGGTTTTGAGCCCTTAAAACTAGTTTCACCCCTCCACTTTTTATTGAAATACCTGTACCACGCCAGGAAATTGATATGTCGTGTATTTGTGTGTTAGGGTATCTATTTTGCTCCTTCTTACAATTTTCTATTGAATTTTCGAATTGTTCCTACAGTGTGTTTTTTTGTTGTTCATTTTTAACATAGTTCTGATAAAGTGTAGCAAGAAACATATCCATAATTAATTTAAACAATGGTATTTAATTTAGTGTGCAAGACTTAATCTTTCTGGAATAAACTGTATTAGGTTCACTCAAAGTGAAAAGATTGGAAAACCAAATAATGTAAAAGGGAACTAAAGGGCCAAAGCAGCAGTAAGCTCACACTAACTAAGGTTTAAAGTTCATAATACAACTTTCCAGTTTGTGTTTTCTAATGATAACTGCATGTCATGATAAAAAAAACAATGTATTTATTTTTTAGCTTTCAACAAAGATGTGAAGAAAAATTATGGTACAAATCTAATAGTTCAGCAGTTTTTTGGAATGTTTATGAAAAAAATGATACACACATTGAGAAACCGCTTAGTTACAGGTGTTCAACTAATTGTACCTGTTATTTTTACAATTATGGCATTATCAATTGAACTTACTATTCCTAAAGTAAAAGATGAACCCCCACTTACCCTTGACCTACAACCTTTTGGAAATGGGCTAACAGAACTGTACTACTCAGGCGATGAGCCGACCAACTTCACCAAGGACCTTACTAGACTCTATGCCAATCATATGCAGTCACGAGGTGATTTTCCCGATAGCATAAAAAATGGACCAGTTGATAATTATTTTATAAATACCACTATTAGCGTTGGAATTTCTACTTTTAACAAGAACTTCATCATTGGGCTAGACACGAACCGAAGTACTACACGACCAGTGACAGACGTAACGGCCTATTTTAATGGACAACCATTTCACAGTGTTCCTATTTCTATTGCATACACGATGGATGCCCTGTTGAAGCAGGCTATGGGAAATGCTAGTCATTCAATAACAACAAGGAACCACCCTTTACCAGTGTCTTTATCTGACAATGGCCAGGCTACATTTTTCTCGACCTTAGGAACAGCATTTGTAGTATCTTTTACAGTTATATTTGGAATGTCATTTCTTATTGCCAGCTATGTGATATTCCTAATAAAAGAAAGGGCTAGTGGTGCTAAGCATTTACAAAAAGTCAGTGGAGTTGGATCTGGAGCATTCTGGTTTTCCAATTTCTTTTGGGACATGATCAACTACTTGATTCCAGTATTCCTCATTCTTATAGTGTTTGCAGCCTTTAACTCTGACGCCTTCGTCAAGGACCACCGTCTAGGACTGCTGTTCGGGATGTTTCTGTTGTTTGGCTGGGGATCTTTACCTTTTGTGTACGTCATACAATTTGTATTTAAAACCGCACCTGCTGGAATGGTAGCTGTTAGTATGCTGAATATACTGTCAGGTAAGATATATATTATAATGATAGAATGTTAATCTAAAAAACTGCAATGGACACATGCAAGCAAACACACACACAAACATATTTTGTTTTGGGAAATTGGAATTCCATGTTCTAAAGATTACTAGTAACATTGAAGGGATTATAAAACCCTAATAAAACTGATAATATTTACTTCAAGAACTGAATTTTTCAATAAATGTTATTAATACATTTAATGGTTCAGTGTTTTATACGACAGTAACATCATAATAAAGCGACACTTCATGTGGAATTATCATTATAAAACTTTCAAATTTGATTTTGTAGGACTAGCTACTTTAATAGCAGTGTTCGTTTTAAAGATACCAGGTTTGGGCACTGAAGATGTAGCAAGCGTTCTAGACTGGGTATTTTCCATAATTTTCCCCACATATTGTCTAGGATCTGGTATTATGAATGTTTACACAAATTATGGGTACACAGAGGGATGCAAGGCAACCGGTTATCCATCCATTTGTTTAACAGAACCCACTTCCCCATGTTGTTCAGGTATGTTATTTAATTATCGTTACTGTATTCAATGATAATATATAAAATTCGTTCTGTAAAAATAAAGGTGTATTTGTTTTAATCAAAGATTCAATATTGGGTAAAATATGACAAACATAATATGTAAAGTGGAGAAAACGGCCACAGTTCGGCACTGAAAAATACAGGATCTGGCAAGATTAAACAGAATGACGATTAATGGTCTGGACAAGTCTGTACCCCACTGGTAGCAATGGATGCTCAAGTTTCTCCAAGTTAATCCTAGAGAGAACGAGAAGTACGATCTCCTTATACGCCGACTCATATTCGCATCACCCCATGGTTAATTTAATCAGGGGAGTGAAGATTAACAATTTACATGAATATAAGCAATTAAGCTCAAACTGGTACCAGTTCAGAACCGGCCACTCATGATAGACATGATATGGTGTAAACACCACTTCCTGCGGTAACGCAGGAAAGTAAAAGCATAATATGATCCGAGGTACAATACAGAAAAGGATCGTGACCCTCTTTATCTTGCCAGATCCCGCCAAATGAGTGAGTCTATACACACTCATAAGAACACCCCCCTCCCCACCACCCGAACACTGTCCGAGGAGAACCTTTCCGAATCAAATACATCGATACTTAATTTAGTGGGAAGGAAGGAACGAGTTTGATTAGAGGGCATGAATGTTTCTACGGCCCCTTGTATATTATTCAAGCAAATGTCTACCACTATATCAGACAAGTGGGTTCCATGGAATCGATAAAGATTCTTTTCTCGAGCACGGATATTTGGATGATGGATTACACAGTGACCGTCATTGTTAACAAATTTATTAACGGCACTATTTATACGTTTTCAAGCTCGCTCAGATGCTGTTCCATATGGGCACAATGTCAGTATCTTCTCATTAAAATATTACTCCATATAATTCGTGTACTAGGCAGTAGTAAGCGCAGCCAGAGAATATCTCTTTCTATATTTTGAATTAAATCAATGCTCTGACATGTTCCCAAATCATTGGAACCCAATTGAATGATTATCATTGCCGGAGGCGGAAAACGAGCAATCAACTCGGAAGCTCCTGGGTTTTGAGTATTTAGGAAGCTTTTCCGTCAACAATTTTGAAGCATTTTGTGAATGTGATGAAGTGTATTAAAACGTATGAATCTTCTCCAAAAAGTTTCAAATAGTTTCTAAGCAGTGAGTGTAAATTAAAGGGAGATGTCACTTGAAATTATCTATCTGGAGCTATGACTCCTCCGATTTCCTTATCACGCCGGGTATTCGTATACTCGGAACAGGTGGGGACACTTTGAACTCGGTGCAAGTTAATTATTTTGAACGTTTTCATTGGCCAATTTTGAATTTTTGGACACTACAGACCGTGGAGCATGACGGCAACGGAACACGGAACAGCATGCTCCGCGATCTGTAGTGTCCAAAAATTCAAAATTGACCAATGAAAACGTTCAAAATAACTAACTTGCACCAAGTTTCCGAATACCCGGCGTGCTATATTAGCCAATTTTTTCTTGTTTCTCTTTTGAAAATGGGGTAATTTGTATTGAAGTGTTTGTAGAATGGATGGATTTGGATAAAATTAATGTCTTAGGGATTATGATATTACTTTGTTTTCTGATTAATCGTCGACTGCTTCAAATGTTCAAAAGTAATTAGATAAACTAAAAGGGCAATGCAACGGGTAAAAATATAAAATGATTTAATACATTTAAAAGGCGAATGAATGAATGCTCATATGCTTAATAGAAGGACGGAATACCGTCCCCTCCGCCCCCCTCTGGATCCGCCACTGTCGTTAAAATGTACATACAATGTTTTAGATCCATTTGTTCCCGGGAATGCGCAGGTTAAGGTAGGATTGCAATAATTGAATATGACAAATATCTGAAACTGATTGTTTCTGAAGGACAAGGGTAACCGAATTTTGTCTTTGGTCGGTTTTTGAGCTGCAGATTTTAATATACAATTCATTTTCGCCATTTAGTTTCGTCAACTTTACGTTTTCGTAATTTAATGCATGTCCACTCTCATTAGAGCTGCTTTTTACTGCCAATTCGCTTACCCATAACATTGCAAAATATGCAATGGAAAAGGCCGACGAAAACAACCTAGCTTCATACTGAGAATTGCAAACTCGCGAAAGTGAATGTATTAAACGGTTTAACAAATGAAATGATATCGGTGTGCGGACATCCAATTTCGAAGGGCTTTTTCGACGGAGACCTTCCAACATTTTACATACAATGAAAGAGTTTGTATTATCGATGAGATTTTTAATTTTGTGTGCGTGGCTTAACCCAGATATATAAGTAGTGACTGTAGTTGTCGCAAGTTCTTTATATGAGAGGAACGCAATAAATATATCGCGATTTCGTCAACTGATGCAGGCCAAATATTACCGAACTTGTAAATTAAACGGAACTGAATAAAAGCCTCTACCCGCTGTTTTATATGTTTTCCATGAATTTGAAGCCATCGAATATTTTATAATTAAGTCTGCCTCTTCGCTTAAGCGCTCCAAAGATGGGGTGGAATGGCACAAGGATTGATGTCTGCTGTGGGACATAATCTCCGGAATTTCTGAAAATCACAACGTGACAATGAATCAGCTAGTGAATTTAAATAGCCAGGAATATGTTCCGATTTCAGTAAGATGTTGAACTCGAGACATGCAAATACGAGCTTCCTGACCAGGGACATAACTCTTGGCGACCTAGACGATTTTTTGTTTATAATGTACACGGCGGCTTGATTATCCACATGGAAAATTAACTTTTTGTTTCTTAGATAATAGCCACAGATATTCAGAGCAACAACTACAGGAAAAGGTTCTAAGAAAGTAATGTCAGTCAAAATTCCAGTTAACTCCCACTGTACTGGCCAGATTGCCTGGGCCCACATTCCATTAAAGTAAATTATAAACCTCTTTCTCTAACCCCCCGCACTGTCTGTGAACAATTCTAAAGTTGCGCTAGATGACCAAAACTTGTCAAGAATAATGGTTGTTCCGTTGTAATTAGATAGAAATGTTAGCCATACTTTTAAATCTTCTTTCATACCTACAGTTACTCTCGGTTTATGATGGGGTTTGCGCAGTTTGCAAGTAGCGTCTATAAGTCGTCGCGAAAAAGTCCGTCCAGGTACAATGACTTGACACGCAAAGTTCAATATTCCGATTAAAGACTGTAATTCTCGGAGAGTGATTTTGTGACTGTTTAGACATGATATAAGTCGCTCTTTTATTTCGCTTACTTTCTCTTGTGGGAGCCTCATAATCATATTAATAGTATCTAAGTATATGCCCAAAAACACAAAAACCTCGGTTGGTTCAACAGTCTTATCATCTGCTAAAGGGATCCCTCATTCTTTACAAGATTCTTGAAAAACTTTCAGAGTATTGCAGCATTGTTTGGTTTCAGCTTTCCCACCAAATAAAAAATCATCAAGGTAATGTAAAATATTGTCATTATTTGACTCCTGCTGAACGAACCAATGTAAAGCTGTTGAAAATTTCGCGAATAATTAACAACTAATGGACGCTCCCATGGGTAAACATTTGTCGAAGAAAAACTGATTTTCAAATTTAAACCTCATAAGATCGAAATCACCCGGTGACAGTCTAAGTAACCTAAATGCAGATTTTATATCGCATTTGGCCAACTTCGCATTTTTTCCCAACTTATGAATCATTTTAATTGCATCATCTATGGTTGAGTATTTAACGCAACACAATTCTTTATCAATAAAATCGTTGACTGACCCATGTTCAGAAAATGACAAATTATGTATCTGTCTATATTCAGAACTTGATCTTTTGAGAATAACCGAAATTGGTGAAATTCTTAATGTGGGAAAAGGGGGGAAGTGAAACGGTCTGGCTATTCTACCCAATTTTATTTCTTTGTAAAACTTATCTTTAGCAACGACGGCTTTCTCCCCAACAATTTCTTTCAGATTTATTTCAAAAGGCCGATGTGGATCGGAGTACTGCAATTTAAAACCGTATTTAAGTCCTTGAATTAATTCTTTCGCGATATCTGGTTGAGGGTATTTAAAAAGCGCCTTCTCAACATTTTTTATTATTAATGGGGAGCGGCCAAGAGAATATAATTGTGTTGAACCTGTAAATAAAAATACAATTAAAGAAAAACCCACACAACTAAGTTTATTTCAGAACCTACAAGCTGTTAAAGGGTGGCTCCCATTACATTTTGAACATTTATGCAAGTATTTGCAATTCCTACCAAAAGTACATTTCCCCATATTAAATGCCCTGCACAAATAGTTCCGAGATTGTCCCCTGTTGTGACCCGTTCCACCATTATATAGGGAATTGTTAACAGCGAGCTGTTGGCTATGTTGATTTACAAGTCCTGTGTTAAAAGGTCTTTGTACTGTACTGAATTTCGGTGTAGCTACACACAAAAGCCAAAGCTCCATGTCAACGACTCCCCACGAAGAAGTGGGATAGCGGGCTTTCCTTAAACGAAATTGTTCATCATACTGAACTCATCCTCCATTAACCCCCTAGAAGCTGCCATTCTGACTGTTTGCATATACTTAATGTATTCTTGACCATTGTTTGGACATTTCTCCAACATTACACTTGCATATATCATAAAGGCGGATATCTAAGCATGTATGTTGTTAATATAATGTTTCTTTTGATTAACAACAGTGATAATCCCCCCTTTTATTGCTAGTTCACCCTCTAAACTTGGTTCATTTACAAGATCTTTTTTCAGATTTTAGAAATAAATTTAAATCAATGAATTCTCCCTTCCAGATTTTTTCTTTTATCTTGACCGGAATGTGAGATGAAATGGGGTCAAAACACTAGAAATATCTGACGGGACTGGCCAACTTGCAGACGCCCTTCAAATGAATTGACAAAATTTCCCATCCCCTGTAGTGAAGAATGTTGCAACATACCTAAGTTGTTATTTTCAGCACCCTGTGTCTCCTGGCCCGGTATTGGAAGAGAGTTTGCCTGCTGTTGTGGTCCTTGTTGAACACCCTGTGTCTCCTGGCCCGGTATTGGAAGAGAGTTTGCCTGCTGTTGTGGTCCTTGTTGAACACCCTGTGTCTCCTGGCCCGGTATTGGAAGAGAGTTTGCCTGCTGTTGTGGTCCTTGTTGAACACCCTGTGTCTCCTGGCCCGGTATTGGAAGAGAGTTTGCCTGCTGTTGTGGTCCTTGTTGAACACCCTGCGTCTCCTGGCCCGGTATTGGAAATGAGTTTGCCTGCTGTTGTGGTCCTTGTTGAACACCCTGTGTCTCCTGGCCCGGTATTGGAAGAGAGTTTGCCTGCTGTTGTGGTCCTTGTTGAACACCCTGCGTCTCCTGGCCCGGTATTGGAAGAGAGTTTGCCTGCTGTTGTGGTCCTTGTTGAACACCCTGTGTCTCCTGGCCCGGTATTGGAAGAGAGTTTGCCTGCCGTTGTGGTCCTTGTTGAACACCCTGCGTCTCCTGGCCCGGTATTGGAAGAGAGTTTGCCTGCTGTTGTGGTCCTTGTTGAACACCCTGTGTCTCCTGGCCCGGTATTGGAAGAGAGTTTGCCTGCTGTTGTGGTCCTTGTTGAACACCCTGTGTCTCCTGGCCCGGTATTGGAAGAGAGTTTGCCTGCTGTTGTGGTCCTTGTTGAACACCCTGTGTCTCCTGGCCCGGTATTGGAAGAGAGTTTGCCTGCTGTTGTGGTCCTTGTTGAACACCCTGTGTCTCCTGGCCCGGTATTAGAAGAGAGTTTGCCTGCTGTTGTGGTCCTTGTTGAACACCCTGTGTCTCCTGGCCCGGTATTGGAAGAGAGTTTGCCTGCTGTTGTGGTCTTTGTTGAACACCCTGCGTCTCATTGCGCGGTATTGGAAGAGAGTTTGCCTGCTGTTGTGGTCTTTGCTAAACAGTTGACGTTGACGGACCATATGTTGAAGGCGCTGATAGGCTGGATACATCATACAAGGGGCGATCAGTTGGACGAGTGTCATCGTGGGATGCCTCCATATCTGACGCAATCGGTACATTTTCACCATGTGGTACTGCTGTCGTCTGGCCATTTCGCTTCGTAGTATTCTTTCAGGGGCGTAGCTACCCCAAAATGAAGTGTACTCAAAACTGTTTAAAAGATTGGTGGAGGGTCACGACCCTCCCCCACCTCGCAGAGGTTGGCTTACGGCTCTGGGATAAATGGTACAAAATCCTGCATTCTTGCAATTTCCTGGCACTAAAAATGATCCCACGGAAACCCAATTTTCATGAGCAACAAGTCAACTTTTGAACATAAATTTTGAGAAATAAAATATTAAGTAGAGCAATATAATAGAAATATGTAGAAATTTTATTTTGTCAAATGTGTAGTGGGTTAAGCTTGATTTGGAATCGAATGCAATTAACATGTGGGCCAAAGAATCTACACGGTTCACAGTAGACACTATCTTGAGATTTTGAATATTTCATCCAAGTGTGTTCAAAAAACCATTTAACCTTTGCTCTCCTTGTAGAATTCGAGATTACCCTGAACAAAATATTAGCTAGTCTTCACTATTTTCATGCAAATTTTATTTCAAAGGAACATTTCTCGAGTAGAAATAATTTATGCTCTCTGTCAATGGTATGATAATGTATAAACATGATAAACTGTAATCTCAATCAATTCGAAACGATATCGATGTGCACCGGCTGTACAGACTGGAAAATGCAAATTCCATCCCCGTTAAACCAATACTTTTTTTTCTTATTCCGGTTCGCTCCAAATGATACGTATCCAGGTTACCAGAAGATTTTAAAAGTTTACTAAAAGTAAACTAATATCAATATGCTTCCAATGACGTTAACGATCCCATGTGCTCTTTGTTTTTGGGTTTGCGTTGTGGTTTTCCTTTAAAAAGAAATACGATTAGTTTGTTTGTTCAAGCAAAATAAAAAAAAATCATACCTTAACAATAAATCCCCCACCCCAAACTCCATTTCTATAACACGTGCACGACCATCGATCGGCATTGCATTTATATAACACACACCGTTCGTTGCTGATTCCGTAAATGATAAGCGTAATTTCCGGAATTGAACATAGGTACATTAAGTAATTATTAACATGTTTGTATTTGTTTGAATTTAATTTAGTTTATTAATATAGTTTTATTCTACCTTATGTCCTAAATTTACCATGTTTTCATTTTTAGCTCACCTGACCCAAAGGGAGGGTCATGTGAGCTATTGCCACCATTTGGCGTCCGTCGTCCGTCTGTAAACGTTTTAAAAATCTTCTCCTCTGAAACCACTGGGCCAATTTAAACCAAACTTGGCCTGAATCATCCTTAGGGACTTTCCCTTTAAAAGTTATGTCCGATGACCTTGCAGACCAACCATCATGGCCGCCATGTCTATAAATAGAACATAGGTGTAAAATTGCAGTTTTTGGGTAATAACTCAAAAACCGTTAATAAAAACAGAAATCTGACATGTAGTAAAAATGAGCAGCACAGCAAAATCTACCTACCCTGCAATTTTGAAGTAAATGTGATTACCCATCTTGGAGTTATTGCCCTTTTTTCATCAATTTTTTTTTTAATTTTGATACTTTTCGTCTTATATTTCAAAAACTATAAGAGATAAAGGTTAAGTTTAATTGCAAAGATGTGCAACATGTCAAGATCTACATACCCTGCAATTTTGAAGTTAATCTGAATACCCAATTTGGAGTTATTGCTCTTTTTTCATCAAATTTTCAAAATGTTAATACTTTTTGTCCTTTATTTCAAAAACAAATAAAATACTACAAAAATATATAATTTTTCCCCAAAGTACAAATATTAACTGAGAAATAACTTTAGAGAATATTTCTAATGCATTTATATCTTTATACAGTGTATGTATATTGAATACAAATATTTCTCTAATTCTTGTTCAATTTTCACACTTCTCAACCCGTGTGAGAAGAAATCGATAATCAACCTGTGGATCACTTTGTTCTCAGTCGCTGATTGGTCAATTACGCAAATTATGTCTCAACCCGTGGGTGAGATATATAGAATCTAACACCGGGAAGAGTACAAGATAGGGAAATCTCCGACACCCGAGGGTAAGATTTCAATCGTTCTCTTTACGAGGCTTGCCGAGTTAGAGAACGATTGTAATCTTACCCAAGGGTGTCGGAGATTTCCCTATCTTGTACTTTTCCCGATGTTTGATTTTATTTCTCACTAAACCACCTAATTGATTTTGTTTACATTCCATCGAGCGTTTTCCCGCAATATATTTTTCCATTGCTGAAGTAAATATTCGATTTATCCATATGCAACCGTATTTCGGCAGTATTTCAAATTTATTTCATCATAAAAGTACAATGCATTTAATAAATATATTATAAATGTTACTACAACAGAGATAAATACCTGTAAAAAAATATTTGAATTTGGTCAAAGGGAGGTAATTTCTTTCTTTACGTTAGATACTAACAAGGGAGAGCACTCTATTATTTACTCAAAGTAAACAAACATTGACTGGAAGAGAGCCAGAAAAAAGAATCAAACACCGTGAAAGGTGCACGTTAGCTAGCAGAATATAATACATAAATGAATTTAAAAATACTTATGTAGTAGAATCGTGGTTAATTGTTTATTTTAAAAAGGAAAAGCATGGAGATATTGGGGGGTAGTTGACATAAACTGCACAGCATGCATTTGCCGGTAAAACGCACGTGATTTTGTTGTCTTGCACTAGTGCAAGATAAGAAAATCTCACATGGCTAAAAATAGGTACTGGTCGGTCTCAAAAGTGAGAAAAGAATTTCACGCTACTTTTATCGTAAAAATGTTACGCTTCGCAAAATGTCATTGTATCAATAAAATCGTTTAATTAACCGTAACTAACCGTAATTAACCGTTCCGTCATCAAGAACCCGTCATCTGGAATCTTGTCCCTTCTCCATCATTGCTTCAAAAACATCCCTTAACGGGTGTGACGTCAATTGAAGTATACGTCAGTGACGTCATTGGACGTCGATTTGAGAAAGTGAAAAACGGCCATATATTTTGTTAAATTAGTGAGAAAACGAATCGAACAAATATATTTTAGTGGTTCATTAGAGAAACAATCTCTAACATTGTTTCCCGTTTATTACGATAATTTCTCAAATCTCGATAGTTAAGTTTTCAAATTTTAACTATCTTGATTTGAGAAATTATCGTAATAAACGGGAAACAATG
Organism: Bathymodiolus septemdierum; assembly: GCA_963383655.1. Lineage (NCBI taxonomy): Eukaryota > Metazoa > Mollusca > Bivalvia > Mytilida > Modiolidae > Bathymodiolus > Bathymodiolus septemdierum. The sequence continues at coordinate 40,216,340 of OY726518.1, forward strand.
TTAGAGACTATATTTCTCTAATTCTTGTTCAATTTTCACACTTCTCAACCCGTGTGAGAAGAAATCGATAATCAACGTGTGGATCACTTTGTTCTCAGTCGCTGATTGGTCAATTACGCAAATTATGTCTCAACCCGTGGGTGAGATATATGGGGTCTAACATCGGGAGAGGTGCAAGATAGTAAAATCTGTGACACCCGAGGGTAAGATTTAAATCGTATCGGACGAGGCTTGTCCGAGTCCAATACGATTTAAATCTTACCCGAGGGTGTCACAGATTTTACTATCTTGCACCTTTTACGGTGTTTGACTCGTTTTCTCACCCCTTTCTACCGTGTCAATGTTTGTTTACTTGTTGTGTAGTTTGGTGCATTAATTTGCGAACCGTATCACAGCCACAGTACCAAAATGTCATGTAATAAAATAAAACAAGATGCTCATTTTACAACTTTAAAGAGGTTCAAAATAATAAAGTTAACAAACTTGTGATAGATTCTACAATAACAAAATCTTGCACCTTTTACGATGTTTGCCTCTTTTTCTCATCCCTTTCAATATTTGTTTACGTTGAGAAAATATAGAGTACTCTCCCTTGTTAGGTAACTAACGTAAATAAAAACAATTATCTCCCTTTGACCAACGTCAAATAAATTTGCTTACAGGCATTTATCGCTGTTGTAGTAGCATTTATAATATATTTATAAATAAAATACAATATTTAAAATACTGTCAAGACACTATAAATCGACAATTTAATTCAACAATGGAAAACAATTTTGCGGGAAAAACGGCGTGTAGCTTGTCTTACTCTGGAGCCGGGGTAAGATAGGAAAATCTTTTTCACCTAATCAAACGGACTACTTTATCCAAGGGTTGAGAAAAGAATTTCACGCTACTTTTCCCGTAAACATGTTACGTTTCGCAAAATGTCATTGTATCAATAAAATCGTTTAATTAACCGTACCGTCATCAAGAACCCCTCATCTGGAATCTTGTCCCTTCTCCATCATTGCTTCAAAAACATTCCTTAACGGGTGTGACGTCAATTGAAGTATACATCAATGACGTCATTGGACGTCGATTTGAGAAAGTGAAAAACGGCCATATATTTTGTTAAATTAGTGAGAAAAAGAATCAAACAAATTTTTAGTGGTTCATTAGAGAAACAATCTTTAGCATTGTTTCCCGTTTATTACGATAATTTCTCAAATTTCGATAGTTAGATTTTCACATTTTAAAGTTCTCGGTAAACCTCGAACTTTAAAATGTGAAAATTTAACTATCTTGATTTGAGAAATTATCGTAATAAACTGGAAGCAATGTTAGAGACTATATATTCACAATATTGAATATATACAGCAAAAACAATGTTAAATCTGTACATATACAAACATAAACAAACAAAGAACAAGACGAAACCAGATTTCTCAGTATGCCATGTTTTTATTTCAGGTTGTACTGACACCTGTTTTAAAGTTCAAGACAACTACCTGGCCTGGGAATATCCTGGATGTGGAAAATATTTCGTATTCATGGCTGTACAGGGAATACTGTTTTCTCTATTGCTATTTTTAATTGAATCTGGTATATTACGGCAAATGTTTGGATCTTTGCTAAGAAAGGCGCAATATTCTTCTTTAGATTTATCAGAATCTCAGCAGGAGAATGCCGAGGACAGTGACGTTAGAGACGAACGTGAACGAATTAATACGACTGGCGTAAATACGCTGATTAATTCCGATTCAATCGTAATCAAAAACTTAATCAAGTATTATGATAACTTTTTGGCTGTTGACAATATCTGTGTAGGCATTGCACAACAGGAGTGTTTTGGTTTACTTGGTCAAAATGGAGCAGGGAAAACGACAACATTTAAAATGTTAACAGGAGATGTAATCCAGACGTCTGGAAACGCATGGATGAATACACACGACATACAACATGAAATTAAGACGGTTTGTATCTCTTTTCTTCTTTATGTCATAGATCATTGATACAACTACGTTTGGTTCCTGACAATTTATGAAATTGAGATATGCTTCCAAATTTGAAAAGACGATTCCCTAAATTTTAAATAAAACAATAAAAATATTCAGGAAGAGAATTGAAGTGTATTTAATACAATACATGTATGGAAGATCAATAACTGTTAAATATAATGCCTTTCAGAGAAAGGATCATGATTACGGTTTCTTGTAGTATTTGATACTATTGTGCTAAGCATGCATTTAGTGGGTGTGCTTGGAACAATAATAACACATGTGATGTATCACGATTTTAGCAATGTAACAGGAAGTAATTAGCTACAATAAAAAGAATGTAATGGTTTCCTATAATTCTTCAAGATGTTTCGCCGAGACAAAATCTGTATCATATAAAGTACCAATAAAGATCCAATTTGATCGGTGTAATGTGATTATTATTTGAAGATATGTTGGTCAAAATGTTTATAGATCATTTTATTTATAACAGGTTCATAGAAATCTGGGATATTGTCCTCAATTTGACGCTTTGATCGACCAAATGACAGGAAGAGAAACATTGACAATGTTTGCCCGTCTTCGTGGTGTGAACGAAGACCAAATAAAGTCCGTTGTTATTGATCTTCTGCACATAATGATGTTGACCCAGTATGCTGACAAGGAATGTGGAACGTACAGGTAGGAATACAATTCTAGGTTCAGTATGCTGACAAGGAATGTTGAATGTACAGGTAGTAATACAATTCTAGTGTCAGTATGCTGACAAGGAATGTTGAATGTACAGGTAGGAATACAATGCTATTGCCAGTATGGTTACAAGGAATTATGAACGTACAGGTAGGAATACCATGAGAGTGTCAGTATGCTGACAAGGAATATTGAATGTACAGGTATGAATACAATGCTAGTGTCAGTATGCTGACAAGGAATATTAAATGTACAGGTAGGAATACAGTGAGAGTGTCAGTATGCTGACAAGGAATGTTGAATGTACAGGTAGGAATACAATGAGAGTGTCAGTATGCTGACAAGGAATGTTGAATGTACAGGTAGGAATACAATGAGAGTGTCAGTATGCTGACAAGGAATGTTGAATGTACAGGTAGGAATGCAATGAGTGTCAGTATGCTGACAAGGAATGTTGAATGTACAGGTAGGAATACATTGAGAGTGTCAATATGCTGACAAGGAATGTGGAACGTACAGGTAAGAATACAAGGATAGTGTCAGTATGCTAACAAGGAATGTTGAATGTACAGATAGGAATACAATGCTATTGCCAGTATGCTTACAAGGAATTATGAACGTACAGATAGGAATACAATGATAGTGTCAGTATGCTGTCAAGGAATGTTGAATGTACAGGTAGGAATACAATTCTAGTGTCAGTATGCTGACAAGGAATGTGGAACGTACAGGTAGGAATACAATGATAGTGTGAGTATGCTGACAATGAATGTGGAACGTGCAGGTTGCAATACAGCGTCTCTCCCCTTTCCTTGTTCAAGTATTCCTGATCAGATCAACAAGTGAATGATAATACCGAGTACATGTGATATCAGTAACAGTAGACCTCTGATAATTTCAAATAAATGTAAATCAACTACACCTCTTTTACCAATTTTTCATAAAACTATATATGTATGTATAATATTAGTGTCTATCACGACTAAGATTTAAGTTTTAAATTTGGCGCCTAAGTGTACTCGATACAACCATATGGGATAAATGTGTTAGTCAGTTGTGAACAGAAGTGTGGTTTTCTTGCATACTTCGGTTTCCTCCTACAGTAAAGCTTACCACAATGATATACTGAACTATGGGCAAAAAGAGGCGTTAAGCACAACATAATGATTTCAGATTACAATTGAGTTTGATTTGTATTGTCATTTTTATTTCGTTTTACCTTTGTAATACTGATAATCGTAATAATTATAAAATTTGGAGCTACACTTTAGTTTTATTTATTATTACAGCGGTGGAAATAAAAGGAAGTTAAGCACAGCGATAGCTTTGATCGGAGATCCACAATTTGTCTTCTTGGACGAACCAACCACCGGAATGGACCCCGCGGCCAGACGACAATTGTGGAATGTTCTATCACAAGTTAGAGCTAGTGGTAGAACCTTAGTTCTTACATCACACAGGTGAGGTTATGTCCAGTATTTGAATTTTAAATGGGACACAGCTCACTTTGTCCGAAATATCGATGAATTGCCATCGTTCGAGAGCTTTTTGAGCTTTCTGGACTTCTTCTTTTAAACCATTTAAAAGCATATTTTAAAAGATTTCCCTTGGTTAATAATTTTCAATCCAATATAGATATAGTTTATCATAATATCCTTAAATTTTGTTTTTTAAAATGCCAACATTAATATAGTTGAACAAAATACTCAGAGCTACAGATGGGAACAAAAACGTGTTTACGAATGATCATTGGAAGGTCTGTTATGTTGATTGCAAGTCATTAAACCATTTGAGTGAGTGAGTGAGTGAGTGAGTGAGTATTGCTTAATGAAAGTGAGCAAGCAATTGTTAGGCTATATCGTGGTGATGAACAATTTGAAACAAACCTGGAATGAAAGTTTATTGAATTGTCATTTACAAAGTTTGTTAGTCAAACCCACGATCCACCGTACTAGAGGCGAAGAATCTAATAATTACACAACGGATGCAGCATATCGATTGTTTAATGTTTTGTACTTCTTACCATGATGTTAATTATTATATATAATTATGGGCCTCGGAAGAGTTGAATATCCAAAATTGTCAACCCCACTAGGGTTATTTCCCCGAGGGCTTTAGCCCGAGTGAAGTAACCCTATTGGGGTTGACAATTTTGGATATTTACCTATTCAGAGGACCGTAACTGTTTTATTATACCGAACAAACAGTTGAAATATACTGTTTAATATTTGAATTGTTAAAGTATTATTTCATTAGGGTTATTCACTGGACGTTGTAATTTTCCAGGGTTATTACACCGTTGAATAATAGGGTTATTCAATGGACATGTGTAATTCTTGAGGTTATTCACCGTTGGCAGCGATTAGAAGCAAAACTATCCAGATTATTTTATGTCATGTGATTATCTTTTAACCAATAGAATTGATTCTGTATTATGTGAGGTATAGTAATAACAATTATTTCATTATTTCAATAGTATGGAAGAATGTGATGCCCTCTGTACCAAAATGGTTATCATGGTAAATGGTAGATTTGTTTGCTGTGGAAGTTCACAACATTTAAAGAACAAATTTGGACAAGGATACACACTTATTTGTAATATGGGAAATGATGAAGACGGTTCACATGCTTCTGCAGTGCCATTAAAACAGTATTTATGTGACAAATTTCCAAGTACAAAAATATTTGATGACCACCAAGGTTATTGCCATTTCCAAATAATGGACAGAAATGTTTCCCTTGGTTTGGTATTTGGTGCTATGGAAAATGCCAAGAAAAAGTTCAACGTGGAAGACTATGCTATACATCAAGCTACATTAGAACAAGTGTTTCTTACATTTACACGAAACCAAGTGCCACCAAAAGAAGAAGTCAAACACGGCATCTGTCGGAAGATGTGTTGTTGCTTCTTGTGTTGTTCCTAGTGTTCATATTGTTTTAATTATAAATCCTGTTTTATTATTAGAAGCAAGTTCGAAAATTCTATATCTAAATTTTTAGGAAATTTCAATGGCTGTCAGAAAGAAAAAAAAAGACAGATAATTAATTCCGAACGGATGAATTCTTTTTGACTACCACGAAATGGTATTTCTTCATTAGTAGGATAAAGTTTGAATTAGTAGTATTTTCTTTAGATCTATATAATTGATTGAACTCTAAATTTTAAAACTGTTTTCAGATCAATAAAATGCAGGTTAATTTTCCATTTCCTATGAAGTTAGATAACGGCTCTGTTCGAATTTGGAGTCTAGACTTTAGCTGTTTAGGAGCTAGGGTGTGTGCTTGTAAAATAGTGATTTTATATTGTTAGAAAGGACATTATTGAAGAAATAAAACAGAGAAAAGCTTTCTTCGTTGTTAGTTGATGACGAATTAAAAATATGCCAACCATACATGATTATTTCATTGTTCCCCTATTTACAGATACAGATAGACATATAATACAGGGTTATTATTGTTATTGTGTTTGTCGTCCATTTTTGGTCGTATTGCACCTCATGCAGAGTTATCACCGGGTTTGTAACTAGATTAACACGACGGGTGTCACTAGTGGAGCAAGAACTGCTTACCCTTCCGGAGCACCTGAGTTCATCCCCAGTTTTTAGTGGGGTTCGTGTTACTCGATCTTTAGTTTTATATGTATGTTTGTAGATCGTTGTTTGTCCTTTTTCTTTTGGCCATTGTGTTGTCTGTTCTTCTTCGATATACAGATTCTGATTACCCCTTTGGTATCTTCATACTCTTCTTATAAGTTCGTGAAATATCGTGCATGCTGGGAGAAAAGATAGCTACAGTTAACAACCAAATGATTTCAAACATATATTAATGACATACCGGTATTTAAGTTGGGCATACAACTTATCTACATACATTATGTGTACTTGTTGACCAGCTTATCCGTGACACGTTTAACCTAACAATTATAACGAACCTGGGTGGCCGTGTTTAGGTTACTTTATAACGGGACGAGGTGTTAGTTTTGTCGTCAGAAGTCAACCAAAGCGAAACAGACTAATATAAATGTTATGCTTGTTTCTGAATAAAATGTTCTATTGCATCATGAAAAGAAAGTTAATATGTTATATATCAATAAAATACGCTTAAATCAACATAGACAAATCGGCAATCCAAGCCCCTGACATGTATTATATACAAATGCATCAGATACAGAGGAAATCATACAAATCAATTATTTATATCATATAAATATAAGGTTATTGGTGGTCAGAACAACGCTTAACACTATTTATAGATGGTGGCGTCAGCTTTATAGGTGGATGTGACCGGAGTGACAGTACAAAGCCTGCAGCGAGTGACTGGCAAACCTGATCACATTAAGTTGTATCGAGTACACCTCGTCATTCGATTAGCGGGAATCAAATTATTAATTTTAGCTATGTGATATCTGTTCGAGTTTCATTAGTGGTAACATGTCAAATCGGCCACAAACAAAATCGGCCCCAAGTCAAATCGGCCCCAGATCAAATCGTATAATATATTATATAATTTTTATACTGTATCTGTATTTCAAAACTTCCCAATCAAATTATTTTTTTTTTAATAAAAACGAAGATATCTAATTTAGTAAGCGCGATGGGTTTCTGGGGGAAATTTTCATCAGGTACGCTCAAAGTCAAAAGATAATGAACATTAAATCTTCATCAGGTACGCTCAAAGTCAAATAATAATCATTAAATCTTCATCAGGTACGCTCAAAGTCAAAAGATAATGAACATTAAATCTTTATCAGGTACGCTCAAAGTCAAAACATAATAAACATTAAATCTTTATCAGGTACGCTCAAAGTCAAAAGATAATGAACATTAAATCTTCATCAGGTACGCTCAAAGTCAAAAGATAATGAACATTAAATCTTCATCAGGTACGCCTAAAGTTAAAACATAATGAACATTAAATCTTCATCAGGTACGCTCAAAGTCAAAAGATAATGAACATTAAATCTTCATCAGGTACGCTCAAAGTCAAAAGATAATGAACATTAAATCTTCATCAGGTACGCTCAAAGTCAAAACATAATAAACATTAAATCTTTATCAGGTACGCTCAAAGTCAAAAGATAATGAACATTAAATCTTCATCAGGTACGCTCAAAGTCAAAAGATAATGAACATTAAATCTTCATCAGGTACGCTCGAAGTCAAAAGATAATGAACATTAAATCTTCATCAGGTACGCTCGAAGTCAAAAGGTAATGAACATTAAATCTTCATCAGGTACTTTCAAAGTCAAAAGATAATGAACATTAAATCAATTTCTTTCACATTTTACCTTTATATGACAAGTTTATCGAATTGTCATTTACAAAGTTTGTTTGTCAAACCCACGATCCACCGTACTAGAGGTGAATAATCTAATAATAGCACAATGGATGCAGTATATCGAATGTTTAACGCTTTGTACTTCTGACCATGATGCTAATTACTATAACAATTATTTCATTATTTCAATAGTATGGAAGAATGTGATCCCTTTGTACCAAAATGGTTATCATGGTAAATGGTAGATTTGTCTGCTGTGGAAATTCACAACATTTAAAGAACAAATTTGGACAAGGACACACACTTATTTGTAATATGGGAAATGATGAAGACGGTTCACGTGCTTCTGCAGTGCCATTAAAACAGTATTTATGTGACAAATTTCCAAGTACAAAAATATTTGATCACCATCAAGGTTATTGTCATTTTCAAATAATGGACAGAAATGTTTCTTTAGGATTGGTATTTGATGCTATGGAGAGTGCTAAGAAGCAATTTAATGTTGAAGACTATGCTATCCATCAGGCAACACTAGAACAAGTATTCCTGGCATTTACACGGAATCAGGTGGCTCCAAAAGAGGAGTCTAAAGACGGAATATGTAGTCAGATGTGTTGTTGCTTTTTGTGTTGTTGTTCATAGTGCTGACTATTTTCACATGTGAAAACAAGATATAGCGGGAACAACGATCTGACCATTGATAGCATCATCTTCACGTATTAGTCCAGTAAACTATCTTGAACGTGTAGATGTCCTTTTAAAAAACATTGCATAAAAATACAATTGGACTTCCATTTCTGTCTTTTTTAATTACTGATATCCCTGTTTGGGGGAGTGTTTCCACAGTATACATATCACAATTTATCCTGCAATCATTACATTTGCTATACAAATGTAGTATACGAATAATGTTTTGCATTATTCGTCTATTATACGAATACATTTTTACCCCCTCCAGTATTGACTTCTTTTCTATGTTCTCTGTTCGAAGACCACTGGTCGTTGGTGTTGATAAATGGTGTCTTTCCGAGACAAAATAAATATTTTGAAACTAATCCTTTTAAGATTCAACATTCATTGTATACTTATTTTACGCTCAATAACTCCTAGAAATGAATGAAAAACAATAATGTTTGTTTAAATACACCTGCAGTGCATGGTGCAGACGATCCAAACTTGAACGAGGAAGTATCGAGCTTTAACCTAGAATGGTCCCCATTATTGTCTCTATCTGATAATGACTTGATTGATGAGGACATGAATAACACTCTTATGCAAATTAACATGCACACATGTCAGTGCCATCTGAAAATCCTCGATGTGTACTTGTAGCATTCACTCGTCTTTATCCATGTTTCGCAGCCTCGTCAAATAAATTATATATTCACCATCAATATGCCAATATATATGTTACAGTAAATAAGCGTAACCAGTAATTACACGTAAAAACTGAAAAACAGTAATTACGTGTAATTCCTAACTGTCTTAGTGATAACGTGTATTTACTAAAATTGTTTAGGAATTACACGTAATTACTAGCAAGAAGTTAAAGTTTTGCGCCTATTTACTGACTGATCCTTACATATTGTAAATCTATTAATATAGAAAAAAAATAGGAATATTATTTATTTTACTCGCGTTTTTTAATCTGGTATTTAAAATGTTATACTTCTTAAAAGGAACTTGTATTCGTCAAAATGTAGCTAAAGGTTAAATTCAAGCTAATATGAAATGAACAACGATGTGAGTTCGTACTCACTTATATAATAAATGTGGAAGTATTAGTTAATGAAAATTATAAAAAAAAAAATTCTATGCCTAGTAACACACTTTACAGTTCGAACAATATAAGTTGTGAACTAGACATGGACCACTAAATTCAACTTTTTCGAGGAACCAATTAATGCCGTCCACTTTTCATGGTTTGTCCGAAGCCAAGGTCGAACCGAACACTGAAATTAGCGTTCATGAGGCAGGCCGCTTAAAATCAACAGGAGACGGACAAGGATTTGCTAAATGCAGATTCAAAAGGGGATGTGTAAGAAAAAGTTGTAAATGTATGAGATCAAGTTTTTATGTAATTCAAGGTTCCATAACTCGTGCTAAAATAAGTGATGAATTTTTAATATTGATTTTAGCAAGGATGTATATACGTCCTTGATTTTAAGATACATAATTTCTTATCTTGCATGTAAATAGATGATGTTTTACTTATTCATGTCTTTTAAAATAAATATATTTTAGAGTCTTTGAAATAAATATATGTCAGAATCAGCGTAATTTACTTCAAAAGTATATTCTATTTGCATTTCATATATTGGTTGGGCGAGTCTTGTCTGCTACTATATACCAAACATTCATAACTAGCAATCAGTAAATAAGCATAAAATCATCTAATTATTTTAGTTATTACTCGTAATTACTGCCAAATTAGGAATTACACGTAATTCCTAAATCCATCAGTTATTATATATATATATATCTTTATTCTTATAAAGCCAATGTATAACAATGGTACAGAGATATAACAATAAAATCAAAATAACAACTATTTACTAAATAGTAGTATTTACAACATATATACAAATTAGGAGAGAGGTTACAAAGGACTAAGAGCCTGGAGGACAAACACCGGTATTAATAGCACTTATGAAATGACAGAGTTTCTTCAATATTATTACGAGTATTTATTGATGTAACATTTTATTTTATCCTCCATAGTATTCTTTGCGGCGGAATATTTTTAATATAGAATATTATCCTTGGATATTTATCAATTATGGACTTTTCACGAGGTCAATATGTTATTTATGGACCTGTTAGGATTATATTGACTGAGGACGAACATATTGACAGAGTAAAAAGTCCTTAATTTTTATATTACATATGTTTTTAAATATTATCGGTAATTTGTGTAGTTTTCCTTTGAAGTGTGTCGATTGATAAAGCTTATCTCAACGTTCTGGTCGTGATATCAAAATTATTAGGTCAGTCCATATTAGGCATGCGTCAACTACCGCGCATGAATGTACTTGTTTTAAAAAAAAAATTGGTTACATCATCAAAATCAATAATACGGGAAAAGGTAAATTTCGTGATCTCAAAACCAAAATGAGAGAAAACCAAGAAATAACTATTTTGTAAAGATTGAACATCCTTAGGCTTACATACACTACAATATCTAATGATGATCTAAAATTGAAATCAATCCAATTACCGAAAAGAGCTAAAATTTGATACAACATAGCATTGATCAGTAACAGGGAAGACTCAACTAAAACTTCTGTATTCTGGATATACAAATATATATATACATTAATTAACTTTCTAAAATTAAAAACATAAAATCTTAAATGCCTTCCGAGTGGGATTATTATGGATGTTAATTGATTTGACCTACATTCAGAATATTTCAGTGAAACGTATTCGATACGGTTTTAGCACAAGTTTTTATGACAAAAATTACTTACCGGTATCATATTCGAACATTATAATTTCGAAAACACACTTAAATCCATCAAAACCATCATAATGTATAACACACGTCACATAGTAAAAAACACATCTTGCCGCCTCGTTAACTAGTTTTCGAATGAACCTCGCACGCCAGAACCGAATCACATTTACAAAACCAGATCCATCCGCAAAAACATAATCCCATCAAAATATCGTTTTAAAGAATTCATTTTATTATTTTTTTGAAAGTTAATTATAAATTACCGATAAATGTTAATTATTAATATTTTTTTCACAAGACAAGGATTATCAGGTCCATATCAGATGAACGAATCTGATAAGGACCTGATAATCCTTGTGGAGCAAAAAAAAATACTAATAATTTTTGTATCGGTAATTTCACAATTTTAACACAGCTTTGTGATTTTGTTGTTGTGCTTTGACCTTTTTTTTTTAGCTCACCTGAACTATTGTCACCACTGAGCGTTCGTCGTCTGTCGTCCATCCGTCCGTTAACTTTTCACATTTTAATCAACTCCTCTGAACCCACTGGGCCAATTTGAACCAAACTTTGGTGGAATGGTCCTTGGATGGCCCCCTTCCAAATTGTGTCCTGTGATCCCGACTTCCAACCAAAATGGCCGCCAAGCTAAAAATAGAAAAAAGGGGGGATGAAATTCTAATTGTCCATTGTTGCTTTAGTACAGGTCAAAATTAGCTCAAATTTTAACTGCAGCTACATGGCAAGGAGTAGTTTAACATATATTCTGGGTTTTTCTGTGAAATTTTCTTTCAGCCGATCTATGTCAAATATGCAAATTAGGCATATTTTGATAAAAGATCACATTTAAATCTTCTCCTCTGAAACCGCTGAACCAAGTTAAACCAAACCTGGCAAGGATGGTCCCTGGGTGGGCCCCTTTCAAAATTGTGTCCGACAGCCCCGCCCTCTATTCAAGATGGCTGCTGTTACTAAAAATGGAAATTTCTTCAATTGTCCATTGCTGCTTTAGTATAAACCAAAATGAGCTCAAGTGTTAACTGCGGCTACATGGCAATGAATAGTTTAACATGTAATCCGAGTTTTTCTGTGGAATATTTCTTTCAGCCGATTTATACAGATTATGCAAATTAGGCATATTTTGATAAGAGATCACATTTAAATCTTCTCCTCTGAAACCGATGAACCAAATTAAAGCAAATGTGGCTGGGATGGTCCTTGGGTGGTCCCCTTTCAATAATGTGTCCGACAGCCCCGCCCTCCATTCAAAATGGCTGCTGTTACTAAAAATAGAAATGTCTTTAGTTGTCAATTTCTGCTTTATTACAAATCAAAATGAACTCAAATTTTAACTGCAGCTACATAACATG